>OU015766.1:40791589-40805483 GCA_907173295.1 Fagus sylvatica | reverse complement strand
CGTCGATAACCTCCCCACCGGGTAACCTTATCAAAATCTCTCATTTCCTTCCCTTTTTTTTAATTCAATTTTATGATTTAGAAATTTTCGATTTTTTTTTTTAATTATTATTATTCTGGTATTGATCCTGATTGTGAATAAAGAAGACTACTTGATAGTTGGTCAGATTTCAAAGGTTTATTTATTTATTTTTTATTTATTAATAGTAAAGTTTGAATTTTTATTAGTTTTCAGCGTATAATTTAATATATCTCTTTTTTTTTTTTTTTTGGTTGGGTTATAAAAAGTTTGATGCTTGAATTAAAATTTATGTTCCAGGAAAGCATCTTGCTTGATGATTTATTAGAATTTTCTTTACATATCGTAATTGAAATGGACGAAATTCAATTAGGATATGCACGAATCTTATGTTGAATTCAGCAATTTTCTTTTTTGACTGGCCTAACCATTTTCTCTCTCTCTTTTTTATTTTTTAATTTTATCTTTTCTCTTTGTTTGGTTATTTTGGGAGTTAGTTCTATGTTTACTTGAAGGAAATTACTTCTTCTTTGTTTTTTTTGGGGGGGGCTTTTGCTTTTTCAGTTCAGATGTGTCCTTGAATGTGGGGACTCTTTTTGGTGTTTTCATGCAGCTTTAATATGGAATTTCTTCTTGCAATTATTCTACTTCTATTGAATGTTTATCTACAACTTATGATTTGCTTTGATAAAAAAGTTGGGGTTTTTAGGAGAATATTGAAATGGAATGTCACTTCATGCTTTCACAGATAAGCCAATTGCTTGTCTCATAAATTTAGTGGATAGAGTCTTTAAAGTTTTTCTTTCTAGTTTGCGTGTTTGGTTTGTTTTTCATGGGATGTGCCCATTTTGTGATCAGCGAGCGATGGAGTTTAATTTGGTAGGGGCTAGGGACAATTTTGCTGCATGCAACCCAACTTTCTTGTTTTATAAAGTCAAAACAATTTGGAGTTTTAGTATCATAGTATGTAGCGTTTAGTATGTAATTTTTAATTCATTATGTAGATAACAAACTTTTTGGCCTCAGTTTATGTTCTTCATTGTGTTGATTGAATGGTGATGATTTTGGACCATGAACTAGGTTGAATGGACAGCCATGAGTGAGGCATCTTTTCCACTTTTATTGCTGTCAAGTATATTTTTGTCTAATTAGTTGCAGTTGCATAAAGTAGCAGTTGGCTAAAGGACTTTCTATCTCTCACCTCAATATTCCTTGAGGCTTGAGAGATTTTAGGGAAAGTATTATGTCAGTAATTGTAGATGAGGCTTATCATGAGTAAAAAGAAATGAAAGATGAAAGAAGGAAATATTACAAAAATGAAAAAAAAATAGTAATTGTTTATTGTTGTCTAAATAATAAAAAATAAAGAACTTGTCTTTGAAATAATTTCATCTAATAAGATGCAATATCAGTTTTCTAGATCTCTTGTACTGTTGAATTGAGAATTCGTCTTAGCATACCTATTACTCACTTTCATCGTAATTTTTTTTATAGGGATGAGAAAGGTCTCTTTTATGCCTTGGACCTTGGAGGCACAAACTTCCGAGTCCTGCGAGTACAATTGGGTGGGAAAGAAAAACGTGTAGTGAATCAAGAATTTGATGAAGTTTCAATTCCTCCTCATTTGATGACTGGGACATCAGAAGTTAGTATTTCTTTGAACAAGTCTGTCAAAGGTTGACATGCTTTATATGGTTCAAACTCTGAAATATTCTAGATGATGTGATTCCAGGCATTATTTGATTTTATAGCAGAAGCGCTTGCAAAATTTGTTGCTACAGAAGGTGAAGGATTTCATCCTGCACCTGGTAGACAAAGGGAGCTGGGTTTTACCTTCTCGTTCCCAGTGAGGCAATTATCAATTTCATCAGGGAGTTTAATAAAGTGGACGAAAGGATTCAATATTGAAGACACAGTAAATCCAAATTACTCTTTTGACCTTTTTTTTTTTTTTTTGCAATCTTTTACTTGATATTGCCATCCATTAATTGTTGATTAAGTCTGTGGTCCACTGTCCGGATAATCATGCTTCAAAACTTTGCAATATTTTTGGTACTGATTGTCCATCTAAAAAATTATTGCCACTATGCCTGTAGTTTGCAAATGTTTCATTGTGGTACCCTCTTCTTCTAGAGTGTTAATAATTTACCCTGTTGATCATATTATGGCTCGAAAAATGATTTGCCCCTAGTATCATGATATAGAAAGAGGATGTAATGTGCAATGGTGAAGTACTAATTGTTGTGCCTGCTTTTGGAGAAGAGATTCTTTCAGTTCAAATACATATTTTGAGAACAGAAGTCGATAAGTGCAATTCAACTTAGCTGCCATACAAAAAAAATTGACGTCACTCTGATCCTTGATGACATAAAAAAGATCTTCATGAGGCTATTTTGACTTGTAGAAGATCCTAATTGTAATATCAGTTATATTGAGTGCTTAAATGAAAGTAATTTAATTATTGTAATGTCTGAATTCATTGAAAGAATATCCTAAGCATAAGTGCAAGAGTATGCTCTCTCTCTCTCTCTCTCACACACACACACACACGCACACACACACACAGACACACCCCTCTTCAATGTTAATACATCGGTGTGTACTGGTTAATGGATTTTATTGGGTAAATAGTTTATCTTTGATTTTAGGTTGTGCTGGGGTTGGTCCAGAAAGCTTTGGACAAACCATAGCTGTTATAGTCATTTTTCATGAACGATAATTACTTCTGAATTTTCTTGATTTTAAGTCTTCTCTTTTAATTTCTCTTGACTGCCATTGATATAGGTAGGACAAGATGTGGTTGGAGAATTAACCAAATCCATGGAAAAAACGGCCTTGATATGCGTGTGGCAGCTTTGGTAAGACCATTTTCCCCTACTTCTAGGGGCTATGCATAAATTTTTCCTGTTAGGCTCTTGGGTGGATGAATAACAATTTGGTATATATTATATTTGTCTTGGGTTCCTTGGTATTGCATCCTGTTGACTGCTATTTTTGTTTTATTATGGATGATGCAGGTGAATGATACAATAGGAACATTAGCAGGAGGTAGATACCACAACCAGGATGTCGCTGCTGCTGTCATTCTGGGCACTGGAACAAATGCAGCATATGTAGAGCGGGCGCATGCTATTCCCAAGTGGCATGGTCTTCTACCTAAATCAGGAGAGATGGTAGCATACTACAAATATCTGTTATCAATCATTGTGAAAATTTGACCTGTACATATTTTCCATTTTTCTTTTCTGAGAGAATTGTTCGAAAGTAGGTTCTCAGTGTTGATTGCTAAGTGCAAGACAATTAACCAACACACAATTATTGTTATCATACTGTAGGTTATCAACATGGAGTGGGGTAACTTCCGGTCGTCACACCTTCCACTAACAGAATATGATCAAGCACTGGATGCTGAGAGTTTAAACCCTGGAGAACAGGTAAAAGCTCTATGTACTTTTAGTTACAGTTCAACTACATCATTGTTCGTATGAAAGGCTCAATGTATGTCTGTTAACATTTCAGATTGTTGTGTGCAGATTTTTGAGAAGACAATTTCTGGTATGTATTTGGGGGATATTGTACGCAGAGTTTTGTGTAGGATGGCTGAAGAAGCTGCCTTTTTTGGTGATACTGTTCCACCCAAACTGTCAATTCCTTTCATACTAAGGTAGGTCAAAAAATTTTGTAGGCCAACCAGTTTAACCTTGTTTCTCTTGGTGTTGGTGAGACCATTTTTATCTATCCAAGTCAAAGAAGGTTGTGGATGTTGTCTTACATTCCTTATTATGGTGCAACAATGAATATTGACCTTATTTACCTATGAATTAGTTATTTTGATTTTATCTTTGCTTGTGAGGTCCTTAATTCAATAATCACTCCACACCAGAGCAGTTGGTATTTATTCTGTAATTCAAGTAATGACCTAGGTTAACTGCCATGCCATCAAACTCCCTCCCATCTTAAAACCAAATCCACAAACTATAAAACCTAGCCCACTTTCGAATGGATTACTTTTGGTTCAGCATAACAGGATTTATAGAAATTGTTGTACTTGGCATGGACTGGCTGCTTCATTGATAGGTGCTCTCTTTGCTGCTTATTATGCTGATTATAATGATAAATAACTTCAACATTGGCATGGACTCTAGTAATTTCAATGGCTCCATATGAATAGGGTTGTAGTCCTTTTTCTCTTTGGCCAATTCAATTTTATATCTAATGATTTGTAATATGACTGTAAAGCTGCAATTTGTTCTTTTTCTGCAATTTATGCTTAATTGTTTTTTTCTTTTTCTTTCTCATATTTTATCCTCATGGAAATGGACGTCCTTCACACTCAAATTTAGAATGACTTTTTATTTAAATTTGGTATTCTCATCTGATTATAAACTGTTCTTTAGGAAGTTTTTGACAGTATTGGAGTCATTGTGAAGGAAAATGACGTGGAGAGGGATAACATTAAAGAAAATTGTCATTGGTAAAAAGTGTCTTACTAATCGAACTTGTGGCAGTCTACAAGCATTCCGCTCACTTTGTTTTTTTCTCTCCTTCATTTGCCCTGAGCTATTTTACTTGTTTGACTCCGTTTGAGCTGTCCGTTCTTATGCTGTGCCCATTAAAATTATGTCTCTAACATATGTAACGTTTTGCTTCTGTAAGATTTCTTTGCATTTGGCCACATGGATGCATTGTCCATACATTTTGCAACAGGCTGGTGCTTTTAGAATTTTTACAATGTTGATGTAAAATATGCAGGACTCCAGACATGTCTGCAATGCATCATGACACATCTCCGGATCTGAGAGTGGTTGGGAGCAAATTGAAGGATATCTTAGAGGTATATGATACCCTGCCCTAACTGTTGGAGGAAATTGTAAATATATTATTTAGCCTTACCACTATACTTTTCATTTTTCACTTTTTGATGTCTTTGGTAAGAAAAAGAAAAGAAACAAAAGGTTACATGATAATCAAATTTTTGTGTGATACTTTCTCCAGAGATGACAATTTTATGTTGAGATTACATTTTTGGATTAAAGGGCATTTTAATAGACATGCAAAATTTGCAGATCTTTTCCTGGTGAACTCATAAGACCTATTTAAAAAGGAACAACTTGGTACTCCTCAAGGCAGCAGACACTATTTTATGGGTTTCCTAATATGTCAATGTTTTTTTTCTTTGTCAGATATCTAACACATCCCTGAAAATGAGAAAAGTTATTGTGGAGCTCTGCGACATTGTTGCCACACGTGGGGCACGTCTATCTGCTGCTGGGATCTTTGGCATCCTCAAGAAGTTGGGAAGAGACACGGTGAGGGATGGGGAGAAGCTGAAATCGGTGATAGCTCTGGACGGAGGATTGTATGAGCACTACACTAAATTCAGTACCTGTATGGAGAGTACATTCAAGGAATTGTTGGGAGGGGAAGTCGCTGAGAACATTGTCATTGAGCACTCTAATGATGGCTCTGGCATTGGAGCTGCCCTCCTTGCTGCCTCGCATTCCCAATACCTGGGGGTAGAGGAATCATGAGAAATGATCAAAGCCAAGGTAGATGGAAGAAGTATGTCATTCTCATTTTTTGTATATTTCCTTTTATCCTTTCTTTTCACAATTCCGGATCATTTAGAGCTTGACTTAGCTCCTAGTTCGAGTGACATGCCAGCAAAGCCTTAATTTATGGTCTTGCAGAGCATACATAATTGAACAGTGAATCGAGTTTGGAGGGTCCAGTCCAGCAGGGCTCAAGCTTTCATGCTGCAGCCTCTGATTCTGCTATTTTACTGAGGTTGGGGCATTTTGTTGGTACCCAGTATCTTTTTAAGTCTATTTGTCCTGAGTTAGGAAATAAAAAGGGGAATGTAAGCTTTTCTTTGAGGAGTCACTTTGGCGAGCATTCTCTCCTATGTATGTTGCAAATAAAACATGAATTTATGTGTATCAGCAATGTGGAATATTTCTATCTTAGGCGTTCATGGAAAACAAAGCATGCTATCGAGGCTATGGGCTTTTTAGTACCATAAACAAAAAGTTTTGAATTATCATTGGAATTACAAAAGAGGTACTTTACAATGTTGGAATGTCCAATTGAAATCAGTATTTAAACTTCTGCAAGATATTCTTTTTGAAACTTCTCTTCTAGTTTTCGGATATTGCAAATCCTCTTCACAGCAACAAAATATCATGTGAATGATTAACACCACGATTACCTTCCCTGATCCACCATCGCTTCAATCACATTATTTGCTGTCAATCCTGACAAAATGTCTAATTTCATGAAATTCAGCCTCTAAATGAGGCAAGCTTCCATGTGAAATCTAATCATTGCTTTCTCTTACGATAAATTCTGATCACAAATAGTGAAGCTAACAAACCCAATAGAGCTGATGCCACCAAGCTTATAATTAAAACAAGACATTGGTATGGATTTTTGCTTGGCTCAGAATTGCAGCTGCTAATGTTTAGTGATGGCTCACTAGCACAAAGAGCAAGATTGTCCAAGAAGCTTCTGGCATATGCATTGTTTTCGAATTGTGTTGGGATCCTCCCAATCAAATTATTGGAAGAGAGATCAAGTGAAGTGAGCTTCAGGAGGCCAAGTTGTGGGGGTATTAGGCCAGAAAATTGGTTTTTTGATAAGTCCAATTCAATAAGACCTGGCAAATAACCTAATTCCTCTGGAATACTTCCAGCAATTCCATTCCGGCTAAGGTTTAGAGTATTTAACGATTTCCATGATATAATATCAGATGGGAGGGAGCCCGAGAGTTGATTTTGATCAAGCAAAAGACTTGTTAAACGAGGAAGATATGTTAATTGCGGAGGAATTGTGCCAGTAAAGAGGTTATTACTAGCCTCAAATACCACCAAATTCCTCCAGGAAGACACTCCATCTGGAATCTTACCAGAAAACTTGTTGTCACTCATCTGCAATCTTGAAAGATTGGCTGACACGCTCTGAGGAAGCTCGCCCGTAAATGAATTGTTGCTTATCTTCAAGACGCTCAAACTTGATGATGTCCATAGGCCACTAGGAATATTCCCAGTAAACCTATTATTGTAAACACTTAACATTCTCAAACCACTACAATTTCCAAGTGACTTTGGTAATTCTCCATTGAGGTTGTTGTCGAAAGCCACCACACCCACAATCCTTCCATAACCACATAAGTGTTCTGGCAAGTTGCCTGTAAGCTTATTGGAAGAAACCTGAAAGTCTTCGAGCTTAGAATACCGCCCAAGGTCTGGAGGTAGAGTCCCTGATAAATTGTTGCTAAACAATTTAAGTGTTATTAGCTTTGGAAGACGGCCAATACTGTCTGGGATTTTTCCAGATAACTGATTGAAAAACAAGCTCAGACCCGACATGTTTCTGAGTCTGCCAAAATCGTCGGGTATGGTGCCAGTCAACTTGTTCTCAGAGAGATCAATAACATCAATGTTTAAAGCTTCAACCACCCGAGGAATCTCCCCAGACAATTGGGTTTTGTAAAGATACACAATGCTTAGATTCTTTGGCATAAACAAACTGCTCGGGATTTTCCCGCTCAGACTGTTCTTTGCCAAATCCAAATGCACCAAAGCCTCCATTTCTCCAATTCGTGTCCTGGGATTTCCCCGTTCAAATTAGATGCGGCCATCCATAAATACGTCAGCTTCTTCAACTTCGTGAAACTTGAAGGCAACACCGCTGCTGTCATATTTACATTATAGGCCAATTCTAGCCTCTCAAGGTTGGACAAGTTGCCAATCTCTGGCGGGAAAGAACCGGTAAACGGACAACTAAAAAGCTGAAGTGTCCTTAGCTCCTTTAACTGTCCAATAGATGTTGGGATGTTGCCAGAAAAGCTGTTGGCTCCAAGGTTGAGGCGGCGCAGGCGAGACAAGCGGTGAATGTCAAGCGGGATTGGGCCGTTGAAGTAGTTCTGAGAGAGGTCGAGGTCTTCGAGCTTTGAACAGTTGTAGAGCGCTTTAGGAAACTCGTTGAAAATGTTGTTGTTTGAAAGATCAAAGAGTGTGAGGTTCTTGAGGTCACAGATGAAGGGTGGGAATGTTCCAGTGATGTTCTTGTTTGGAAGTCGTAGTTGGGTGAGTGAGCCATTGGTGCAAGTGATCTCTGGCCAGTTACAGTAGTGGGAGGAGTTTAAGGGGTTCCAGTGGCTAAGAGCCGGTGGGTTTTGCCAATGTTGCTTTAGTTTTAGTAGGACTGTTTGCTCTTGATCAATGAGCTGAGAGTATGCATGGGTGAAAAAGAGGAAGAAGAGGAAGAAAGTGTAGAAAGAGAATTGGATAAATGTTGGAGCTGTTTTCGTCATTTGGACGTTGAGCTGGTTCTTCTGGTTTCTCAACGCAAAGACTAGCAGATTAGTGAGCAATCACTAAGAATTTGCTCGTGGTGTGAAGTGTGAACAGAACAAACTTTTCTATCGGTCAGTTTTCAAACTGGGAGGAAAATTCTAAGAAGTTAGCGTGTGTCTGCTACTACTTTCCCAGCAAGACCTAATCAGCAGAATGCATTTCGTAGAAATTATGTTTTTGTAAGAGTATTTCCATCCGGTTTCGTATAAAGTCTATTATATCTGTTATGTCTGTGGCTTGTTTAGTCAATATTTGCATGCTAGGACTTAGAATAGCCCATCCTATCTTTGTCTTCTTGTTGAATTATTCAAGATCTTGGACTTTTATGCACGGCAACATTAAATTGGTATGATAGGCTAGAGGAGTGATTATTTAGTAGTTTAGGGCTACACATAAATGCGTAGTCCCCCTCTTACATAAATGGTGGGTCTCACTAATTAAATTCATGGTAAGTCCTACTATTCATGTGAGAGGGGGACTACTGAATAATTTTTCTAGGCTAGAGATAGGTGCAGCAAATAGAGTGTGAAATTTTGCTGAGCATCACGCGTGAAGTGCGGCAAACCCAATTCAAGATTCTATATATATGGTGATATATAATTGATGCAATATACACAATATTAGAGACTGAAGAGAGAGTTTTCTTTGGTTTCATTATTAGTGAGTGAGAGCACTCTTTTGGGTGTATTTGGGATTTAAGTTATGTGAGAGTGCTTACATGCCACTATTGTAATCTCCCAATTTTATAGTGAAACGTTCTCCCTGTCGCTTCCTGTGGACGAAGGCATATTACCGAACCACGTAAATGTGTTCTTTGTGTATATTTATTTTCTATTCTAGTCTTTATTAACCTTGCACAAATAGTTTAATTTCACAATAATATCTCTTCAAAAAATTACTTTTCTATTTTAGCTCCAATGCAGTAACAAGTAATGTTACATGTACAACATTTTTCATAACAATTAAGTTAGCAGTTTTTTATTAGTTCTCATCCGTACCCACCACTGATGTTACTTTATTATTTATCATTCACAGCTTGACACATCAATAATTATAAATTTATTTAAGAAATTGTGTGCCTCTAAACTTATTAATACACTCATATCTTACTCTTCATTTTATAAGATGTTTTACTAAAATTAATCTTATATAGTCAACCCCCTTGAGCTTTTTCAGAAGAAATCAAACTATGGATCCAAAAATTTCATCATCATTTTCTAACACACTTGTGCGCTTTGAATTCTTGAGGAGGGGAGAAGCATCATACAAACTAAACTAAAAGGATAACCCCAAAGCTATAAACGTCAATTTTCTCATTAACTCGTGTTGAGTGAGCATATTCTGCAGTTCAAGTTAACAACACAAACTAAACTAAAAGTCCTTTTGATGGAAAATGAGGAAATGAATATTATCATTTGAAAACTAATGAATTTATATGTCACGCACTAGGAGCTATGTAACCAAAAGAGCCAGCCATAGCTGACATTGTAGCAAGTTCTCCTTCTCCACGCTTGATCAGCATCTTGGCTAGACCAAAATCAGCGATTTTAGCATTAAATTCAGAATCTAAAAGGATGTTGCTTGATTTTACATCTCGATGAACAATTGGTGGGGAGCAACCATGGTGCATATAGTAGAGCCCCTGGGCAGCCCCGACTGCTATTTGTAATCTCTTAGGCCACTCCAGAACAACGTGATGGACTGAACTTGAAGTGGTTGATGCTTTAATCTTCCTATGCAGCCATTGATCTAGGCTATGGTTATTTGAATACTCATAGACTAGAAGTTTTGAATCATCATTGGAAATACAACAGAGCAGCTTCACTATGTTGGAATGTTGAATAGAGCTCAGTATTTTAACTTCTGCAAGAAATTCTTTTCAAGCTTCTGTTCTAGCTTTCGGTTATTCCAAATCCACTTCACTGCAACAATATCATGTGGAGAATTAACAACAACACGGTATACCTTCCCTGATCCACTGCTGCTGATCACATTATTTTCTGTCAATCCTAACAAAATGGCCGATTCCGTGAAATTTAACTGTTGGAATGGGGTGAGCTCCCACGTGGAATCTAGTCCAAGCTTTCTCTTCTTGTAAATTCTGATCACCAAAGCTGAAGCTAACAAACCCAGCAGAGTTGCCATCACCAAACTTATAATCAAAGCAAGTACTAGGATGGAATTCTACTTGATTTTAGGGGCTCTGAATTGCAGTTGTCAATGTTTAGTGATGACTTAACTCACACAGAGAGCAGGATTGTTCAAGAAGCTTCTGGCATATGCTTCATTTTCAAATTCTGTTGGGATCCTCCCAATCAATTATGAAATGTCTTAGAATTCCCCCCATATGAAATGGATTAATTTGATTGTTCAGATTACGTACACATTATCAATCAGTGTATCTAATGTCATATCATTTAAAATTTTAGGATAAATTATACTACCCTCCCTTTAGGTAATGCAGAATGACAATAAACCCAACCTTGAGCCGAAATGACAGTCCCATCCTTATAATCCCCTCAAATCATTCTTCCTCCTACTTAAAGAAACTCCTAAACAATGTTCATTAAACCTCCCTTATTCACTTCCCTCTACTCCTTCTTCTCCTTTCCCTCCATCCAAACATAACATCAATAATCATACTTATTGCTCTCTCTAGTGGTGCTGTACTCTATACTTTCTCTTTGAAGTTTTGAACACGGTCGTTGAATAAAAAAAGACCAAAAGATTTTTTTTAGATAAAAGAAGACCAGAAGACTAGGACGCACTTAAATGGTTGGTATGTATTCCTTTAACATATTTTCCACGTTCCAGTCAATGTCGATTATTATTTCCTTTTAGTGACAGTATTATTGGCTTTATAGCGTCCCCTTTTTTCACTCGTTCAGGAAATGCAGTAGTCACTCAGTCAAGCACTGGGAAAGTGCTGGGGCCTTGTAATCGGATCTGCAAATCTTTGTTAGAAAGTTCAGTCAAAGGTTATTACTTTCTACACCACTCAAATGAAAATTCAGTGGCTAAAATCATTAAACTAAAATATAAATTTAGTGCGGAAGATACAATAAAATACAATGAGTTATGTTATGCCTTCCTTGACATCAATATGACATAATCAGAATGATTAGTGAGAATCATCAGCAACAAGCAAATCAGTAGACCCTCCGATCCCCAGAGGAAGACAAACACTTTCAAACCGATCCCAAGAGAATGATTGTGATAATATCATTAATATGTCTCAATAATTACTAGAGGACTAAAGCAACACAAGAAAACAGTTCAAACTTCAAACTCAACTATGTCATTCCGCTATCATTTTTTTTTCCCTCCTTCATATGCCCTTAGCTATGTCACTTGTTTGACTCTGTTTGAGCTCTGTTCTTATGCAGTGCCCATTAAAATTTTGTCTGTAACTTATGTAAATATGTCCTTCTGTAGGATATCTTTGCATTTGATCGCATGGATGCATTGCCCATACATTTTATGATAGGCTAGAGCTTTTAGAGTTTTTACACTGTTGATGTAAAATATGCAGGACTCCAGAAATGTATGCAATGCATCATGACACATCTCTAGATCTGAGAGTGGTTGGGAGCAAATTGAAGGATATCTTAGAGGTATATGATACCCTGCCCTCACTGTTGGACGTAAAATTGTAATAATATTATCTACCCTTAACTTACAATTATACCCTGCCCAACTGTTTAGGTAATAAAATAAAAGAAACAGAGGATTCATAATTGGAGCTGCCTTCCTTACTGCCTCTCATTCCCAATACCTTTGGGGTAGAGGAATCAAGAGAAATAATCAAAGCAAAGGTAGATGGAAGAAGTATGTCTTTTTCATTTTTTTGTGTATTTCCTTGTGTTCAAGTGAAAACTGTGGTTGGTAAATATTTCCAGTTTGATGCATGTGAGGAAGGATAGCTTTAGAGAAAAAAAAAAGGTTAAGAGCGTCCTTGGTAAATATTTTCAGTTTCCAAATTTGTATTTAGGTGTTTTGACTTTTGAGAATCAAAAGTTGGTTTGTTATTTGTTTTCAATTACAATTTTTTTTATTTTTTATTTTTATTATTCAGTCCTTCATCTAAAGCTAAACCAAAAAATTATTTATTTAATAAAACCAACAATCCACCCTTCACCCTCCACTACCCACCACAAACCCACAGGCCACCGCACCCACCATTCAAAAACATCAACAACCCACAACAAATACAATAATAAAAACCCACCACAACCCACAACCACCCACATTCACCCAATCGCGACCAAGACCCAACCGCAAGATCTTGTTCACCACTGCGAGCCCATAGCGGGGTGGATCTACACTGTTTTGGGCACTGTGAAAAGTATCGGTCCCTTTGTGTGTGTGAGAGAGAGAGAGAAAGAGAGAGAGAGAGAGAGAGAGAATGTTTTTATGTTATTTATTTGTGAACTGTACAAATTGAGAACACAATTTAGCTTCAGAAAACACCAAAAAGTTGTTTCCTAAAAATTGGATTTGAGTTACATCTCAAAGTTTGAAACACGTCCATTCAACAGTTAAAAATGTTCACATTGCAATTAATCATTTCCAATCCCAAGACATCTTTAATTATACAAACTACTTTCATCTTCCATCCATAGTTTTTTGAGAATAATGTAAGGGTTCATTAACTACTAAAGGCTTATGCTTTTGTGGGCTTTGTGAGAGGTGGTTAATAGATAGTCTTATCCTCAATTTTGAGATCCTTGGATTTGAATCCGCGACACATCACTTGGTAGGAGATATTTTTTATTGCATCAAGGTCTACCTCTTATCAATATATATATAAAAGCAGAGACTTTCAGCTGAGGTTTTGTCATTTGACATGCGTAGTGTTTGATATGTGAACCTTCAGCTGAGGTTGACATGTGGACCTTCAGTTGAGGTTCTGCTATTTGGTATGCTTATCTACATTTGGTAAGAACCATCCATCCAGATCACTTAAAAAGATAAATTGTTTACAAAAAAAAAAATAAATAAAATAAAAAAATAAACGTAAATGATAAATTGTATACTATGGCATGCGATGTAAATCTACAACCATTAATAAAACAAATAAAAAAAAATGGAACGAAAATGATAAATTGTTTACAAAAAAATAAAAAATAAAAAATAAAAAATTAACGTACTATAGCATGTAATGTAAATCTACAACCATTAAAAAAATAAAAAAATAAATAAAAAATTAACATAACATAAGATAAGTACTAACTTATCAGGACAACTTCAGAAGACATGGTAACTACTACAGCTAAGTAAACCGTGGATAAAGATAAGCAAGAGTCCAAGGATGATAAAAGTTTAGAAGAAGATAAGTGATGTAGTTTCTGCAGTAAGGTGTAAAACAATATAAAGTGTAATAGTTATCTCACCAAAACTTATCTTTATACACTGAGATATATATAAATACAAACAGCTCCTGGTTATTATACGCAGCAAGCAAAAGCAATTCCTATCTCTAATTATTTTTACATCAAGCAGATTTTACATAACTTAAG
>OU015766.1:40726430-40791489 GCA_907173295.1 Fagus sylvatica | reverse complement strand
GTGCCAGTCAACTTGTTCTCAGAGAGATCAATAACATCAATGTTTAAAGCTTCAACCACCCGAGGAATCTCCCCAGACAATTGGGTTTTGTAAAGATACACAATGCTTAGATTCTTTGGCATAAACAAACTGCTCGGGATTTTCCCGCTCAGACTGTTCTTTGCCAAATCCAAATGCACCAAAGCCTCCATTTCTCCAATCGTGTCCGGGATTTCCCCGTTCAAATTAGATGCGGTCATCCATAAATACGTCAGCTTCTTCAACTTCGTGAAACTTGAAGGCAACACCGCTGCTGTCATATTTTCATTATAGGCCAATTCTAGCCTTTCAAGGTTGGACAAGTTGCCAATTTCTGGCGGGAAAGAACCGGTAAACGGACAACTAAAAAGCTGAAGTGTCCTTAGCTCCTTTAACTGTCCAATAGATGCTGGGATGGTGCCAGAAAAGCTGTTGGCTCCAAGGTTGAGGCGGCGCAGGCGAGACAAGCGGTGAATGTCAAGCGGGATTGGGCGGTTGAAGTAGTTCTGAGAGAGGTCGAGGTCTTCGAGCTTTGAACAGTTGTAGAGCGCTTTAGGAAACTCGTTGAAAATGTTGTTGTTTGAAAGATCAAAGAGTGTGAGGTTCTTGAGGTCACAGATAAAGGGTGGGAATGTTCCAGTGATGTTCATGTTTGGAAGTCGTAGTTGGGTGAGTGAGCCATTGGTGCAAGTGATCTCTGGCCAGTTACAGTAGTGGGAGGAGTTTAAGGGGTTCCAGTGGCTAAGAGCCGGTGGGTTTTGCCAATGTTGCTTTAGTTTTAGTAGGACTGTTTGCTCTTGATCAATGAGCTGAGAGTATGCATGGGTGAAAAAGAGGAAGAAGAGGAAGAAAGTGTAGAAAGAGAATTGGATAAATGTTGGAGCTGTTTTCGTCATTTGGACGTTGAGCTGGTTCTTCTGGTTTCTCAACGCAAAGACTAGCAGATTAGTGAGCAATCACTAAGAATTTGCTCGTGGTGTGAAGTGTGAACAGAACAAACTTTTCTATCGGTCAGTTTTCAAACTGGGAGGAAAATTCTAAGAAGTTAGCGTGTGTCTGCTACTACTTTCCCAGCAAGACCTAATCAGCAGAATGCATTTTGTAGAAATTATGTTTTTGTAAGAGTATTTCCATCCGGTTTCGTATAAAGTCTATTATATCTGTTATGTCTGTGGCTTGTTTAGTCAATATTTGCATGCTAGGACTTAGAATAGCCCATCCTATCTTTGTCTTCTTGTTGAATTATTCAAGATCTTGGACTTTTATGCACGGCAACATTAAATTGGTATGATAGGCTAGAGGAGTGATTATTTAGTAGTTTAGGGCTACACATAAATGCGTAGTCCCCCTCTTACATAAATGGTGGGTCTCACTAATTAAATTCATGGTAAGTCCTACTATTCATGTGAGAGGGGGACTACTGAATAATTTTTCTAGGCTAGAGATAGGTGCAGCAAATAGAGTGTGAAATTTTGCTGAGCATCACGCGTGAAGTGCGGCAAACCCAATTCAAGATTCTATATATATGGTGATATATAATTGATGCAATATACACAATATTAGAGACTGAAGAGAGAGTTTTCTTTGGTTTCATTATTAGTGAGTGAGAGCACTCTTTTGGGTGTATTTGGGATTTAAGTTATGTGAGAGTGCTTACATGCCACTATTGTAATCTCCCAATTTTATAGTGAAACGTTCTCCCTGTCGCTTCCTGTGGACGAAGGCATATTACCGAACCACGTAAATGTGTTCTTTGTGTATATTTATTTTCTATTCTAGTCTTTATTAACCTTGCACAAATAGTTTAATTTCACAATAATATCTCTTCAAAAAATTACTTTTCTATTTTAGCTCCAATGCAGTAACAAGTAATGTTACATGTACAACATTTTTCATAACAATTAAGTTGGCAGTTTTTTATTAGTTCTCATCCATACCCACCACTGACGTTACTTTATTATTTATCATTCACAGCTTGACACATCAATAATTATAAATTTATTTAAGAAATTGTGCCTCTAAACTTATTAATACACTCATATCTTACTCTTCATTTTATAAGATGTTTTACTAAAATTAATCTTATATAGTCAACCCCCTTGAGCTTTTTCAGAAGAAATCAAACTATGGATCCAAAAATTTCATCATCATTTTCTGACACACTTGTGCGCTTTGAATTCTTGAGGAGGGGAGAAGCATCATACAAACTAAACTAAAAGGATAACCCCAAAGCTATAAACGTCAATTTTCTCATTAACTCGTGTTGAGTGAGCATATTCTGCAGTTCAAGTTAACAACACAAACTAAACTAAAAGTCCTTTTGATGGAAAATGAGGAAATGAATACTATCATTTGAAAACTAATGAATTTATATGTCACGCACTAGGAGCTATGTAACCAAAAGAGCCAGCCATAGCTGACATTGTAGCAAGTTCTCCTTCTCCACGCTTGATCAGCATCTTGGCTAGACCAAAATCAGCGATTTTAGCATTAAATTCAGAATCTAAAAGGATGTTGCTTGATTTTACATCTCGATGAACAATTGGTGGGGAGCAACCATGGTGCATATAGTAGAGCCCCTGGGCAGCCCCGACTGCTATTTGTAATCTCTTAGGCCACTCCAGAACAACGTGATGGACTGAACTTGAAGTGGTTGATGCTTTAATCTTCCTATGCAGCCATTGATCTAGGCTATGGTTATTTGAATACTCATAGACTAGAAGTTTTGAATCATCATTGGAAATACAACAGAGCAGCTTCACTATGTTGGAATGTTGAATAGAGCTCAGTATTTTAACTTCTGCAAGAAATTCTTTTCAAGCTTCTGTTCTAGCTTTCGGTTATTCCAAATCCACTTCACTGCAACAATATCATGTGGAGAATTAACAACAACACGGTATACCTTCCCTGATCCACTGCTGCTGATCACATTATTTTCTGTCAATCCTAACAAAATGGCCGATTCCGTGAAATTTAACTGTTGGAATGGGGTGAGCTCCCACGTGGAATCTAGTCCAAGCTTTCTCTTCTTGTAAATTCTGATCACCAAAGCTGAAGCTAACAAACCCAGCAGAGTTGCCATCACCAAACTTATAATCAAAGCAAGTACTAGGATGGAATTCTACTTGATTTTAGGGGCTCTGAATTGCAGTTGTCAATGTTTAGTGATGACTTAACTCACACAGAGAGCAGGATTGTTCAAGAAGCTTCTGGCATATGCTTCATTTTCAAATTCTGTTGGGATCCTCCCAATCAATTATGAAATGTCTTAGAATTCCCCCCATATGAAATGGATTAATTTGATTGTTCAGATTACGTACACATTATCAATCAGTGTATCTAATGTCATATCATTTAAAATTTTAGGATAAATTATACTACCCTCCCTTTAGGTAATGCAGAATGACAATAAACCCAACCTTGAGCCGAAATGACAGTCCCATCCTTATAATCCCCTCAAATCATTCTTCCTCCTACTTAAAGAAACTCCTAAACAATGTTCATTAAACCTCCCTTATTCACTTCCCTCTACTCCTTCTTCTCCTTTCCCTCCATCCAAACATAACATCAATAATCATACTTATTGCTCTCTCTAGTGGTGCTGTACTCTATACTTTCTCTTTGAAGTTTTGAACACGGTCGTTGAATAAAAAAAGACCAAAAGATTTTTTTTAGATAAAAGAAGACCAGAAGACTAGGACGCACTTAAATGGTTGGTATGTATTCCTTTAACATATTTTCCACGTTCCAGTCAATGTCGATTATTATTTCCTTTTAGTGACAGTATTATTGGCTTTATAGCGTCCCCTTTTTTCACTCGTTCAGGAAATGCAGTAGTCACTCAGTCAAGCACTGGGAAAGTGCTGGGGCCTTGTAATCGGATCTGCAAATCTTTGTTAGAAAGTTCAGTCAAAGGTTATTACTTTCTACACCACTCAAATGAAAATTCAGTGGCTAAAATCATTAAACTAAAATATAAATTTAGTGCGGAAGATACAATAAAATACAATGAGTTATGTTATGCCTTCCTTGACATCAATATGACATAATCAGAATGATTAGTGAGAATCATCAGCAACAAGCAAATCAGTAGACCCTCCGATCCCCAGAGGAAGACAAACACTTTCAAACCGATCCCAAGAGAATGATTGTGATAATATCATCAATATGTCTCAATAATTACTAGAGGACTAAAGCAACACAAGAAAACAGTTCAAACTTCAAACTCAACTATGTCATTCCGCTATCATTTTTTTTTCCCTCCTTCATATGCCCTTAGCTATGTCACTTGTTTGACTCTGTTTGAGCTGTCTGTTCTTATGCAGTGCCCATTAAAATTTTGTCTGTAACTTATGTAAATATGTCCTTCTGTAGGATATCTTTGCATTTGATCGCATGGATGCATTGCCCATACATTTTATGATAGGCTAGAGCTTTTAGAGTTTTTACACTGTTGATGTAAAATATGCAGGACTCCAGAAATGTATGCAATGCATCATGACACATCTCTAGATCTGAGAGTGGTTGGGAGCAAATTGAAGGATATCTTAGAGGTATATGATACCCTGCCCTCACTGTTGGACGTAAAATTGTAATAATATTATCTACCCTTAACTTACAATTATACCCTGCCCAACTGTTTAGGTAATAAAATAAAAGAAACAGAGGATTCATAATTGGAGCTGCCTTCCTTACTGCCTCTCATTCCCAATACCTTTGGGGTAGAGGAATCAAGAGAAATAATCAAAGCAAAGGTAGATGGAAGAAGTATGTCTTTTTCATTTTTTTGTGTATTTCCTTGTGTTCAAGTGAAAACTGTGGTTGGTAAATATTTCCAGTTTGATGCATGTGAGGAAGGATAGCTTTAGAGAAAAAAAAAAGGTTAAGAGCGTCCTTGGTAAATATTTTCAGTTTCCAAATTTGTATTTAGGTGTTTTGACTTTTGAGAATCAAAAGTTGGTTTGTTATTTGTTTTCAATTACAATTTTTTTTATTTTTTTTTTATTATTCAGTCCTTCATCTAAAGCTAAACCAAAAAATTATTTATTTAATAAAACCAACAATCCACCCTTCACCCTCCACTACCCACCACAAACCCACAGGCCACCGCACCCACCATTCAAAAACATCAACAACCCACAACAAATACAATAATAAAAACCCACCACAACCCACAACCACCCACATTCACCCAATCGCGACCAAGACCCAACCGCAAGATCTTGTTCACCACTGCGAGCCCATAGCGGGGTGGATCTACACTGTTTTGGGCACTGTGAAAAGTATCGGTCCCTTTGTGTGTGTGAGAGAGAGAGAGAAAGAGAGAGAGAGAGAGAGAGAGAATGTTTTTATGTTATTTATTTGTGAACTGTACAAATTGAGAACACAATTTAGCTTCAGAAAACACCAAAAAGTTGTTTCCTAAAAATTGGATTTGAGTTACATCTCAAAGTTTGAAACACGTCCATTCAACAGTTAAAAATGTTCACATTGCAATTAATCATTTCCAATCCCAAGACATCTTTAATTATACAAACTACTTTCATCTTCCATCCATAGTTTTTTGAGAATAATGTAAGGGTTCATTAACTACTAAAGGCTTATGCTTTTGTGGGCTTTGTGAGAGGTGGTTAATAGATAGTCTTATCCTCAATTTTGAGATCCTTGGATTTGAATCCGCGACACATCACTTGGTAGGAGATATTTTTTATTGCATCAAGGTCTACCTCTTATCAATATATATATAAAAGCAGAGACTTTCAGCTGAGGTTTTGTCATTTGACATGCGTAGTGTTTGATATGTGAACCTTCAGCTGAGGTTGACATGTGGACCTTCAGCTGAGGTTCTGCTATTTGGTATGCTTATCTACACTTGGTGAGAACCATCCATCCAGATCACTTAAAAAGATAAATTGTTTACAAAAAAATAAAATAAATAAAATAAAAAAATAAACGTAAATGATAAATTGTATACTATGGCATGCGATGTAAATCTACAACCATTAATAAAACAAATAAAAAAAAATGGAACGAAAATGATAAATTGTTTACAAAAAAATAAAAAATAAAAAATAAAAAATTAACGTACTATAGCATGTAATGTAAATCTACAACCATTAAAAAAATAAAAAAATAAATAAAAAATTAACATAACATAAGATAAGTACTAACTTATCAGGACAACTTCAGAAGACATGGTAACTACTACAGCTAAGTAAACCGTGGATAAAGATAAGCAAGAGTCCAAGGATGATAAAAGTTTAGAAGAAGATAAGTGATGTAGTTTCTGCAGTAAGGTGTAAAACAATATAAAGTGTAATAGTTATCTCACCAAAACTTATCTTTATACAATGAGATATATATAAATACAAACAGCTCCTGGTTATTATACGCAGCAAGCAAAAGCAATTCCTATCTCTAATTATTTTTACATCAAGCAGATTTTACATAACTTAAGTGGAAATCTAACTTAAGTGAACTATGTAAATAGTTTAGAAACGACTAAGCAAATTTCACAAAGACCCTCCAAATCCTTATTCATGGTGGTGAGTGGAGAAGTGGTTCCATTAAAAGCTAGCGGCTTGACACTCAAAGGGTGATCTTATCAATGGGGAAGGATTGTCTTCATAATCTTTCTTTCAAGATTTGGTTTATAGGTTTGATGGGAAAGTAACTACAGGGAATTTTAGTTACATGCACCGATTGTTTGATAAAAATTACTGAGTATTTTTTTTTTTTTAATTCTATTTACAGGTCTAATATATGATATATAGTTCTTTTTGTAGTACTTCCAATGAGACTCTATTCACCTTCGTTTTATATCTTTTGCCTTCGTAAGTTTCTTCCTCTATTAATTTTATTTTTTTGTTTGTATTTAAAGAGCAAATATTTGATTAGATTAGAAAATGTTACCATTTGGTTGGGTTATTTCTTTGTTACGCATTGTATCAGGATTAATAACAACATACTGGATTTTATAGATGTAATCTCAATGGATACTCTTACTTGCATCCAAATAGATCTAATCTCAATGAATACTCTTACTTGCATCCAATCTCAATGGATACTCTTACTTTGCTTATCTCCTCCATGACAATCAAAGGAAAAACTTAGATTAGCCATCTACCATTCAATGATAAATAATTCTTTTACTAATACTTTGATTTTGTATTTACTTTTATAAATTTTTTTTCTCTCTAAAACAGTGCTTTCATTAACCAAGAGGAGCAAGATTATCCCAATTCAAAGCTTCCTGGGAGGTGGGATAGATGCAGAATTACAATTGAAACTTAAAGTGCTTAGAGCTGCAACTTTGGCTAAGGTATTTGCTTTTATAATTACATCAATTATTGAATTCCGTTGCATTCCTTTTATGATAGTATACCTTAGACAATATACATTCATAAAAATGAGCATGAAACATAATCTCATGATTGGAAAGTGAGATTTTCAGCATTTCTTATATGATAGTTTACCTTAGACAATATATATTCATTAAAAGAAAACATGAGTCAAAATCTTATGACTGGAAAGTGAGATTTTATTTCTTATAATTTCAGACACCATTGTTTATTTCATAATCAATGTAACATAGTTTTGTTTACTCATGATGCATATGGTTTTTTTTCTTTTAGTGAAAAATGTGATTTGTATTAAGCCAAAATTCCTAGGTCAGGAGCAGAGGATTCTTGCCGCAAGCCACTAGCAAACTAATGTATCTCATTTTCTTTATTTTAATATTGCATCAAGGTCTACCTCTTATTGCTCTAATAGCTTTGGATACCTCGTTAGGAAAAGAAAAAAAGAGAGAGAGAGAGAGAGAGAGAGAGAGAGAGAGAGAGAGAGAAACTTCATTAACTTATTTGCTAGTACATTGCTAATTTAATTTACAGGTCTATATAGTCAAGCTTTTTTTTTTTTTTTTTTTTTTTTTTTTTTGTGAAAATGAAATTTCTTAAAACAAATTAAACATTATAAAGTCTAGGGTACATAATATTCCAAGTGTCTGCCGAAACCTAGCTTACAACAAAGAAGGCGGAATAAAATACATTGCAAAAGGTTCTAAAGAGACATTTCCAGTCTTTGCCAAAATATCAGCGCAAAATTTTCCATCTCAAAGTACATGCTGAAGAAGGGTCTCCTCAAAGGAATGGAACAATAACTTGCAATAAGAATTTAATGCATTGAAAGGATGATATATAACATTGTCTCAAAATGTTAGCGCAATAAGATATGAACTATGTCAGTCCTGAAAAAATTGGAATCCACTAGTGAAAGAAACTCTTAAAGACATAATTTTATTAACGGCTGAATAATGAAAAAGAGTTTGTTACAGTCACTATTTATATTGCTAAGCAAACTCTAATCGAGTTAAATAGGAAATTACAAAAAAGGAAAAATACAATGCAAAAAAAAAAAAAAGTAATAAAATAAAATGCTCTGATATAGGCTTGAAACACGTGAATTTGGGGGTGAAACTGACAGCCATAGGGCCTGTCACTCAT
Source organism: Fagus sylvatica (assembly GCA_907173295.1). Lineage (NCBI taxonomy): Eukaryota > Viridiplantae > Streptophyta > Magnoliopsida > Fagales > Fagaceae > Fagus > Fagus sylvatica. The sequence continues at coordinate 40,782,967 of OU015766.1, read as the reverse complement.
CCCGAATTATTCCATGTAGTCTTCTACTGGCTGTCTACATGAGTTTAACACTGGTCTATATAGTCAAGTCAAAGCATTTTCCTTTATGCTTAAAAGAAGGGGTAAATTACAGTACCCTCATTTGAGGTATTGCAGAATGACATTAAACACCAAATTTGAGCCAAAATGACCATCTTATCCTTCAGGTTGGACATAATTCTATCATAAGTTTTTCCATTACTATCCTTAACAGAATTTTTTTTTTTTTTTTTAAGATTTCTTTTACCAAACCTCTAATTAGAGGAGAGAGTGAATCTTTTAAAAAAAAAAAATAAAAAAAAAAAAAACCAGAATATTCCATTAAGATTAGTAACGGAAAGTCCCATGACAGTTTTATGCCAACCTTGAAGGGTGGGACTATCATTTCGGCTTAAATGTGGGGTTTGTTATCATTCAGTAATACCATGAGGGAGGGTAGTGTAATTTACCCTAAAAAAAATCAATAGATCTCAAAATATAATCATCATTTTCTGACACACTCGAGCGCTTTGAATTCTTGAGGAGGGGAGAAGCATTACACAAACTTGTAGCATTCTCCTCTCCATAAACAAGTCCCTGGTTGCATTTGAGCAAAATTTTCACAACGTCTTTCATGGACGGACGCTTAGATGGTTGTGTATCGGTACATATGATTCCAAGATTGAAAACACAGCTCATTTCATCCAAGTAACAGGGTTCCTTGACCTCCTCATCCAATGCATCAACTATAGGATTGCCTTTTTGAATGTGACGCCATGCCCATTGCGCAAGGGATGTGTGTTCATCACCATCATTAGCTTCCCGTCCAGTTGTTAGTTCCAGAAGGATAACTCCAAAGCTATAAATATCAATCTTCTCGTTAACTCGAATTGTGTGAGCATGCTCTGCAGTTCAAATTAACAACACAAACATTCCTGTTGATGGAAAATGAGGAAACAAATATCATCATTAGAATGAAACTTATAAAATTGCATGTCACACACCTGGAGCTATGTATCCAAAAGAGCCAGCGACAACTGACATTGAAGTAAGTTCTCCCTCCTTGAACATCTTGGCTAGACCAAAATCAGCGATTTTGGCATTGAACTCAGAATCTAAAAGGATGTTGCTTGATTTCACATCTCGATGAACAATTGATGGGGAGCAACCATGATGCATATAGTAGAGCCCCTGGGCAGCCCCAATTGCTATTTGTAATCTCTTAGGCCAATCCAGAACAACGTGATGGACTGAACTTGAGGTGGTTGATGCTTTAATCTTCCTATGCAGCCATTGATCTAGGCTATGGTTATTTGAATACTCATAGACTAGAAGTTTTGAGTCATCATTGGAAATACAACAGAGCAGCTTCACTATGTTGGAATGTTGAATAGAACCCAGTATTTTAACTTCTGCAAGAAATTCTTTCTCATTCTGTTCTGCCTTTCGGTTATTCCTAATCTCCTTAACAGCAACAAAATTATGTGGAGGATTTACAACAACAAGGTATACCTTCCCTGATCCACCACTGCCGATCACATTTTTTTCTGTCAATCCTGACAAAATGGCTGATTCTGTAAAATTTATTGGCTGGAAATCGGTGCGCACCCAGGGGGAATCTTGTCCAAGCCTTCCCTTCTTGCGAATTCTGATCACCAAGGCTAAAGCAAACAAACCCACTAGAGCTGCTATCATCACCAAACTTATAATCAAAGCAAGTAATATAGGTGGAATGTTGCTTGATTTTAGGGGTTCTGAATTGCAGCTGTTAATGTTTAGTGATGGCTTACTCGCACAAAGAGAAGTATTATTCAAAAAGCTTCTGGCATATGCATTATTTTCGAATTGTGTTGGGATCCTCCCAGTCAAATGATTGGAAGAGAGATTGAATGAATTGAGCTTCAGGAGGCCAAGTTGTGGTGGTATTTGGCCAGAAAGTTGGTTTTCTGACAAGTCCAAATCAGTAAGACTTGCCAAAGAACCTAATTCCTTTGGAATAAGTCCAGAGATTTCATTTCGGCTAAGGTTTAAAGTATTTAACCGATTCCATGATATAATATCAGATGGAAGGGAGCCCGAGAGTTGATTTTGATCAAGCAAAAGAGTTGTTAAACGAGTAAGAGCTGTTAATTCATTAGGAATTATGCCAGTAAAGAGGTTATTACTAGCCTCAAATACCACCAAATTCCCCCAGGAAGACACTCCAACTGGAATATTACCAGAAAACTTGTTGTTTGACATCTCCAATCTTGAAAGTTTCGTTGACACACTCTGAGGAAGCTTGCCTGTAAACGAATTGTCGCTTAACAGCAAGATGCTCAAATCCAATGTCTTCCATAAGCCACTAGGAATATTCCCAGAAAGATTATTGTTGTAGACACTCACAATTCTCAAATAACTGCAGTTTCCAAGCGACTTTGGTAATTTTCCAGTGAGGTTGTTGTCAAAAGCTACCACACCGATCAACCTTCCATTATCACACAAGTGTTCTGGCAAGTTTCCGGTAAGCCTATTGGACGAAACCTGGAACTCTTGAAGCATTGAATAGCGCCCAAAGTCTGGAGGCAGAGTCCCTGAGAAATTGTTGGTAAACAATTTAAGTATCATCAGCCTTGGAAGACGGCCAATACTATCTGGTATTTTCCCAGATAACTGATTGAAAAACAAACTCAAACCCGACATGTTTCTGAGTCTGCCAAAATCTTCTGGTATTGTCCCGTTCAACTTGTTGTCGGAGAGATCAATAACATCAATGTTTAAAGCTTCAACCACCCGAGGAATCTCCCCAGACAATTGGTTTCTGTAAAGATACACAATACTTAAATTCTTTGGCATAAACAAACTGCTCGGGATTTTCCCGCTCAGACTGTTCTTTGCCAAATCCAAATGCACCAAAGCCTCCATTTCTCCAATCGTATCTGGGATTTCCCCAATCAAATTAGACCCGGCCATCCATAAATACGTCAGCTTCTTCAACTTCATGAAATTTGAAGGCAACACCGCTGCTGTCATATTTACATTATAGGCCAATTCTAGCCTTTCAAGGTTGGACAAGTTGCCAATTTCTGGCGGGAAAGAACCAGTAAATGGACAACTAAAAAGCTGAAGTGTCCTTAGCTCCGTTAACTGTCCAATAGATGCTGGGATTGGTGCCAGAGAAGCTGTTGCCGCCAAGGTTGAGGCGGCGCAGGCGAGACAAACGGTGAATGTCAATGGGGATTGTGCCATTGAAGAAGTTCTGAGAGAGGTCGAGGTCTTCGAGCTTGGAACAGTTGTAGAGAGCTCTAGGAAACTCGCCAAAAATGTTGTTGTATGAAAGATCAATGAGTGTGAGGTTGGCGAGGTCACAAATGAAGGATGGGACTGTTTGGGTGATATTCTTGTTTGGAAGTAGTAGTTGGGTGACTGAGCCATTGGTGCAAGTGATCTCTGGCCAGTCACAGTAGTGGGAGGAGTTCAAGGGGTTCCAATGGCTTAGAGACGGTGGGTTTTGCCAATGTTGCTTTAGTTTCAGTGGGACTGTTTGTTCTTTAACATTGAGCTGAGAGTTTGCATGGGTGATCAGGAGGACAAGGAGAAGGAAGAAGAAGAAGACGGTTTTGTATAAAGAAAATGGGAGAAATATTGGGGAAGTTTTCGTCATTTGGAGATCGAGTGCGTTGTTCTGGGTTCAATTTGAACGAGCAAATTGGTGGGAAAATATGCAATCAAAGTAGTTTTGTTTCAAGACTGCGTGCGAAGTAAACTACACAGCCTGAGAATCCCCCAGCTAATTTTAAGATGCATGCCAGAGTTTGAATGGAAGGAATTAAGGCCACTCATATTTATGCATGGCACTGCTCTTCTTCTTCTCCTTCTTCTTCTTTTATTTTATATTTTTATGCATGGCACTCACACACGGCCAGGACAAGACCCACGGAAGGGGCAAGCACTGTTAAGTGTTAACAGAACCCTTTTTTCTTTTTACATAAATGATTGTACGTTTTCGTTTTACACACTCTCCACTTTCCAGTCAATGTCGGGCATTTGGATTTTTTCAAGTCAAGTCTTCACCCATCAATAATTGCAGTGATAGTTCCCACCAGCCCGGACCTCAGGTTTTTTAAGCTTCTTTTTCCTAAACTATCTTATTATTTTTTCACCTAACATTATAGCTAATGAGAACCGTTTGACGATTTTGGCTTCTAACATTATAGCTAATGAGAACTGTTTGATGATTTTGGCTTCTAGTTCTAGATAGCCTCCCTTTTCTCTACGAATAAGTCTACCAACAAATCCATTTTCACACTCTGTCACTCATTTCCACGACATGATTAGTGAAAAAATTCTGCAAATGCAAATAGTACTAACAACTTTTCTGATATACAGGAGCAAAACCAAGATTTGAACTTTAACAGAGGCTAAAGCACAAATCATTTTTTTTTTTTTTTTGAAAATCCATCGATTTTAAAATATCAATAAAAGAGAAGATAAAAAATAAGCATTTCTTAATATATTTAAAATCATTCATTTTTTAAAAAATGCCCCATGGTCCCACAAACCACAACAAATCTAGGATTTGTTTAGTGTTTAAAATTTGTGATTTGGGAATTGTGATTTGTTGGCTTGTTAGGGATTTGAGATTTGTTTTGCTAGCCTAATGGTATTTTTTGTTTGGGAACAATGGCTATGTGATTGGCTAGATTAACAAAACAAAAAAAAATTGGATTTTAAGAGCTCAAGTGTAAATTTTTTTAAAGGGGTAATAGGGACAAGTAATTATATTTTCAGTTCAAATTCAAAAAAAAAAAAAAAAATGAAAAGGGTTATGGCCCCTACCAGTCTTTTACTAGGCCCGTCCCTACTGATATAATAATATATCATTTACAACCTGTTACTTCAGCAAATTGTAAAAATGAATATGAAAGTAGTTGCGGACATAGATAGATTGTTTATCTACTTGTGCAGGCAATGCAGTAATCAATCAGATATGTATATCAAAAGAAGTAAATCAGATATGCAAATATTATAAAAAAAAAATAATAAAATCAGATATGCAAATCTTATAAAGAGTTCAGTCAAAGGTTATTACTTATTACACCACTCAAATGAAAATGCAGTGGCTGGAATCTTTAAAAAAGATAAATTTAGTATGGAAGATAAAATATAATACAATGGATTGTCTTCCTTGACATCAATTTGACATGATGAGAATTATTTAGTGAGAATCACCAGCAACGAGCCAATCAGTAGACCCTCCCATCCCCAACACCTGTTTTTTTTTTTTGAATTGATGATAGAAATACACACGCACACACTATACTAGTTTTGTATAAGTTGGGGATCGAACTCACACCTTTTAGGGGTGGGGATCAAAGGAGTGGGACTGCACCACTAGGCCAAAATGCCTAGTGGGCACAATCACCTGATCTTAATTGAGTGATAAACAAGTCTTTGGTTGCATTTGAGCAAAATTTGCACAACCTTTTTCATGGATGGCCCGCTTAGAAGGTTGTGTATTTGTACAAATGATTCCAAGATTGAAAGCACAACTCAATTCATCCAAGTAACTGGGTTCTGAATTGCAGCTGTTAATGTTTTCCACATTTGGAAGTTAGCTCGTTCTTCTGGTTTCTCAGCTAAAAGACAAGCAAATTAGTGAGCAATTACTAAGAATTTGCTCACTTTAAGGGTGTCAAGTGTGAACAGAACAACCTTTTCTATCGGTCAGTTTTTCAAAGTCTGGAGGAGGAAAATTCTAAGAAGTTAGCGTGTGTCTGCTACTACTTTTCCAGCTAATCAGCAGAATGCATTTTCTAGAAAATATATTTTTTAAAAGATTGTGTTTGACATTATGATGAAACTTTAATTGAAAAGTAATTATGTTACATGAAATTGTATTTAGTTTGAAAAATTGCAGAATACATATTTTTCATATTAAACCAAATTTCAAAAGGATGACTATAATCGCATAAAAATTAATTGTTTGTATCAATGTTGAAGTTTGGTTTGTATTAAACGATCAAAGCCAAGATAGATGGAAGGCATTTTCATTTTTTGTATGTTTCCTTTTATCCTTTCTTTTCAAAATTCCGCATAATTTAGAGCTTGGCTCAGCTCCTAGTCCGAGTGACATGCCAGCAAAGCCTTAATTTATGGTCTTGTAGAGCATATAATGGAACAGTGAATCGAGTTTGGAGGGTCAAGTCCAGCGGGACTCAAGCTTTCATGCTGCAGCCTCTGATTCTGCTAGTTTGCTGAGGTTGGGTCATTTTGTTGGTACCCGCATCTTTTTAAGTCCATTTTTCCTCATTTTGTTGGTATCTTACCCTTATAATCCCCTCAAATCATTCTTCCTCCTACTTAAAGAAACTCCTAAACAATGTTCATTAAACCTCCCTTATTCACTCCCCTCTACTCCCCATTCTCCTTTCCCTCCATCCAAACATAACATCAATAATCATACTTATTGCTCTCTCTAGTGGTGTTGTACTCTATACTTTCTCTTTGAAGTTTTGAACACGGTCGTTGAATAAAAGAAGACCAGAAGATATTTTTCGATAAAAGAAGACCAGGAGACTTGGATGCACTTAAATGGTTGGTATGTATTCCTTTATAACATATTTTCCACGTTCCAGTCAATGTCGATTATTATTTGCTTTTAGTGACAGTATTGTAAGTTTGTAACATACAAAACAAGACAATAGTCCCCACCAGAGACCGCACCTATGGAAAAAACTTCTTTTTCCTCCTCTTATTATAGGCTTTATAGCGTCCCCTTTTTCCACTCTTTCAGGAAATGCAGTAGTCACTAATCGGATCTGCAAATCTTTGTTAGAGAATTCAGTCAAAGGTTATTACTTTCTACACCACTCAAATGAAAATTCAGTGGTTAAAATCATTAAACTAAAATAAAAACTACAATCCAGTAAGAACACATACCATAAAATCCACAAATCGAATCAAAGAGCAAAAGAGGAAAAAAATTGCATCCTTCATACACAAACCACCAAAGAAGCATAAAGGGTAAAAAAGATTTCGAGCGCAGCATCACCAATTGTTGGGGCAGTGGGTAGTGGAGAGTTTAAATAGGAGATTGAGGGTGCAATTAATTGGGGAGATGAAAAGGTGAGGGAAAACCCCATGGGAGATGAAGAAGTGAGGGAGATGAAGAGGCAAAGGGTGGAAAAACCCATGGGAGATGAAGAGTTGAGGGAGATGGAGAGGCGAGGGGGGGGGGGGAGAGAGAGGAGAGAGAGAGAGAGAGAGAGAGAGAGAGAGAGAAAGAGGGTAAGATGACATGGACGTCTGTGGGTGAAGAGATTATGACGTGGCGGTGTTTGGAGGAGAATTTTTTTTTTTTTCTCAGCTTTGAGTTTTAATTTATACTAGCATGTATCCCGTGCAATGCACGGGATTTTTAATTTATAGTTATAACGATTCCGTTGCTATTATTACTTTTCCTTGAATAATTTGTTTTTCTCTGATTTTATTCGGTCATGTAAAAATCAGTTTTTTAAATGAACAAATTGAGGTCCAAGTCAATAACTCATACATGTTTCAATATTACTGAAAAAAAAAAGGGTTGATGATGGATCTTTAGAAGGTATTATGCATTTTTGTTTTCTCTTTTGGATTTTTGTTCTGTTTTTTAATTTCTTTCATGAGGTAATATTGAAGCTTGAACCTTTTTTTTCTCTAAATCTCTGAGTAGCCCTGTGAGAGAGATTTGAAGACCAATTATAGTAATGAGTTAATTAGAATTGAACTTACTTGAATTTTTCAAAATCTACTAATTCTTTCGATACCAAAATATATTTATCCAAAATATTTTCAATATAAGATAAGTGTAAATCCTAATTGTCTTTCACATCTATAATTAACAACAGAGCAATTCTTCAAAAATTTATTCAAAACCAAACATGGATTATGTGGTAGAATCTTAAAAATTAAACCAAAGAAAGAAAGCATTTGTAAAAAGAGAACTCATCGTAAATTCCACAATAGAAACAATTTAAGTGTAAGCAATAACACCTGAAAAAGTTATGAATATTAGTGTCATTTACGATATAGAGACGAATCCAAAATATTTACAATATTATAGGTTTTAACGTGTATTTATAAATAGAAGAGATTAATCTTTATCTTCATCTTAATCTTTTCTTAATCTTTATCTTCATCTTGATTTTTTATTTTTTATTTTATTTTATCTTCATCTTAATTTTTTCTTTTTTATCTTTATCTTCATCTTAATTTTTTTTCTAATCTTTATCTTCATCTTAATTTTTTTCTTAATCTTTATCTTCATCATATATTTTTTTTTAATAAAATAAATAAAAAGATCTCAGCATATGTCAAATTCTAAGTATACCAAATGGCAATTTTCAGCATGCCAAATAGCAAAACCTCAGCTGAAGGTATATGTTTTTATATATATATTGATGATTATAGATTATAGATTATAGATATATATAAATTGACATCATAAGGACATAGACAATTTAATTTTTTTTTTAATATAAGTGAAACCACTCCCTTCTATACCCTCTACAAATTCCCCAAATTTGAGGGATTAAAATTAAGGTGTTTATACTTTGTAGATGTATCTTACCCTTATAATCGCCTCAAATCATTCTTCCTCCTACTTAAAGAAACTCCTAAACAATGTTCATTAAACCTCCATAATTCACTCCCCTCTACTCCCCCTTCTCTTTTCTCTCCATCCAAACATAACATCAATAATCATACTTATTGCTCTCTCTAGTGGTGTTGTACTCTATACTTTCTCTTTGAAGTTTTGAACACAGTCGCTGAATAAAAAAAGACCAGAAGATTTCTTTCGATCAAAGAAGACCAGAAGACTTGGACGTAATAAAATGGTTGGTATGTATTCCTTTAACATAGTTTCCACGTTCCAGTCAATGTCGATTATTATTTGCTTTTAGTGACAGTATTGTAAGATTGTAACATACAAACAAGACGATAGTCCCCACCTAAGGTAAAAACTTATTTTCCTCCTCTATCTTATTATAGGCTTTATAGCGTTTTTTCCACTCGTTCAGGAAATGCAGTAGTCACTCAGTCAAGCACTGGAAAAGTGCTGGGGCCTTGCAATCGGATCTGGAAATCTTTGTTAGAAAGTTCAGTCAAAGGTTATTACTTTCTACACCACTAAAATGAAAATTCAGTGGCTAAAATCATTAAACTAAATATAAATTTAGTGCCGAAGATACAATAAAATACAATGAGTTATGTTATGTCTTCCTTGACATCAATATGACATAATGAGAATGATTAGTGAGAATCATCAGCAACGAGTAAATCAGTAGACCCTCCGATCCCCAGAGGAAGATAAACCCTTGCAAACCGATCCCTAGAGAATGATTATGATAATATCATTAATATGTCTCAATAATTACTATAGGACTAAAGCAACACAAGAAAACAGTTCAAACTTCAAACTCAACTATGTCATTCCGCTATCGTTTTTTTTCCTTCCTTCATATGCCTTTAGCTATGTCACTTGTTTGACTCTGTTTGAGCTGTCTGTTCTTATGCTGTGCCCATTAAAATTTTGTCTGTAACTTATGTAAATATGTTCTTCTATAGGATATCTTTGCATTTGATCGCATGGATGCATTGCCCATACATTTTATATATGATAGGCTAGAGCTTTTAGAGTTTTTACACTGTTGATTTAAATATGCAGGACTCCAGAAATGTATGCAATGCATCATGACACATTTCCAGATCTGAGAGTGGTTGGGAGCAAATTGAAGGATATCTTAGAGATATATGATACCCTGCCCTCACTGTTGGACGTAAAATTGTAATAATATTATCTACCCTTAACTTACAATTATACCCTGCCTGACTGTTTAGGTAGAAAAAGAAAAGAAACAAAGGATTCATAATTGGAGTTGCCTTCCTTGCTGCCTCTCATTCCCAATACCTTTGGCGTAGAGGATGTTAGAATATTGGTTAAATGATTAAATTTACCATTTCCTAATAGCTTAAGCTTTTGGGATAATCAGTAATTTCTCATGGTGTCAGAGCAGGTGATCCAAAGTTTGAATCCTGATTCCACTTTATCTCCCATTTAAAAAATTAAAAATCTTAAACTTTTGGGATAATTGGTAATTTCTCAGAGGAATCAAGAGAAATAATCAAAGCAAAGGTAGATGGAAGAAGTATGTCTTTTTCATTTTTTTGTGTATTTCCTTGTATCCTTTCTTTTCACAATTCCGTATCATTTAGAGCTTGTCTTAGCTCCTAGACTCCTAGTTCGAGTGACTTGATTTTGAAGTGTCCAGTCCAGCAGGGCTCAAGTTTCATGCTGCGGCCTCTGATTCTACTATATTTTGCTGAGGTTGGGGCATTTTGTTGGTACCACCATCTTTTTAAGTCCATTTTTCCGGAGTTAGGAAATAAAAAGTAAGAAGAAGAATGTAAACTTTTCTATGAGGAGTACTTACTACTTTGGTGAGCATTCTATCCTATTTCTATTACAAAATAAAACACGATTGAGAACAGTGATAGTCCTATCACCTATGTCAAGGACGAGATGCAGATGTAAAGAATACCTTCAGTGAAAACTGAAAACTGTGGTTGGTAAACATTTTCAGTTTGATGCATGTGAGGAAGGATAACTTTAGAGAAAAAAAGGTTAAGAGCGTCCTTGGTAAATATTTTCAGTTTCCAAATTTGTATTTAGGTGTTTTGGTGTTTTGACTTTTGAGAATCAAAAGTTGGTTTGTTATTTGTTTTAATTACAATTTTTTTATTTTTTATTTTTATTATTCAGTCCTTCATCTAAAGCTACACCAAAAAATTATTTATTTAATAAAACCAACAATCCACCCTTCACCCTTCACCCTTCACCCTCCACTAGCCACCACAAACCCACAGGCCACCGCACCCACCATTCAAAAACAAAAACAATCACAACAAACACTATCTCAAACATCAACAACCCACAACAAATACAATAATAAAAACCCACCACAACCCACAACCACCCACATTCACCCAATCGCGACCAAGACCCAATCGCAAGATCTTGTTCACCACTGCAAGCTCGTAGCGAGGTGGATCTACACTGTTTTGGGTACTGTGAAAAGTATCAGTCCCTCTGTGTGTGTGTGTGTGTGTGTGAGAGAGAGAGAGAGAGAGAGAGAGAGAGAGAGAGAGAGAGAGAGAGAGAGAGAGAGAGAAAATGTTTTTATATTATTTATTTGAGAACTATACAAATCAAGAACACAATTCAGCTTTAGAAAACACCAAAGAGTTGTTTCCTAAAAATTGGATTTGAGTTACATCTCAAAGTTTGAAACACGTCCATTCAACAGTTAAAAATGTTCACATTGCAATTAATCATTTCCAATCCAAAGACATCTTTAATTATACAAACTACTTTCATCTTCCATCCATAGTTTTTTGAGAATAATGTAAGGGTTCATTAACTACTAAAGGCTTATGCTTTTGTGGGCTTTGTGAGAGGTGGTTAATAGATAGTCTTATCCTCAATTTTGAGATCCTTGGATTTGAATCCGCGACACATCACTTGGTAGGAGATATTTTTTATTGCATCAAGGTCTACCTCTTATTGCTCTAATAGCTTTGGATACCTCGTTAGGAAAAAAAAAAAAAGAGAGAGAGAGAGAGAGAGAGAGAGAGAGAGAGAGAGAGAAACTTCATTAACTTATTTGCTAGTACATTGCTAATTTAATTTACAGGTCTATATAGTCAAGCTATTTTTTTTTTTTGTGAAAATGAAATTTCTTAAAACAAATTAAACATTATAAAGTCTAGGGTACATAATATTCCAAGTGTCTGCCAAAACCTAGCTTACAACAAAGAAGGCGGAATAAAATACATTGCAAAAGGTTCTAAAGAGACATTTCCAGTCTTTGCCAAAATATTAGCGCAAAATTTTCCTTCTCAGAGTACATGCTGAAGAAGGGTCTCCTCAAAGGAATGGAACAATAACTTGCAATAAGAATTTAATGCATTGAAAGGATGATATATAACATTGTCTCAAAATATTAGCGCAATAAGATATGAACTATGTCAGTCCTGAAAAAATTGGAATCCACTAGTGAAAGAAACTCTTAAAGACATAATTTTATTAACGGCTGAATAATGAAAAGGAGTCCGTTACAGTCACTATTTATATTGCTAAGCAAACTCTAATCGAGTTAAATAGGAAATTACAAAAAAGGAAAAATACAATGCAAAAAAAAAAAAGTAATAAAATAAAATGCTCTAATATAGGCTTGAAACACATGAATTTGGGTGTGAAATTGATAGCCATAGGGCCTGTCACTCATCCTGAATTATTCCATGAAGCCTTCTACGGCTGTCTACATCAGTTTAACACTGGTCTATATGGTCAAGTTAAAGCATTTTCCTTTATGCTTAAAAGAAGGGGTAAATTACAGTACCCTCATTCGAGGTATTGCAGAATGACATTAAACACCAAATTTGAGCTGAAATGACCATCTCATCCTTCAGGTTTGACATAATTCTATTACTATCCTTAACCGAATATTCTGGTTTTTTTTAAGATTTCTTTTGCCAAACCTCTAATTAGAGGAGAGAGTGAATATTAAAAAAAAAAAAAAAAATCTCAAAAAAAAAAAAAACTAGAATATTCCATTAAGATTAGTAACGTAAAGTCCTATGAAAATTTTATGCCAACCCTGAAGGGTGGGACTATCATTTCAGCTTAAATGTGGGGTTTGTTATCATTCAGCAATACCTCGAGGGAGGGTAGTGTAATTTACCCTAAAAAAAATCAATAGATCTCAAAATATAATCATCATTTTCTAACACACTTGAGCGCTTTGAATTCTTGAGGAGGGGAGAAGCATTACACAAACTTGTAGCATTCTCCTCTCCATAAACAAGTCCCTGGTTGCATTTGAGCAAAATTTTCACAACGTCTTTCATGGACGGACGCTTAGATGGTTGTGTATCGGTACATATGATTCCAAGATTGAAAACACAGCTCATTTCATCCAAGTAATAGGGTTCCTTGACCTCCTCATCCAATGCATCAACTATAGGATTGCCTTTTTGAATGTGACGCCATGCCCATTGCGCAAGGGATGTGTGTTCATCACCATCATTAGCTTCCCGTCCAGTTGTTAGTTCCAGAAGGATAACTCCAAAGCTATAAATATCAATCTTCTCGTTAACTCGAATTGTGTGAGCAAGCTCTGCAGTTCAAATTAACAACACAAACATTCCTGTTGATGGAAAATGAGGAAACAAATATCATCATTAGAATGAAACTTATAAAATTGCATGTCACACACCTGGAGCTATGTATCCAAAAGAGCCAGTGTCAACTGACATTGAAGTAAGTTCTCCCTCCTTGAGCATCTTGGCTAGACCAAAATCAGCGATTTTGGCATTAAACTCAGAATCTAAAAGGATGTTGCTTGATTTCACATCTCGATGAACAATTGGTGGGGAGCAACCATGATGCATATAGAAGAGTCCCTGGGCAGCCCCAATTGCTATTTGTAATCTCTTAGGCCAATCTAGAACAACGTGATGGATTGAACCGGAGACATTTGATGCTCTACTTCTTGTATGCAGCCATTGATCCAGGCTATGGTTCTTTGAGTACTCATAGACAAGAAGTTTTGTATTATCATTGAAAATACAACAAAGCAACTTCACTATGTTGGAATGTCGAATTGAACTTAGTATTTTAACTTCTGCAAGAAATTCTTTTTCAAGCTTCTCTTCTAGCTTTTGACTATTGCAAATCCTGTTCACAGCAACAGCATCACGTGAATGATTAACAACAACACGGTATACCTTCCCTGATCCACCGCTACCAATCAGATGATTTTCTGTCAATCCTGACAAAATTTCTGATTTCGTGAAATTCAGCCTATGGAATGAGGTGAGCCTCCACGTGGAATCTGATACTTGCTTTTTCTTCTTGTAAATTCTGATCACCAAGCATGTAGCTGACAAACACACTACAACTGCCATCACCAAACCTATAATCAAGGCAAGATATATGGGTGGAATGTTGCTTGATTTTAGGGGTTCTGAATTGCAGCTGTTAATGTTTAGTGATGGCTTACTCGCACAAAGAGAAGTATTGTTCAAGAAGCTTCTGGCATATGCATTATTTTCGAATTGTGTTGGGATCCTCCCAGTCAAATGATTGGAAGAGAGATTGAATGAATTGAGCTTCAGGAGGCCAAGTTGTGGTGGTATTTGGCCAGAAAATTGGTTTTCTGACAAGTCCAAATCAGTAAGACTTGCCAAAGAACCTAATTCCTTTGGAATAAGTCCAGAGATTTCATTTCGGCTAAGGTTTAAAGTATTTAACCGATTCCATGATATAATATCAGATGGAAGGGAGCCCGAGAGCCGATTTTGATCAAGCAAAAGAGTTGTTAAACAAGGAAGAGCTGTTAATTCATTAGGAATTATGCCAGTAAAGAGGTTATTACTAGCCTCGAATACCACCAAATTCCCCCAGGAAGACACTCCAACTGGAATATTACTAGAAAACTTGTTGTTTGACATCTCCAATCTTGAAAGTTTCGTTGACACACTCTGAGGAAGCTTGCCTGTAAACGAATTGTCGCTTAACAGCAAGATGCTCAAATCCAATGTCTTCCATAAGCCACTAGGAATATTCCCAGAAAGATTATTGTTGTAGACACTCACAATTCTCAAATAACTGCAGTTTCCAAGCGACTCTGGTAATTTTCCAGTGAGATTGTTGTCAAAAGCTACCACACCGATCAACCTTCCATTATCACACAAGTGTTCTGGCAAGTTGCCAGTAAGACTATTGGACGAAACCTGGAGCTCTTCAAGCTTTGAATAGCGCCCAAGGTCTGGAGGCAGAGTCCCTGAGAAATTGTTGGTAAACAATTTAAGTATCATCAGGCTTGGAAGACGGCCAATACTATCTGGTATTTTCCCAGATAACTGATTGAAAAACAAACTCAAACCAGACATGTTTCTGAGTCTGCCAAAATCTTCTGGTATTGTCCCGTTCAACTTGTTGTCGGAGAGATCAATAATATCAATGTTTAAAGCTTCAACCACCCGAGGAATCTCCCCAGACAATTGGTTTCTGTAAAGATACACAATACTTAAATTCTTTGGCATAAACAAACTGCTCGGGATTTTCCCGCTCAGACTGTTCTTTGCCAAATCCAAATGCACCAAAGCCTCCATTTCTCCAATCGTATCTGGGATTTCCCCAATCAAATTAGACCCGGCCATCCATAAATACGTCAGCTTCTTCAACTTCATGAAATTTGAAGGCAACACCGCTGCTGTCATATTTACATTATAGGCCAATTCTAGCCTTTCAAGGTTGGACAAGTTGCCAATTTCTGGCGGGAAAGAACCGGTAAATGGACAACTAAAAAGCTGAAGTGTCCTTAGCTCCATTAACTGTCCAATAGATGCTGGGATGGTGCCAGAGAAGCTGTTGCCGCCAAGGTTGAGGCAGCGCAGCAGAGTAAAGTGGTGAATGTCAATGGGGATTGTGCCATTGAAGTAGTTCTGAGAGAGGTCGAGGTCTTCGAGCTTGGAACAGTTGTAGAGAGCTCTAGGAAACTCGCCAAAAATGTTGTTGTCTGAAAGATCAATGAGTGTGAGGTTGTCGAGGTCACAAATGAAGGATGGGACTGTTTGGGTGATATTCTTGTTTGGAAGTAGTAGTTGGGTGACTGAGCCATTGGTGCAACTGATCTCTGGCCAGTCACAGTAGTGGGAGGAGTCCAAGGGGTTCCAATGGCTAAGAGACGGTGGGTTTTTGAAAGAAACTCAAAACAGAGAAGAATTATAGAGAAGTATTGAGAGAGAGTTTTAGTATTTGGATAAATGCTTGTTTGATTAAAAGAGAGGACAGTAACCTCTATTTATACATTCTGCAGAACTAACAGAATAACAACAGAATGAAAACTGCCCTGTAACTAATCCTATTGTAACTGATCCTATTCTGTTAAATAGATTACAACTACAACTGATTACAACCGTTTATTACAACTGATTATAACTACTTAATCTATCATCCCCCCTCAAACAAATGGTCAGTGGAACAGACCATAAGTTTGGAACATAAGCGATGAAACCGTGGAGAAGGAAGAGCTTTTGTAAAGATATCCGCAAGTTGATCATCGGTAGAAATGAACTGAACAGAAATGTCACCACGAACCACCTTTTCACGAATAAAATGATAATCTACCTCAATATGCTTAGTGCGACCGTGAAAAACGGGATTGGAAGCCAAGGCCAGAGCACTTGTATTGTCACACCAGATAACAGGAGCGGAAGCCAAATATAAGCCAAGATCACAGAGAACCTGACGAAGCCAAGATAGTTCAGCAGCCCCTGCTGCAAGAGACCGATATTCTGCTTCGGTGGAGGAGCGGGAGACAGTGTTCTGCTTCTTGGAAGCCCAAGTAATAGGATTATGTCCAAGGAAGACAGTGAGACCTGAAGTGGATCTGCGGTCAGACGGGTCACCAGCCCAGTCTGCATCCGTGAAAGCCGTCAGAGTAAGAGGACCGGGTTGAAAAAGAATACCCTTGTCAAGAGTACCCTTAAGAAACCTGAGAATCCTTTTGGCAGCCACGAAGTGAGTGGAGGTGGGTTTATGCATGAACTGGCAGACACGATTTACAGCAAAAGTGATGTCAGGTCTGGTGAAGGTAGCATACTGTAAAGCACCAACAAGACTTCTATATGGAGTAGGGTCAGCAAGAACATCATCATCAGAAGAAGTAAGAGCAGGGGTCAATACAATCGGAGTGGGGGCAGCTTTGGAGTCAATCATGTGAAATTTAGTGAGCAAATCAGTGAGATATTTGTGTTGATGAACAAAAAAGCCACTCTTGGTGTAGTCAATCTGTAAACCCAAGAAATACCGTAGGAGACCCAAATCCTTAAGCTCAAACGCAGTGGACAATTGAGAAATAATAGAGGTGATGACAGATGAATCATTACCCGTGATAATGATGTCATCAACATACAACAGCAAATAGACAGTAAGAGAACCTTGACGTAATATGAACAGGGAGGTATCAGCAACAGAGGCAATGAAACCCATAGTAAGTAAATGAGACGTAAAACGCTCAAACCAGGCACGAGGGGCCTGCTTCAATCCATACAAGGATTTGTGCAAATGACAAACATGAGAAGGATGAGTCTGATCAACAAAGCCCAAAGGTTGAGCCATAAAGACATTTTCTTTGAGAAAGCCATGAAGAAATGCGTTACTTACATCGAGTTGACGAAGTGACCAGTGATGGTGAGCTGCCAAGGATAAGACGATGCGAACGGTGGGGGGTTTAACAACCGGACTGAATGTTTCAGCGTAATCCACCCCGGCCTGTTGGTGAAACCCCTTAGCCACAAGACGAGCTTTATACCGAGAGACCGAGCCATCCGTATTCCGTTTGATCTTGTAAATCCATCGACATCCAACCACATTTTGAGTTGAGGAAGAAGGAATGAGTGACCAAGTGTGCTGCCGTTGAAGTGCCTCAAACTCGGAGGCCATAGCTTGCTGCCATTCCGGAATCTTGGAAGCAATAGTATAATTTGGAGGTTCGGTGTCAAGGTAATTAATAGTGGTAGTGGTGAGGATTTTCTTTTTGCAAATACCGGATTTGGACCGGGTTTGCATGGGATGGGATGAAGGATTGGGATTTATGGGAACAAGAGAAGTTTGAAGTGGTGGAGGTGTGGGTACGGGAAGAGCTGGAGAAAGTAAAGTTGCAGAGGCAGGGGCGGCGGGTTGTGAAGAAGAAGAAGATATATGTGGGCTAGGGTGAGTGGAGTTGGTTGTTATTGGGCTTGGTGATGTGGTAGTAATATGGGAAGGATGTGGGCCCAATAAGGATGGTAAAGTTGAGGCCGTGGGAGCTATAGGATTTGGGCCCAAATGAATGCATGAAGAGGGCTGTGTAGGTGAGAAATTTGGAGAGCCCGTGGGTTGGTCAGGAATAGGACCCAATAAAGATGGTAAATTGGAACAAGCATGAAAGTATAAAAGAGTACTAAGCCAAGAAGAAGATGGAACCGAATGAGAAGAATTTTGTGATGAAAAATTAGAAGAAAAAGGAAAATAATGCTCATTAAATTTGACATGACGGGAGACATAAAAGCGAGACGTAATTGGATCCAAACAAAGGTAACCTTTGGAGTTAGAAGCATAGCCAAGAAAAATGCATTCTTTGGAACGAAGATTGAACTTATGTTTGGAATAAGGACGTAATAACGGAAAACAAGCACAACCAAAGGATTTAAAAAGAGAATAATTGGGAGAATTACCAAATAAATTTTCCCAAGGAGAAAGAGAATTGCGGTTAACGGAGGGAAGACGATTTATGAGAAATACCGCTGTGGAAAAGGCATAAGACCAATATGGAAAAGGAAGAGAGGATTGAGAAACTAAAGTAAGAGCTATGTCAACAATGTGACGATGTTTGCGTTCAGCAACACCGTTTTGTTGAGACGTGTGAGGGCAAGTGAATTGATGAAGGATTCCGTTATTAGAACAAAAATTACGGAAAGCATTATGAGTATATTCACTGCCACAATCAGTACGTAAAACTTTAATGGTTTTACCAAGAAAATTCTCCATTGTATTCTTGAAATGTTGTAAAGATGAAAGAACTTGAGATTTAGTGCGTAAGGGAAAGAACCAAGTAAATCTCGTAAAATCATCCACAAAAATGACATAATACCGAAAACCATTTATTGACGTAATTGGAGCTGGACCCCAAACATCACTGTGTACAAGATCTAAAGGAAATTTTGTACAAGACTGGGAGGGGGAAAAAGGCAATTTGGTCATTTTGCCCATGACACAGTGTTTACAAAAAGAAGTGTGAGAAGAAATGGGCCGTGGGCCAAGTAAAAATTGACTTGAGAGCTGCTGTAGAACACGGGGCTGTGGATGGCCTAACCGTGTGTGCCAAAGAGCAGCTTGTGAGACATTTTTGCAAACAGATGAAAGGCAAGCTTGTGAAGTGTGAGAACTCGGAGAGGACGAGTCAGAACGAGAGAGAAAGGCAGACATGCGAGAGTTCCAGGACGGGAGAGAGAGCCCATGGATGGGATAAAGACCATCCTTACTGAAACCCGTGTAGAGGGGCTTCGCCGTAAGTAGATCGGTGATCTGAAACCGATGAGCATCAAAATGAAATGAACAAGCATTATCTTGACAAAACCGATTGACAGAAAGGAGATTATACTTCATTGACGGAATATGTAAAATTTTATATGATGTTGAGATCTGGAGTAAAGTGATCGGTGGCCCCTGTATCAGAGATCCAAGTGGTTTGGGCTGGCTGGGTTGGGGCGGAGGTAGCCATTGCAGCAAGCTTGGCTGGTGGATGACGTCCCTGGTAAGCATAGTTCATCCGTTGATAGCAATCGATGGCTGTGTGTCCAGGTTTGTAACATATTTGGCATGTGGGGCGTGAAGAGGAATTTGGGAAAAATTGGGAGTTTTGGGAATTTTGGGGATTCTGGGAATTTGAGGTTATGTTGGAAAAATTACCATTGCCACTGTTCGAGTTACCTTGAGAAAATCCCCCTTGATTGAAGCCTCCACGGTTGTATGACTGAAACCGTCCACCACGGTTGCCTCTGCCACGATTAGTTCCTCTGCCGCGATTGCCAACCCAAGAAGACTGTGAATTTGTCGTTGCTGCCATGGCCATATGGGAGATCTCCTTGGTGTTATCCATGGAAGATTTGAGTAGATCCTCCTCTGTCTTCATCAAGATATGAAGTTCTTCGAAAAGAACAGGTTCATTCTTTGTCAACATAGCTGAAGTAAAGGAGTGAAAATCTGATGGTAATCCCTGAAGAACTATATGCAAGATCTCTTCATCGTCAATGTGAATTCCTACACTGGTTAGTTTGTCCCTTGATTCTTTAATTTTCTGCAAAAATGATGATACAGACTCATTACCTTTCTTGATATTGTTTAATTCTCGTTTGAGATTAACAACACTGGATCGAGAAATCGATGTATATCGATTCTTGATTACTCTCCAAATGCCTGAAGCTGAAGTCTGTCCCATTACCAATGAGATTGCAGATGGTGAGAGTGTTGAGCTAATGAGGGAGAACAAAGCTTTGTCTCGGATTTTCCATTGAAGGAAAAGAGGATTAGCTTCACTGGTTATGCAACCAGTTTCGTCAAGAACAAACTTAGGAGGACACGGCATTGAATCTTCAAGATGATCCAGTAGAGAGTATGCATCAAGAATCCCAGTAATCTGGAACTTCCACATGAGGTAATTGGTATGGTCGAGTTTAATTGTGACATAATTGGAAATATTTGATAGGAGGAGTATGGGTGTTTGAGAGTTTGATTGTGTGTTTGGGAGAGAAGGAATTGACATGGTTACAGTGATCGTAACTGCTCTGATACCATGAAAGAAACTCAAAACAGAGAAGAATTATAGAGAAGTATTGAGAGAGAGTTTTAGTATTTGGATAAATGCTTGTTTGATTAAAAGAGAGGACAGTAACCTCTATTTATACATTCTGCAGAACTAACAGAATAACAACAGAATGAAAACTGCCCTGTAACTAATCCTATTGTAACTGATCCTATTCTGTTAAATAGATTACAACTACAACTGATTACAACCGTTTATTACAACTGATTATAACTACTTAATCTATCAGTTTTGCCAATGTTTCTTTATTTTCAGTAGGATTGTTTGCTCTTGATCATTGAGCTGAGAGTTTGCATGGCTGAAGAAGAGGAGATGAAGGAAGGAAGTGTAGAAAGAAAATTGGATAAATGTAGGAGTTGTTTTCCACATTTGGAAGTTGAGCTCGTTCTTCTGGTTTCTCACCTAAAAGACGAGCAAATTAGTGAGCAATTACTAAGAACTAGAAAACAAACATTATAAATATAAAAATACTATATTTTGGGGGGTGGAGTTTGCTTTATCTTTGTTTCTTTTGCTTTCGATGACTATCATTATTTCAGATTTTCAAATTTCAGTCCTTTCGGTGTCAATCATGTTCTTGTGGGTGCGCTTATTATCAGTTCCATGACTTTAACACAAAAAGGACGAAAGGAAAGACTGGTGGGTGTGAATGAATTGAATACAGCTATATGAGCTATGCCTAGATCATTAGGCAGAGGAACTTCTCTCTCCAATTATCTTTCTATTCCATTTCCATCATAAGTGGAACCATGACAATGTTACCAAGACATGATCAAAATCACGGGTTTTGTAATATGCCAGGCCAGCCAAACACATTACCTGTTTCAGTTTGTTAAATTAGTACTAAAGTTCTCAAGAGTCAAGACACGATACGATAAAATTCATTACCAGTTTTCAAGGCTTTTTTGGTAGTACCTACAAATCCGTTTGGAATTATTCTGCTCCACTGTAAAGTGCATTTGCTTTTGGCTTTTTTCAAAGAATTTGATGTCTGTATTACCCAGCACATCAAACAAAATAAACTGTTTGAAAAAAAGCTCCAACCCTATCTATTTGGGATTGAAATCGGGTATAATATCTTTTAAGACAATCAAGATTTAAAGTTGTATTTTCAACTTTCAGTCTCAATCATCCATCAAAAAATAACTTTTTAATCTTTTAATTTTTTTAATATATCTAATTGAAAGATTGAGATGGAATATTCAAAAACAACTTATAATTTTGATCATCTAAAAACACCCCTAAAATATTGCAATAGTTCTCGATTCACCAATTTCACATTAGCCAACAACAACCTTCCCACCAACACATTATATTCCTTAAAAGTCATGTCTTCAAATAAAGGAGGTTAATTAAACATATACTGATGGATTTGGTGGAAAATATTCTTAACAATGAAATTTTTTAAAAGTTGGTGGAACTTTGCAACAAAAGTCTGAATTTTGTTTCTTACGAGTTGGATTGGCTTGTATTTTCTGATTAAATATAAGTAACTTTCGTGAGTACTCCAAGTCAAGATTCCATATGATGGGGTCAATTCATGATTTGAAGTCATGTGGGATCAATTAATGATCATGAATCTTGACTTCAAGTCATGTGGGGTCAATTCATGATCATGAATCTTGACTTCAAGTCATGTGGGCACTTTTAGGTTTGGCAAGTGGAGTCCTCTCATCTTCTCACAGCGGTGGGTTCTGATGTGGACTCATGCGTAAGATCTACATATCATGGAGAGGACAGACAATTCCACCTGACAGACCTAAACAATTTCTCTGATTCATAATTCTTATAATGACTTGGCATGTTAATTGGGTTGCACAAAGAGAGTGTTACACACTAGAATCATGAGTTCAATTCATGATTTGATCGAGTTAGTGTAATTTTTAGGTACTCATTTCATATTGTTTTTATCATATTTTTCATATTAAATAACTTGTATTTATTGACGTGGAGTAATAGGTTATTGTAGCCCGACACTAATTCATAATTTTCACCCGAGAGATATAGAACATTTTTTCTATATCTTGGGGGCGATCCAAATTGCAAAACAAAAAAATTTCGAATCCATCACTGTGGAGGGAGATGCTAAACTTTGTTATGATGCTTTAAATGGTGTAGCTGTGCAGCCTCCTTGGTCTATAGCAAGCTTGTGTAGTGATATCAAAACTCTAAGCTCAACTTTTCATAGTTGTATTTTTTGTTGGGTTAAGGGAGGCAAATTTTGCAGCCCACTTGCTCGAGATAGTGCAGGATCTTTTTGTAATTCCCTCTCCATCCCATCTCCTGTCTTTGAGGCTTGGCATAGAAATATGCTTATTTCTTCTTTTTAAATATAATTAGTCGCAAACTCGCGTGATGCGCGGAAAACTCCTAATGACATGTAATATTTTCAGACTGAACTACTAATATAACTATGACCTTATACAATTTTATTCACAATGACATACAACTTAAAGCTCCTAGATTAATACAACAACAAAAAATAAACAAAGAAACCAAAGGGAAAAGAACGCACCTTTGAAACTCAAACAACAATAGAACCATAGGGATCACAAAGAGACTAAAAAAAATCCCAAAACATAATTTAAATAGGAAATTGGAGGTGTAATTAATTGGGGAGATGAATAGTTCAAGGAATTCAAAAGGTGAGAGGGAGAGGGAGGTAGATGAAAATGTGAGGTAATTAATTGAGAAGATGAAGAGGTCAGGGAGTTCAAGAGGTGAGAGGGAGAGAGAGGTAGATAAAGATATGAGGTAGAGGAACAGCCATGAGAGTGAGAGATTTTTTTTTTTTTAATAAAAGTGTGAGAGAGAATCTATATCTATAATCTATAATATAAACTAAAAGCTGGAGCTGAGAGAAAATTTGTTATCTTCTCCAAAGCTTGCCACATCAGATTTACTACTCTCACACATCTCTTCCTCTCACACGCCTCCTCTCTCACATGTCTCCCCCCAATTAATTTGATAATAAAACTACTCTGGCTCTCTCTCTTCCTCCTCAACTGTTTTGTCTCCCCATTGTCCTCACTTCTTCATCTCTCATACCCATTAAATCAAATGATCTCCCTAATTTATTTCAATCTAATTCACTGTTACCCTTCCTATGACTCTCACTCTCCCATTTTTTGACTCTTCAGCTTTCAACTTTTCAGATGCTTCTCACTATACCACCGAAAAAAATTATAAAACCCCTAATTTCATTGCAAGTTGTTCATGGGGTTTAATTGACCGCTGCCAAGATGCAACAAAGAGAGATGGAAAGACGGGATGGGAAGAGAGGAGAGAAAGAAGGTCTAATCGTTGATGCCATAGGTAAATTCCTCACCATCTCACTCTCACTCTCTGTCTTGCACTCTTTATATTTGTGGAAATTTCTC
This sequence comes from Fagus sylvatica, assembly GCA_907173295.1. Lineage (NCBI taxonomy): Eukaryota > Viridiplantae > Streptophyta > Magnoliopsida > Fagales > Fagaceae > Fagus > Fagus sylvatica. The sequence goes on along the minus strand of OU015766.1, from coordinate 40,759,137 downwards.
TATGTGGCTCTATTTTTAGGAAGTGAGGGTTTGAGATATAAGTTTCTATATAATAAATAACTTTGAATTTTTAATTTATTTTTGGAGTGTGGAAAAGAATGAGCATAGAAAAGGTGCTTGGTGGCAGATGTTGCTGAATATTCCAGCTTTTCATGTGTAGTCTTAATTGTTATCGCCAAAGCTTTGCAATTGCAGGTAACCTTGGTGGAGTTTCTGCAAAGGCACAAGTATGTTATAATTTTTTTAGCGTTTTTTTTTTTTCCTCTTTGATATACAAAGAATTATATTCTAACTTTGGGTGTGGGTTTCATATTTAAACAGTGTGCTTTGATGCCCTTGCCCCTTGGCCTTTTGCTTGCTGCAGTTCTTCTTAATTGTGGGGTGTGGGGGCATTAGATATTGTATTTATTTTTTAACGGGTCGTATACTAAAAAAGAATTGCCTGCAGAACCTTAATTTTTGTAGGTATTTGTTTATTTATTTTTATTTCATTTCAGTATGCTCTGTTCTTCATTCCTTCAGGTTAGCTGTGCAGCAGAAGTAGTGGAGGCCTTTTTTTGTTCAGTACTAAGGCCGTAAGGTTGAGTATGGTGGGGTCTAAGATATGGTCTAGGTTTCTAAGATATTGCTAGGGAAGACTTTTTATAGTCACCGAATGGACTATGTTATCTACGGATCTACCCTTAATTCAGTACTTAAACCATCTATAGTTAGTGAAGGTTAATAGATTATGGAAAATCTCTTCAAGATAGTGGACGCTGCCTTTTGGTTAATCTGGGTTAGAATTCTGTCATGACCCGAGTACATGGGGATAATGCATAGAGTGTAGAAGAGTTACCTGGGATTGCAGCAGTATCCTAATCTTTGTATAGGATTATAGTACTCTTTGGATAGGAATATTCAGTTTGCATATATTTTAGTTACGTGTGTAGTTGAGTTGTGCTGCTTAAGAGTAAATATTGGATAGGACATGGGTGAAAGCCGTTCATTAAAAAAACCCACATTCACCCATGTCTAAAATATGTATTGCATAAAAATTCATAAATACATGTGTTCTTAAAAACACATTCACCCATGTCTAAACATATTCATGTGTGGCAATATGTATTTAGTGGCAAATTTTTTAACATAGAATCTTGGACTTGCATAAATGATGAATACGTGTTAGAGGATTTGGAAATTGGCTCTCTATAAAAATTAGGTTGGTTTCTTTATTTGATTTATATTTTGTAATTTTCTCCGATATATCTAAATGATATACTTTTAAGTGCTTGCTTCTTTGGTTGAATACCAAGAAAGTGATGGTGTGCTTGAATATATAGAATCTTTTGTACTACTAAAATTTGCATTCAAGTGAATATGTTCATGTGATTTTGTTTTTAGTTTGTAGAGTTAATGGGTGATAGAGTGTATTGACATAAATATATAAGGGGTTTGGAACTACTATTTTACACAGTTAGGAGTCTTCCTATATGACTTGACTCTATTTTAGTTGGGGGATATTTCAATTATATGATAGCTCATTTCATGGGAGTGATTTATATTTGGGAACCATATTTGCAAAATTTGAAAGAGATAGAGGTCAATAAAATAATTGGTTGAAAATAAAAAATTTGGAATTTTTTTTTGCCACCGAACATTGTGGTTGTTTGATTACTATATTACAAGATAGAATAATCTCTTGAGTTATAGCTGTTTGAGAGAGGCAGTTGGTAAGTCCTGCATTGAAATGTGTCGGTTTTGGGGTTGAAGACAACAGTAAAATAGAGGGTTGCACCTTGAAGTTGTTTGTTTTTGATAATTTAATAGTTGGGAGAAGGGAGATTAGAAGTTTTTTAGTTATTGATGTTTGAGAGAGACAGGGTGCCTAAAAACATAACCATGCTCAAACCCACCAAGAGGTTGGTTCGTCTACATAAAACATGGTTGAGTTATAGCTGTTTGAGGGAGGTAGTGTGCCTAAATATGCTTATTTTGAAAGAACTTCATTTTGCTATGATTGATTGAGTTTATATAATAATTAAAACATATAAATAATACCATTATATATATATATGTGTGTGTGTGTGTATTAATTATTATGCACAATGGAGTTTTGTGCATAATTCCATCTTATATATGTATGAATTATTATACCTTAATAAAAAAAATTTCCGTGCATCGCACAGGTATGCGACTAGTTAAATAGAGGGAAGGGAATGTGAAAATGTGTGGGAGCAACAAATCTGACGTGACAGTATTTGGGAAAGCCTAAAATTTTTCTCTCAGCTTCAGCTTTTAGTTTAGACTAATCGTAGACCTGCGCGCTGTGCGGATAATTTGATGTTTTTATTTTAAATGGAGCATAATTGAAATGGTATATTACAGAGTTTGTAATTTAGTAAAGCCAGATTTATTTGAAATAGTATTTTAAATTAAAATTGTAGCGTTACATAATGTATTTTCTATTCATATATCATATATAAGAGAACGTTATTTTAATAACACTCTATTCTATCTACAATTTAAAAAAGGAAAAAAAAATGTTAGAAACAAATAATATCAAAGGGAAAGACCCAAAAAAAAAGAAGTATACAATAAAAAACGAAAATAATGTTTAGGTTTGCGCTTACAAAATAATAGACTATCATTTTAGAACATATTTCGATGTAAATTGTATTGTAGGATATAATTGATATCTAGAATTTTACATTATGACAAAACACAATAAGAAAGATCATTTGTCTACTTATGAGTAAAAAGTAAAAAATTGTAGGTAATTGACAATAAAAAAAATGGTACAATATTTTGAAAAAGAATGAGGCTTTATAAAAGAAGCTTCTTGTACAAAACATTTTGTCAGGACATGTTGATTTCAACTTACAGCTATTAACAATATCTTGAGAAGGTGATGCTCCATTAAAAGAATCAACTCCTCTTTTCTTTTTATCCAAATTCATTTTCCTTCTCAAACGTGCAAAATAAGAAGACTGCATTCTACCTACAAAAAAGCATTTACCAACCATCATGATAAAAACAAATACATCACCTCTATTGAACATGTCTTTTGTCTAATTATAGAACCTTTTCTTAAAAAACAAAAACCTTAGTGTAAGTCTCTTTATTTATTTATTTTTGGGTGAAAGTGTAAGTATTTTTAATTATAAGTATTAGTGGTTCATTTGGAAAGTGACATTTAACACTAACTACTGTAGACATTATTGAGGAGCAATGCTAGTATAACATTTCTCAAAACATTAAAAAGCGAAAAATTGTGATTGGTAAAATGCAACTGTCACATAAATCCAACATTGACACTATCTCTCATTACTTTCGTTTTCTTTTTTTTTTGGTGAGTTGAACATTTGAAATAACTCAAAATAAAATTTATTTTTTTTCCTATCTATCTCATAATTTATTTACACCAAAGCCTAAATGACCTATATTTCAAAAATTTCAACCGACTAAATGAAACATGTCTAAAAAAATAATTCCAATACAGAGAACATCAATGGCTAGTATTTGTTGTAAAGTGAACCTTGGCGATTAACTTGGCCTGTAACCAAAAAGATCCAATGGTCAAAACAATTCCAGCCAACTAAGAACATGTATATTACACATATAACATTAAGGTCCTAGCTTTTATCTGTATCATAACAAAAGTAACTCAAAACACTCAATATTGCTCATCAAAAGTAATTGGCAGTAAAATGTGTAAGCAAACATCATAAGTAAAATTACTCAAAAGCAAAAAATGAAATGCCTCCACAGCAACAAAGTAATAATATCATTAACTATCAGGATTGATTCTTTGGCAAACAGAAGAGAAACAGAACGAAGAAAAGTGAGAAATTTCAAGTCTCCCCTACATTAAGAAAACTCCAGTTTTCCTCTCCTATTCTTGATTTCACCCTTTTCTTTTAAGTTTTTTTATATTGTTCCCTTGATCATGATCCTATTCTAGTAACATGACCCTTAAGAGATTTTTGGTACGTGCTGCAACTCTGTAAACTTTTCATCCCCTTATTGTTGACGGGCTACTTCTTGGTATTTTGTATTTTAGTATACTTGAACTTATTCCAGCTTCCTAGAATTTATAACTGTATGATAATTGCCTCTTGTGCTTTTTTAGTGCGTAGCTTGCAATATGAATTTCCTGGACTTGGTTTCTGAATATCTCAACAGTTAATCTATGAATTTGGTGAAGGCCCTGAAAGAAGAACAGGTTTTAATAAGTTTGTTTCCAAAATTAGCATCCACATACCAAACTCTGGCATTATCACGGGCACAGGAGATCCTAGAGCTGATAAGAAGGGCTCATTTGACTCAGCAACACTGGTCATGCTTTATGAGCTTGCACGACTGGGAAAACTTATGATTGGTGACTCCTAAGTGCTTCACTAAGACATATAAGTACATTTAATTGATGAATGACATTATATGACTTTGCCATATTACTCCTAAGTCCTTCCTAAATTGGTGTATGTAATTAAGTCATAATCATATCCACAAATGTCTATGAGTGAAGCACTGCAATCTGCAAGGTTTATGCACTTAATTGAATAACCAAGTTGTATCATCATTCATAATTATATAGATTTTTATCATATTATATAGATTTTTCTATCTGCACTTTTTTATTTTTCCCATAGATGCCATTTCAAAATTTAAAGCAAAATAAGAGTGCAATGAAGTACACCCAAGAAAGCTTGTATCTTTAAATAAGAGTGAACAGTGAGTCTTTAAATCTTCACGTACCTGGGCTATGTAATTGAATGAAACAATAAGAAAGCTTGTATCTTTTTTAACTTTAATCTTTATTATTAGGGGAAATTATGTTTGGGGATTTCTTTTACTTGAGCAACAGAGACAATGAGAAAAAATTTCTTATTCATTTATATCTAGACACAAATAATGCACTAAAAAATTTCATTTGACAACTGCACAGTATCCTAAAAATTAACATGCACTTCTAAATTATTTCAATGAGTCATTGACACATTTTTTCAAGGAAGTCATAAGAACATAGATTAACACGGAATTTTTAATGACAATTAAAAATTAACAGTGCCCATCATACCCATAACCAAGCCAATAAATGTAATATGCAGCACATATTTGAACAATGTACAGTGTCCATTCTACCCAAAAAATCAGTCACAATCATAAGAACATAGAAGTCAAATGCAAAATCCATATAAATTTGTTTCCAAGAAATCTAAGGGCTTCAAAAGAATTATTCGGTGTTTGTATGATGAGACTATACAAATCACCAAGGCAGTGGTGGAGTCCAGGTTGTTCAGCATGACACAGTTCTAAAATAATGGTGGAAAGTTATTAAACAGAACATGCATGTCATCTCCAACAAAAAGCTTGTATAACATAGTAAATATACAAAGGTGAATGTGGGGGTACCTTCTGCAATTGTAGATGTAGCTTCCCTGATCCCTCCAACAGCGGATAAAACTGCCATTAAATTGGAAAACAGGAAAATTGCGATCTGTTAGTCAAAAAGTCAAACGAAAGTAATGAGCCACCACAAAAATGAGTCATATATATATGTACCAAGCTGACTCATATGGAAACTTAAGAAATATTTTTTTTCCCTCTGTAATGCACTAATCTTTATACATCTGATAGGATAGGTTAGAGGTGCGTGTTAGTGGAGTTAGTTATAGATTGAAATTATGTTATTACTGTAGACAATAGCATTTGCTCTGTTCTGTAATGAATCGGAAAAGTGAGGGGAAGCAGACATATCTCTCTGCTAATACCTTTCTTTCAGCTTGGTACATCGAAAAGTTAATATGCAGCACAGATTCGAACAATGTGACAGTATTTAAAACAAAAAAAGGAAAAAAAAGGAGGAAGATATGAAAAACCACAACACATATCTTAGAGGAATTACACCAAACACATAACGTGCAACCATAACCAAACCAATAAATTTAGTATGGATTTACACCAAACACATAGCGTGCGACCATAACCAAACCAATAAATTTAGTATGATGCCCAAATTCGAACAATTTGACAGTAAAACATTAAAAAAAATAAAAATAAAATAATAATATGGAGGAAGATATGAAAAATAAGTCACCTTGGATTCCCACAATCAACCCAGGAGAGTGAGAGTTGATCTATTTAAAAGAACCACATAGTATACAATTCTAGTCACAACCGTTGGTATTCTTTGGAACATGAATGTGGTGGAGTTACTGCTAGGGCTGTATTAATGGTTGTTCAAGAATGTAGTGGTAGAATATGAGCAGCCTGCAGCCGGTTTCAGTTAAGCCTAGCTTTAATAAGGAGGGGAAAAGGCAAAAAAATAAATAAATAAACAAACCTGGAAGAGGGAGATGAGCAGTCGAGTGGAAGAGGGGGAGAAGAAGGCGAGGAGGCAGAGGAAGTATGAAACAGCCGGTGGAGATAGAAAGTCTATAAAACATACGTGTGAGAGAGAGGTTGGAAATTAATGAGAATTAAAATGATGTGGCGTTAACAATTATGGTATAATTAAATGGTGAAGATAATAATAATAAAAGCCCAGCCCAAAAAAAAAGAAAGTGGGCCAGATCTGGAATGTTATGAGAGAGTTGAGAGGCATGAGATTTGGATTGATGTGGGAAAGAATAAATCTGATGTGGCAGCTTTTGGAGAAGATAAAAAAAAATCTCTCAGCTTCACCTATTAGTTTATAATAATAATAATATAATAGATTATAGATTTGCTCACTTTAAGGGCTTCAAGTGTGAACAGAACAACCTTTTCTATCGGTCAGTTTTTCAAAGTCTGGAGGAGGAAAATTCTAAGAAGTTAGCGTGTGTCTGCTATTACTACTTTTCCAGCTAATCAGCAGAATGCATTTTCTAGAAAATATATTTTTTAAAAGATTGTGTTTGACATTATAATGAAACTTTAATTAAAAAGTAATTATGTTAAATGAAATTGTATTTAGTTAAAAAAATTGTAGAATACATTTTTTTCATATTAAACAAAATTTTAATAGGATGACTATAGTCGCATAAAAATTAATTGTTTGTATTAATGTTGAAGTTTGGTTTGTATTAAACGATCAAAGCCAAGATAGATGGAAGGCATTTTCATTTTTTGTATATTTCCTTTTATCCTTTCTTTTCAAAATTCCGCATCATTTAGAGCTTGGCTCTGCTCCTAGTCCGAGTGACATGCCAGCAAAGCCTTAATTTATGGTCTTGCAGAGCATATAATTGAACAGTGAATCGAGTTTGGAGGGTCCAGTCCAGCGGGACTCAAGCTTTCATGCTGCAGCCTCTGATTCTGCTAGTTTGCTGAGGTTGGGTCATTTTGTTGGTACCCGCATCTATTTTAAGTCCATTTTTCTTGAGTTAGGAAATAAAAACTAAATGGGGATTGTAAACTTTTCTTTGAGGAGTACTTTGGCATGCATTCTCTCCTATTTCTATTGCAAAATAAAACACCATCTTATGTGTATCAACAATGTGAGAAAAACTTGAATCAACATTCACGTAGAAAACCTTAGAGTGAGAAAAATGATTAAAGCCGCTCGCTATTGTGCGCTCATGTCCGCTTCCTCCTCCGTTAAGCACCTACCCCTTGTGGATTCTTTTTGCCCCTTTTGTGGGCTTTTCTCTGCCCCGTGTGGGTCCTTTTGTTGTCTTTTGCGGGCTGTTTACGGCGGTTCTCATGGGTGGCTCACCTCCTATGTGGATCGTCACTGTGTGTGTTTGTGTTCTAGGTTTCTTCTCTCTAGATCTGTGTGGGTTTCTTGTACACGGCGAGATCTTCAGCAGCTGCGGATGTTCGGTAGGCAATGGACTTAGGGATTCCTCCCATCTCAAGCGTTTCTTGGCTACCCCTTGGCGATTTGGGGGTAAACCTATCAAAGCAACTCCTTTTGAGGAGCCTCTTCAGAATTGAATGGCCTTCATTGCCATGGATTTGATTCGTCATCCTTATTGTTTGCTCGGGTGGGATCTTGTTTCTAAATCATCTATCGAACTAGACATCTTCTGATGCTGTTGTTCTTGCTATCTACATGATAATCTTCAAGATCTGCGTTTTGTGTTATTGTTTCTTTGTTGTTTGTTACTGTGTTTGTATCCTTGACACCATTGTTGGTGTTTTTGTGTTATCGTGTGTTAATCTTGTCTGTCTGTAGCTTTAGCCTTTGTGTTTCAAATAAAATCTTTACTTACTAATAAAAAAAAATAATAATAATAAAAAACACAATGTAGAATGTTTTATTTTGAGAGTCCATGGAAAACAAAGCATGCTGTTACTTTTTTGCAGAAAGAATGCACCTTAGGTTATATTAAGAACTCGGTTAAGCTCTCATGGTTCTGCCAGCAAGATATATCCTTTGTAAGAGTATTTTCATCCGGTTTTGTATAAAGTCTTTATTTTATCTCTTCAAAAAACTTCTTTTCTATTTTAGCTAACTAATTTTACAATACACTAACAAGGAAAGTTATAGGCACAATAGTTAAGTTAGACAATTTTTTATTAGTTCTCATCTATAACCACAACTAACATTATTTTTTTTGGGTGAAATTATGTGCCTCTAAACTTATTAAGACACTCACATCCCACTTTTCATTTTACTAGACATCTTATTAAAATTTATCTTATATAGTCAACCCACTTGAGCTTTTCAGAAGAAATCAAACTATGGATCCCAAAATATTCTTGAGGAGGGGAGAAGCATCATACAAACTTGTGGCATTCTCCTCTCCATAAACAAGTCTTTGGTTGCATTTGAGCAAAATTTGCACAACCTTTTTATGGACAGCCGCTTAGAAGGTTGTGTATTGGTACAAATGATTCCAAGATTGAAAACACAACTCAATTCATCCAAGTAACTGGGTTCCTTGACCTCCTCATCCAATGCATCAACTATAGGATTGCCTTCTTGAATGTGACGCCATGCCGTTTGGGCAAGGGATGTGTATTCATCACCATCATTAGCTTTCCTTCTAGTTGCTAGTTCTAGAAGGATAACACCAAAGCTATAACCGTCAATTTCCTCATTAACGCGTGTTGAGTGAGCATATTCTGCAGTTCAAATTAACAACACACATTTTAAAGAAATATATATAAATTGACATCATAAGGACATAGACAAATTTAATTTTTTTTTTAATATAAGTGAAACCACTCCCTTCTACGCCCTCTACAAATTCTCCAAATTTGAGGGATTAAAATTGAGGTGTTTATACTTTGTAGAGGTATCTTACCCTTATAATCCCCTCAAATCATTCTTCCTCCTACTTAAAGAAACTCCTAAACAATGTTCATTAAACCTCCCTAATTCACTCCCCTCTACTCCCCCTTCTCCTTTCCCTCCATCCAAACATAACATCAATAATCATACTTATTGCTCTCTCTAGTGGTGTTGTACTCTATACTTTCTCTTTGAAGTTTTGAACACGGTCGTTGAATAAAAGAAGACCAGAAGATTTGGACGCACTTAAATGGTTGGTATGTATTCCTTTAACATATTTTCCACGTTCCAGTCAATGTCGATTATTATTTGCTTTTAGTGACAATATTGTAAGTTTGTAACATACAAAACAAGGCAATAGTCCCCACCGGGGACCGCACCTAAGGAAAAAACTTCTTTTTTCTCCTCTATCTTATTATAGGCTTTATAGCGTCCCTTTTTTCCACTCATTCAGGAAATGCAGTAGTCACTAATCGGATCTGCAAATCTTTGTTAGAGAATTCAGTCAAAGGTTATTACTTTCTACACCACTCAAATGAAAATTCAGTGGCTAAAATCATTAAACTAAATATAAATTTAGTGCGGAAGATACAATAAAATACAATGAGTTATGTCATGTCTTCCTTGACATCAATATGACATAATGAGAATGATTAGTGAGAATCATCAGCAACGAGCAAAATCAGTAGACCCTCCGATCCCAAGAGAATGATTGTGATAATATCATTAATATGTCTCAATAATTACTAGAGGACTAAAGCAACACAAGAAAACAGTTCAAACTTCAAACTCAACTATGTCATTTCGCTATCGTTTTTTTCCCTCCTTCATATGCCCTTAGCTATGTCACTTGTTTGACTCTGTTTGAGCTCTGTTCTTATGCTGTGCCCATTAAAATTTTGTCTGTAACTTATGTAAATATGTCCTTGATATCTTTGCATTTGATCGCATGGATGCATTGCCCATACATTTTATGATAGGCTAGAGCTTTTAGAGTTTTTGCACTGTTGATGTAAAATATTTATGACTCCAGAAATGTATGCAATGCATCATGACACATTTCCAGATCTGAGAGTGGTTGGGAGCAAATTGAAGGATATCTTAGAGGTATATGATACCCTGCCCTCACTGTTGGACGTAAAATTGTAATAATATTATCTACCCTTAACTTACAATTATACCCTGCCTAACTGATTTAGGTAGAAAAAGAAAAGAAACAGAGGATTCATAATTGGAGCTGCCTTCCTTGCTGCCTCTCATTCCCAATACCTTTGGGGTAGAGGAATCAAGAGAAATAATCAAAGCAAAGGTAGATGGAAGAAGTATGTCTTTTTCATTTTTTTTTTTGTGTATTTCCTTGTATCCTTTCTTTTCACAATTCTGTCTCATTTAGAGCTTGTCTTAGCTCCTAGACTCCTAGTTCGAGTGACTTGATTTTGAAGTGTCCAGTCCAGCAGGGCTTAAGTTTCATGCTGCGGCCTCTGATTCTACTATTTTGCTGAGGTTGGGGCATTTTGTTGGTACCACCATCTTTTTAAGTCCATTTTCCTGAGTTAGGAAATAAAAAGTAAGAAGAAGAATGTAAACTTTTCTATGAGGAATACTTGCTACTTTGGCGAGCATTCTATCCTATTTCTATTGCAAAATAAAACACGATTGAGAACAGTGATAGTCCTATCACCTATGTCAAGGACGAGATGTAGGTGTAAAGAATACCTTCAGTGAAAACTGAAAACTGTGGTCGGTAAATATTTTCAGTTTGATGCTTGTGAGGAAGGATAACTTCAGAGAAAAAAAAGGTTAAGAGCGTCCTTGGTAAATATTTTCAGCTTCCAAATTTGTATTTAGGTGTTTTGGTGTTTTGACTTTTGAGAATCAAAAGTTGGTTTGTTATTTGTTTTCAATTACAATTTTTTTATTTTTTATTTTTATTATTCAGTCCTTCATCTAAAGCTAAACCAAAAAATTATTTATTTAATAAAACCAACAATCCACCCTTCACCCTCCACTAGCCACCACAAACCCACAGGCCACTGCACCCACCATTCAAAAACAAAAACAATCACAACAAACACTATCTCAAACATCAACAACCCACAACAAATACAATAATAAAAAACCCACCACAACCCACAACCACCCACATTCACCCAATCGCGACCAAGACCCAACCGCAAGATCTTGTTCACCATTGCGAGCCCGTAGCGAGGTGGATCTACACTGTTTTGGGCACTGTGAAAAGTATCGGTCCCTGTGTGTGTGTGTGTGTGTGTGTGAGAGAGAGAGAGAGAGAGAGAGAGAGAGAGAGAGAGAGAGAGAGAGAGAGAGAGAGAGAGAGAGAATGTTTTTATATTATTTATTTGTGAACTGTACAAATCGAGAACACAATTCAGCTTTAGAAAACACCAAAGAAGTTGTTTCCTAAAAATTGGATTTGAGTTACATCTCAAAGTTTGAAACACGTCCATTCAACAGTTAAAAATGTTCACATTGCAATTGATCATTTCCAATCCCAAGACATCTTTAATTATACAAACTACTTTCATCTTCCATCCATAGTTTTTGAGAATAATGTAAGGGTTCATTAACTACTAAAGGCTTATGCTTTTGTGGGCTTTGTGAGAGAGGTGGTTAATAGATAGTCTTATCCTCAATTTTGAGATCCTTGGATTTGAATCCGTGACACATCACTTGGTAGGAGATATTTTTTATTGCATCAAGGTCTACCTCTTATAAATATCAATATATATATAAAAACAGAGATCTTTAGCTGAAGTTCTGCCATTTGGCATGCTTAGTATTTGATATGTGAACCTTCAGCTAAGGTTGACATGTGGACCTTCAGGTGAGGTTTTGCTATTTGGTATGTTTATCTACACTTGGTGAGAACCATCCATCCACATCACTTAAAAAGATAAACTGTTTACAAAAAAAAAATTAACGTAAATGATAAATTGATAAATTGTATACTATGGCATGCGATGTAAATCTACAACCATTAATAAAACAAATAAAAAAAAATGGAATGTAAATGATAAATTGTTTAAAAAAAAAAAAAAAATTAACGTACTATAGCATGTAATGTAAATCTACAACCATTAATAATAAAAAAAGAAAAATTAACGTAAATGATAAATTGTTTAAAAAAAATAAAAATTAAATAAATTAAATTGTTTAAAAAAAAAATTAACATAACATAAGATAAGTACTAACTTATCAGGACAACTTCAGAAGACATGGTAACTACTACAGCTAAGTAAACCGTGGATAAAGATAAGCAAGAGTCCAAGGATGATAAAAGTTTAGAAGAAGAAAAGTGATGTAGTTTCTGCAGTAAGGTGTAAAACAATATAAAGTGTAATAGTTATCTCACCAAAACTTATCTTTATACATTGAGATATATATAAATACAAACAGCTCCTGGTTATTATACGCAGCAAGCAAAAGCAATTCCTATCTCTAATTATTTTTACATCAAGCACATTTTACATAACTTAAGTGGAAATCTAACTTAAGTGAACTATGTAAATAGTTTAGAAACGACTAAACAAATTTCACAAAGACCCTTCAAATCCTTATTCATGGTGGTGAGTGGAGAAGTGGTTGTATTAAAAGCTAGCGGCTTGACACTCAAAGGGTGATCTTATCGATGGGGAAGTGTTAAAGTTCAGATTAAACACAGAAATTGAATGGTGCTTGACCCCTTGATTAGGTCAATGCCTTCATTAGATATATATATGAATAGAATACAAGATGGTTGAGTTGAATTGAACTATATCAACAGATGTTCAACCTTATCTAAACTACTCTTGAGATAACTCAGATGGATTTGAACTTAGCTAATTCTTATCTTCTTTATCTCTAGCTGTGATAGTCTTGAATTGTGGTGTTTGATGTTTATCCTTGACACGCCGCTTCAAGCTCAACGTAATGGACAAGAAGCTGAGCTTGGTCTGAAGAAAGGCAAACCAAGAAGAGGAAATTGGTTTAGTCAACAAGTCAGCCAGTTGATCATGACTGGAGATAAAACGAACAGTGAAGGACTTCTTGGCAACCATGTCTTGAACGAAGTGAAAATCAATTTCCACATGCTTTGTGCGGGCATGGAAGACCGGATTGGAGGATAAGTAAGTAGCACCAATGTTGTCACACCAAAGAAGAGGAGCAGCTGGGAGAGAAAGACCAAGTTCCAGAAGAAGAGATTGGAGCCATTTTAGTTCTACTGTAGCATTGGCTAGAGCTTTGTACTCGGCCTCAGTACTACATCGGGCAATAGTAGCTTGTTTGTGACAGTTCCAAGAAAAAAGATTCTTGCCAAGAAAAACACAAAAGCTACCAGTAGAGCGCCAATCATCTTTGTCACCAGCCTAGTCAGCATCCGAAAATACTTGAAGTGCAGTGGAGGAGGAGTGAAAAATTTGGAGACCAAACTAGATAGTATCTTTGAGATAGCGTAGAAGACGCTTCACTGCTTGCCAATGAGTGAGGGTAGGTTTGTGCATAAATTGAGAGAGTTTGTTCACAACAAAGGCAATGTCAGGTCGGGTTATGGAGAGGTATTGTAAGGCTCCAATAGTGCTGCGAAATAAAGTAAGATCTGGAAAGGGCTCACCGTCATGAATAGAAAGGGTAATGGAAGAGGCCATGGGGGTGGTGATGGGTTTAGCTTCAAGCATTTTGGTGTGAGTGAGGATATCTTTGATGTATCTCTGCTGAGAGAGGATGACTCTATGTTCATTGGGAATGACCTCAATACCCAAGAAAAATTTCAAGGGCCCTAAGTTCTTAACAGCAAAATCAGATTGTAAAGTGGACAGTAGACCATCAATAGCTACAGGGGAGGGACTGGTGATAATTATATCATCCACATAGATCAGGACAAACATTGTGAGAGTAGTGGTGCGAAAAATAAAAAGAGATGTGTCAGATTATGATTCATGGAACCCAAGCTCAAGCAAACGAGAGCTAAGCCGAGAAAACTAAGCCTGTGGGGCTTGTTTCAGGCCATACAGAGCTTTGTTGAGTTTGCATACATGATGAGGATATTGGGGATGTTGAAACCCCGGTGGTTGGGTCATGAAAACTTCTTCAGATAAGTGGCCATGTGAGAAAGCATTCTGAATATCTATTTGATGAATTGACCAACTAGCAGAGATAGCAAGAGAAAGCACTGTACGTACCATAGTGGACTTAATGACTGGACTGTAGGTTTCATGATAGTCAATTCCGGGTTGTTGATGGAACCCTTTTGCCACTAGCCGTGCTTTATATCGCTCAATTGAGCCATCGGCGTGCCATTTGATTCAGAAAATCCATTTGCAGCCGATTTTGTTCTGTGAGGGATGAGGAGGAACAAGTGACCAAGTTTGATTGTTGAGGAGAGCATCGAACTCATGATTCATTGCTTGACGCCATTTGGGATGCTTGGAGGCTACAGTGAAGCACGTAGGTTCAGTGAGATCCGAATTGGTGGTGGCGGTAGCAAGGAGGGCTTTTGGCAAGGGATAGCGAATGGTACCATCTTTGGGAAGATTGGGTTTGGTGATTTGGTTTTTGGAGCATGTAATCATTGGGTGGGTGTTGGTATTAGGATGGCTAATGGTGGTGGTTCCATTGGATGGAGGAGGAGAGACGGGTGGTTGTGTTTCTGGAGTTGGAGGAGAGGAAATTAGGGATTCAGTGGGTAGGCAAGCGGGTGAGGGAATTTGGGCCGAGGCAAAGGTTGATTGGGAGTGGGCCGGGTCTGGTGTTAAAGGAATATGGGCAGGTGCTGGTGTTGTGGCAGATCAGGTTGGAGGTGTACCTCTGTTGGATGAAGCCGTGTAGTGCATGGGCTGTAGAAGTGATGGAGGAGGCCCAAGTATAGAACTTGTGGATGAAGTGGAGCCGTGAGAGTGTGGGTTAAAGGATGAGTTGAAGGGAAAAAGTGACTCTTGAAAAATGACATCTCGAGATATGTACAGGCGACTAGAAGGAATATGATAGCATTTATATCCTTGATGACGAAGACTATAACCTAAAAACACACATTGGAGGGAGCGACGTTGAAGTTTATAGGAGTTATATGGACGAAGATTGGGCCAACATGCACTACCAAAGATTTCGAGAAGAGAATAATCAGGCGAGGAATGAAAAAGAGACTCAAATGGGGATTTTTGGTGGAAAATGGGTGTAGGAAGACGATTAATGAGATAGCAAGCGGTTTGATAAGCGTCATCCCAAAAACGAAGTGGAACACTACATGATAGAGTAAGGCAAGATCAGTTTCAACTATATGATGGTGTTTACGCTCTACTGCACCATTTTGTTGGTGAGTGTGAGGACATGCAACTCGATGAACAATGCCACAATTTTCAAAAAATTTATTGAGAGAGCGAAATTCACCTCCCCAATCTGATTGAACAGATTTAATTTTTAGATTAAAGTAATGCTCAACATATTTTTGAAATTGGGTGAAAATGGGAAGAGCATCATTTTTGTGAGATATAGGAAATAGCCATGTATAACGACTATAGGCATCTAAAAAATGAAATATAATATTTATTGCCAGTTCTAGAACAAACAGGGGATGGACCCCACAAGTCAGAGTAAATCAAATCAAGAGGAGCTTTTATTTGAGATTTTGAAGAATAAAAAGGAAGCTGTTTGCTTTTTGAACTAAGACATGCTGAACACGCAGGTTCAGAGTTATTGCCAATAATGGGAAGACCAAACTTAGAAATAATACTGGAAACAAGGCGAAATGTGGGATGTCCTAATCTAGAGTGCCAATTGGTGAGGGAAGTGCATTCGCCAACTAGAGCACGAGGTGAGGTGAAGACTTTATTGGAATGAGAAGGAAAGGGATATAGCCCATGCTTACTCGGCCCGTGCAACATAAGACGCCTCGAAGCCAGATCCTTCACACAAAAAAGAGATGGATGAAATTCCATAAAAGTGTTAGTATCATTGGTAAATTTGTGGACAAAAAGTAAATTGTGAGAAATATTAGGAACATGGAGCACATTATTCAGACGAAAAGAGTGAGTAGGGGTAGAGAGTTGGGTTGTCCCAACATGTTTAATGTGTAAGGAGGTACCGTTACCAACTCGGATCTGTTCTAAGCCTGAGTATTCATCCACACGGACATTCAAGTTTGCAAGATCATGAGTAAGATGATGGGTGGCACCAGAGTCAGGGTACCAATTAGGGTCCACAGCCTGTTGTTGAGTAGCAAGAAGAGCTTGCATCTGAAGAGTGTTGTCCATGGTGTAAGAGTTGTTGAACCGATGATAACACTATAAGGCAACATGACCAATTTTGTGGCAAACTTGACACACAGGACGATTTGAAGCATTGGAGAAGTTAGGACGGCCACACCCCCTACCTCTTTGATTATTCTAGTTGGATCTGCCCTTATTTGAAGGGAAATTGGATGATGGACGACCAGCACTACGTCCACTTTGATTGTTTATTCACAAAGTTGGCACTAGCATTGGATAAATCAACAAATGGTTGATTGTGTGAGAGACGAAGCTCATGAGATAACAAATGGCCATATATATCTTCAAGAGGAACTGGTTGAAGTTGGGTTTTGACCGAAGTGAAAAGAGAATCAAATTTTGGACCAAGACCGGCAAGGAGAAACGAAAGCTGCTCATGATGAGGAATGGGTTGGCCGATGGCAGCAAGAGTATCAATGAGATTAGTGAATCGATGATAGTAATCTACAACAGAGGAGTCTCCTGATAGTGAATGTGCATAGATCTGGCGCGAGATTGAGTGGTAAACATCCGCTCCAAAGAGTTCTAGACATCGCTAGAAGTGGGACATTTAACCACATAAGCTAGGATGTGTTCGGATAGAGAGGAGATGAGAGCTGAGAGGATTAGTTGATCTTGAGATTGCCAGGTGAGAAAGCTAGGGTTGGTTGCGGGTTGAGGGAGATCAGTAGTGGGGATAAGAAATTGGGGAGGAGCAGAGATGGAACCATCGATGTAGCCAAAAAGGTGTTGGCCTTTGAGATATGGCACAATTTGTGCTTTCCACAGAAGGTAATTGTCACGGGTCAATTTAATGGTGATAAGGTGATGTACTGGAGATAAAGATTGTGTTAATGGATTTTGGGTAAGGGCAGAGAGAGAGCTTCAGGAAGAAGAAGAAGAAGAGGAGGACATTCTAGGTAAGGTGTTTGATTAAATGTTGCAGTGAATAGACGTTAGTCTTTTTCTATGCTCTGATACCATGTTAAAGTTCAGATTAAACACAGAAATTGAATAGTGCTTGACCCCTTGATTAGGTCGATGCCTTCATTAGATATATATATATGAATTGAATACAAGATGGTTGAGTTGAACTCAACTATATCAACAGATGTTCAACCTTATCTAAACTACTCTTAAGATAACTCAGATGGATTTGGACTTAGCTACTTCTTATCTTCTTTATCTCTAGTTGTGATAGTCTTGAATTGTGGTGTTTGATGTTTATCCTTGACAGGAAGGATTGTCTTCATAATCTTTCTTTCAAGATTTGGTTTATAAGTTTGATGGGGAAGTAACTACAGGGAATTTTAGTTACATGCACCGATTGTTTGATAAAAATTACTAAGTAATTTTTTTTTTTAAATTCTATTTATAGGTCTAATATATGATATATAGTTCTTTTTGTAGTACTTCCAATGAGACTCTATTCACCTTCATTTTATATCTTTTGCCTTTGTAAGTTTCTTCCTCTATTAATTTTTGTTTGTTTGTTTGTTTGTATTTAAAGAGCAAATATTTGTTTAGATTAGAAAATGTTACCATTTGGTTGGGTTATTTCTTTGTTACGCATTGTATCAGGATTAATAACAACATACTGGATTTTATAGATGTAATCTCAATGGATACTCTTACTTGCATCCAATCTCAATGGATACTCTTACTTTGCTTATCTCCTCCACGACAATCAAAGGAAAAACTTAGATTAGCCATCTACCATTCAATGATAAATAATTCTTTTACTAATACTTTGATTTTGTATTTACTTTTATAAATTTTTCTCTCTCTAAAACAGTGCTTTCATTAACCAAGAGGAGCAAGATTATCCCAATTCAAAGCTTCTTGGGAGGTGGGATAGATGCAGAATCTGTAATATCTATAATCTATAATCTATAATATCTATAATATAAATTAAAACTTGAAGCAGAGAGAAAGTGTTTGGCCTCTTTCAAACACTGCCACATCAGAATCCCTGCACCCACAGAAGTCTAATTATTTCTCTCTCCATTCTCTCTCAGTTTCACGTTTCTCTCTCTGCTTCACGTTTGTCTCTCTCCCTCTGTTTCAGGTGCGCCTCTCTCTCTCCCTCTCCCCCTTATCTTCAGCCGATAACCCGTTCTTCTATTTAATTATTTCTCTCACACACGTTCTCCACTCTCTTTGCTTCACGTCTCTTTCTATCCCTCTGTTTCAGGTGCGCCTCTCTCTCTCTCTCTCCCTTGCATATATATTATCATTTGGGCTATTATAGCTACAAACCAGCATGAAAATTGTTTGAGTTGTCGGGCTAAATATAAAAAACGTTTGGGCATTGGCCTATCAGTCTATTTTTAAGCAAAAAAGAGGCCCCAAATACCATTGAACAATTCCCATAAAAATTTCCCCCAATTTCCCATATCTTGCAAAAGCTCAAGAGGCTAAGAGGTCAGAGAGCAGAGGCGTTGGCTGAGGTTAAGATTCTGTCACTGTGTATGATTGACAATTTCACATCGGCTTTTCTTTTATGTTTTGCTTCTTTTCCAGAATTTTCAATAAGATTGTTTCTTTTCTAATTTTTTTTTTTTTTTTTTTTTTTTTTTTTTTAATTTGTGAATCCGCATGATGCTTTCCTGAGTGCTATTTGATGTTCAGTTGTAATGTGCTTAGATGTGGAGTTTGTCTTGGGTGTAATTTTTTGGTGGATTCATGTAGCAATGCTTTCGTTTCATTCTCATTTTGGAATATGCACACTGTGTGTTTGACAAAATGTCTCGCTCATTGCTGCATTATTTTTAAGTGCACTTCATGGTTTATTTGATAATTCATGGATTGTTTTTTGAAGTGAGTTGAAAGATCTTGCTATTTTTTTAACTCCCTTAGCATTGTCAGCATATTGATGAGGTTCTCTTAAATGAAAGAAAATGAAAAAAAAAAAGAAAAAAGAATCCCTTAAAACACATATCATGTTTTTCTAATAAGATATTCCATCAGTCTACCAGAATCAATTTAAATTTACAGAGATACACAATTCTCTTTCCAACAAATATTTGGTTTACAAGACCTATTTATACATAATGACCATGTGATAGTTTGATAGACCACTACTTTTCTACATTGTCTCTGTATCTGTAACCCCTATATAATCATAGTTTGGTCAATCTATAATCAAAAACAAAAATTCTTAAACGCTTCCCTAAGGAGAGTAAATTAATGCCGAATGCCAACATCACACCTGGAGTTTATAAAGTACATTATGGGTGCATCATCCTGTGAAAAGTTCATGGGCGTCTTGGAAAGTAAAATGGTGGAATTCAGCTTCAATGAGCAAAAAAATCAGAGTTCAAAGGTAGGATCAGATGTAAAGGCATGTGTGGCCTGGTAAATTGACAGAGACAATAAATTTCTGTAAGGATCATTCTCTCTTTTTTCCTTCAAATAAGCAATGCATCTCCCAACCTCAGATTTGACTTGTAAATATAATTCATGAGATTTTTCCCTGTCTTTTAATTCATGCTTCCTCCTTCAGAGCATAATTAAAAATTAAGGTTAATCAATAACTTGCATCTTACTTACACAAAGTGAAGATTATCTTCGCAGTACAGTAGATTGATCACTCAATATGATAGGAGATTTACACTCAAGAATTATATACTTCCTTTTTAAAATTATTATACCTCTTTTACCCTTTGGTAGATTAAGTATGTTTCACAACAGTTGGAGAGTTCCTCTCTTGAATCCTTCTACCGTGCCATCCTTATCATATATGGGAATAGGATCCTCTCCATTTCAAATGAAATGGAGAGTCTCCATTTCATGGAAATAAAATCTAGACCATGAAATGGAGACTCTCCATTTCATTTGAAATGGAGAGGATCCTTGTCCTCATATATGTCAGACAAGGATAAAAAATAATGCATGATATTTGTCTTATTATTGATTTTTTGATATTATATCTTACATTATTTATTGAAAGATGCCAATGGTACTGCACTGGCACAAGCTGACAAGATAACACTTCTGTAGATTCCTATTAACTTTTCAGGATTGGACATTCAATGTGATATATTCATATATAAGAGCTCTCCTAAGTTGGAAATCATGGCATGCTTATAATAAGTTGCCTTATGCAGTCATGTCTTAGAGAAATTATGTTTCCTTATGAAAAAGGTTTCTTGGATTTAATTATGTATACACTTTTTGTGTCTCTTATAGACATTATTTTGAAGGAGGTGAATTGGAATTAAGAATACTCTTTTATGTTTTGCTTCGTTTCCAGAATTTTCAATAAGATTTTTTTTTTTTTTTTTTTTTAATTTGTGAATCTGCATGATGCTTTCCTGAGTGCTATTTGATGTTCAATTGTAATGTGCTTAGATGTGGAGTTTGTCTTGGGTGTAATTTTTTGGTGGATTCATGTAGCAATGCTTTCGTTTCATTCTCATTTTGGAATATACACACCGTGTTTTTGACAAAATGTCTCGCTCATTGCTGCATTATTTTTAAGTGCACTTTCTCTTTCACATGTCGCTCCCTCTCTCAGACGCCTCCTCTACCTACCGATGAAAGGTTTAGTTCTCTCTTCGCTCTTGACTCCTCATCTTCTCAATTGCCTTACCCACAATCTTTGGTTGACATTAAAGATTCGGCTTTGTAACAGCCCTGGCCTTCTTGAACCGTTTCAAGATCTGGTGGACACATATATATATATATATATCTCAAATCCCTCATTGAAGAGAGCATCAAGAATTCTCTACATTTCAGGTAGGATGAGTTTGTTAGCTATTGGATTCTATATGCAGGAGCCATTCAGCCACAGTAGCATTGAATACTAAAGCAGACGAGTTTAAGAGTGCATGTTTCTTCTAACCATTCTGGTAATACGAATATGCAGTGACTAGCAAAAAGAAGAGTCTCATGTATCTCATTCCTATCCTGCGCAATTCAGATTTCAATTTGATTATGGGTTTCCATTTTTTATTTTATTTTATTTTTTCAAATTTTGATTTGGGGTTTTGATAATTGGATGTTATTTTGGGAATTGGGGTTTCTGACTAGGGTTTGTTCTGATTTTTTAATATTTTTTTTTATGTAGGTTCCTTGAATATCACCACGCTTTGGGATCTGCCATCGATTTTGAATATCACTGCAAGGAATTGTAGATTTGAGTTAAAATTGAATTTGAAATTTCTTTTTGTTTTGGCTGTGTGATTTAATTTTTAGTTTGGGTTTGTTGGTTATCGCAGCTGGTATGGGAATGGCAGGGTGGAGAGCAGCGAAGAGTCCCACCTATTACAAGCATGGAGAATATGTTCCTTGATTGAAGGTGACTTTGATTCATGTTCTTTTGGACTGAATTGTTAAATTTTAGATTCTACTAATTTATTGCTACTTTTATTTTGTGAGCTGATTCCAGAAACGATGATATATCTATATGTTTCAATGAGCTGGGTTGGGCTTGGTCTTGGTCATGAATTGTATTGAGTTATATAGACAACAATTTCACAAGGTCAAACCCTGTCTATGCCCACTATAGGAGGACATGAACTTCAGTACAAAATTTGTACTTGGTCTCTATTATTACTTGTATGACATGTATTAGTGTTTCAGGTCTCTGGTATATGTTTTTCTTATAGGGTATGCCATGGTTACTGTGATGTTGCTTTGGTCAAAGTTCTGGAAGATTGTGATGAGAAGCATGGGTCAGAAAATGGTCACCCTAAGTTTTGAGCGAATCAGGTTGCTTATTGTCTCTATGTTGTTTCTCTTAAGAGTAACTACCTCTACTCCCGTTGCACATAAGCCACACAACCGCATATGCTTCAATTTCGAGTTATATATTAAATTTACCATGTCATTGATTTCTCATAATGATTTACATGTATAGTATTCTTCTTATTTTATGCATGTGTTTAGTATATTTTGAGTCTATCAGTTTGAAAATTAAATTGAGAAAGTATATAGTTTGGAGTCAATTGCTGCACATATCTGTTTTCCTGGACCATGCAATATTAGACTAGAAGGATGATAGATGATGCAAGAGTTGAATGGGGGAAGGACACATGCTCATGAGTAAAAATTAAGTGCTATGATTAATTTTTATGGCAAAGAAATAGTTTGGTTCATCTTTTGGTGGTATTTACCTCCCCAACGGTATGGACAATTTAATTTATTTTTTATGAACCATATATGTATTGGGAAATTATTAATTTTGAGTTTTTTATTATATTCGTGTCATTGGATCTATGAGAAGGAAATGATAAAATGGTTGTTTTCTAAAACATACTTTTTCATCATTTGAATTGAAAATATTGGAGGCATAGAGATGTATAATCAGTAAGAGAATCTCATGTTGATAGCTTTGGTACAAAATTGTAATTTGATTATATATAGTTGTGCTAACTGAACTCTATAATATTGCCTTTTCTCTCTATGATATGTCTATATATTAGATATATAATTGAATAATCAAGTTCTAATCTTTTTTTTTTTAGTTCCAAGTTTCATTTACAGAGAGCCATCTTCAAGTGATTGTTTAGGTGGTTATGATGTTGGTGGAAGCCAATTTTATGTCATGACATTCTGTCATTGGAGGTGCAGTAATGAGAAAATGTATTTTTATTTTTTTTACCAAATAGAGATGCAAACAATATTTTGGGTAATTTTGTGCATGCGAATCATTTTATTGTTTTAGAGTAGATAATGAATTACATTATTGCAATTGACTTCTAATAAATTCTTATGAAAGAACTATCTCACCAAACTTTCAAAATCATTTCATTTGCTAAAACTGTAGCATTTACTAAGAATTTTCCCGTGTATCGCATGGGTTAGTGACTATTTACAATTGAAACTTAAAGTGCTTAGAGTGCAACTTTGGCTAAGGTATTTGCTTTTATAATTAAATCAATTATTGAATTCCGTTGCATTCCTTTTATGATAGTATACCTTAGACAATATACATTCATAAAAATGAGCATGAAACATAATCTCATGATTGGAAAGTGAGATTTTCAGCATTTCTTATATGATAGTTTACCTTAGACAATATATATTCATTAAAAGAAAACATGAGTCAAAATCTTATGACTAGAAAGTGAGATTGTATTTCTTATAATTTCAGACACCATTGTTTATTTCATAATCCGTGTAATCTCCATTATAAAATCTAGCATTATGCCTTTTAAAGCCTCCCTTAAATGCATAAATACTTAATGCTTTATAATTCCTTATATTACCATTCATTTTTTTCTTGCCAATCGTTTTTTTTTTTTCCTTTGCTTCTTAAAACTTTTCACCTTTCAACATATCTCGACTCTTCCACTGCTCATTAGTAACGTTAGCAATGTTTCCTTATATAAATTACAATTGCTCTCCATTCATATCTCTACAAAAGTTGCCAAAGTATCATTAGAATTGGAATGTCCTCTAAGGTGAGTTTTTTTTTCCCTGATCTTCTTTGGTTTTTCCATTGGAATTTTGATGGTTTGTGGTTGATTTTCTTTTGGTTGCTTGCTTTAAATTCGAAGATTGAGGCTACCGTCAATTTCCAATGGGTTATAGTTGCACCAAATGTTTTTGATTTTTCACTTCTAAATAGAGATGTAACTATATTTGTAAGGTGTAAGGCTGCTAGAGACATCAGTTGATCATACGCTCTTTCTCTTTTTGATAAAAGCTTATAGGAGTCACGAATGTGAAATTAGATTCACTATCTCTTTTTTGTTTTCGATTTGTTCTCCTACTGTGTATATTGAGCCATATATACATCTTAGAACACATTTGACACAATCTAAATAGAAAACTAACAGAAAAATACACATTGTAATATTTAATTTGTTAAGTGAAACTAATGTAATTACTCAAATGGTTTTTATTTGTGAATTTGACTATTTTATAACTTACCTATAACTAATTTTTTCTATATTTTGTCTTACAATTAGACAGATCTATGCTTGGGAAGAATAAAGGAGGAGCAAGCCTAGGAAGAAAATGATAATGACAACCATGATGATGATGAAGTAGAGGAACAAGAACCAAAAGGAAAAAACTGAATACTAAAATATTGTGATAGAGGCTAGAAAACGATTGGTGGGCAAATCAATAGCATTATATTTCGAAAAAAGATTGTTCCATTCTATGTGTGCACACATGAGTTTGTGCATGTGTTTGTCAACATATAAACTAGATGTTTATTTGATTTGAGAGGTTTTAGAAGAAATCCATAGTATTGTTATATGATTGTTAGAATGTATTTGAGATGGATGTTGTATATTTGAACAACTATATCTTATATTTTAATATTTTTTTTTTGAGCAAAAAGAATATAGATAGCTTTTATTAAATTATCCCGTGCATCGCACGGGTTAGCGACTAGTGTATAATACTTAACTAATGAACTAGAAAAAAAGAGAGAGAGAGAGAGAGAGAGAGAGAGAGAGAGAGAGAAACTTCATTAACTTATTTGCTAGTACATTGCTAATTTAATTTACAGGTCTATATAGTCAAGCTTTTTTTTTTTTTTTTTTTTTTTTTTTTTGTGAAAATGAAATTTCTTAAAACAAATTAAACATTATAAAGTCTAGGGTACATAATATTCCAAGTGTCTGCCAAAACCTAGCTTACAACAAAGAAGGCGGAATAAAATACATTGCAAAAGGTTCTAAAGAGACATTTCCAGTCTTTGCCAAAATATTAGCGCAAAATTTTCCTTCTCAAAGTACATGCTGAAGAAGGGTCTCCTCAAAGGAATGGAACAATGACTTGCAATAAGAATTTAATGCATTGAAAGGATGATATATAACATTGTCTCAAAATATTAGCGCAATAAGATATGAACTATGTCAGTCCTAAAAAAATTGGAATCCACTAGTGAAAGAAACTCTTAAAGACATAATTTTATTAACGGCTGAATAATGAAAAAGAGTCTGTTACAGTCACTATTTATATTGCTAAGCAAACTCTAATCGAGTTAAATAGGAAATTACAAAAAAGGAAAAATACAATGCAAAAAAAAAAAAAAAGTAATAAAATAAAATGCTCTGATATAGGCTTGAAACACGTGAATTTGGGGGTGAAACTAACAGCCATAGGGCCTGTCACTCATCCCGAATTATTCCATGAAGTCTTGTACCGGCTGTCTACATCAATTTAACATTGGTCTATATAGTCAAGTCAAAGCATTTTCCTTTATGCTTAAAAGAAGGGGTAAATTACAGTACCCTCATTTGAGGTATTGCAGAATGACATTAAACACCAAATTTGAGCCGAAATGACCATCTCATCCTTCAGGTTTGACATAATTCTGTCATGAGTTTTTCCATTACTATCCTTAACAGAATATTCTTTTTTTTTTTTTTTTTTTTAAGATTTCTTTTACCAAACCTCTAATTAGAGGAGAGAGTGAATCTTTAAAAAAAAAAAAACCAGAATATTCCATTAAGATTAGTAACGGAAAGCCCAATGATAGTTTTATGCTAACCCTAAAGGGTGGGACTGTCATTTCGGCTTAAATGTGGGGTTTGTTATCATTCAGCAATACCTCGAGGGAGGGTAGTGTAATTTACCCTAAAAAAAATCAATAGATCTCAAAATATAATCATCATTTTCTGACACACTTGAGCGCTTTGAATTCTTGAGGAGGGGAGAAGCATTACACAAACTTGTAGCATTCTCCTCTCCATAAACAAGTCCCTGGTTGCATTTGAGCAAAATTTTCACAACGTCTTTCATGGACGGACGCTTAGATGGTTGTGTATCGGTACATATGATTCCAAGATTGAAAACACAGCTCATTTCATCCAAGTAACAGGGTTCCTTGACCTCCTCATCCAATGCATCAACTATAGGATTGCCTTTTTGAATGTGACGCCATGCCCATTGCGCAAGGGATGTGTGTTCATCACCATCATTAGCTTCGCCGTCCAGTTGTTAGTTCCAGAAGGATAACTCCAAAGCTATAAATATCAATCTTCTCGTTAACTCGAATTGTGTGAGCATGCTCTGCAGTTCAAATTAACAACACAAACATTCCTGTTGAGGAAACAAATATCATCATTAGAATGAAACTTATAAAATTGCATGTCACACACCTGGAGCTATGTATCCAAAAGAGCCAGCGACAACTGACATTGAAGTAAGTTCTCCCTCCTTGAACATCTTGGCTAGACCAAAATCAGCGATTTTGGCATTGAACTCAGAATCTAAAAGGATGTTGCTTGATTTCACATCTCGATGAACAATTGGTGGGGAGCAACCATGATGCATATAGAAGAGCCCCTGGGCAGCCCCAATTGCTATTTGTAATCTCTTAGGCCAATCCAGAACAACGTGATGGACTGAACTTGAGGTGGTTGATGCTTTAATCTTCCTATGCAGCCATTGATCCAGGCTATGGTTATTTGAATACTCATAGACTAGAAGTTTTGAAACATCATTGGAAATACAACAGAGCAGCTTCACTATGTTGGAATGTTGAATAGAACCCAGTATTTTAACTTCTGCAAGAAATTCTTTCTCATTCTGTTCTGCCTTTCGGTTATTCCTAATCTCCTTAACAGCAACAAAATTATGTGGAGGATTTACAACAACACGGTATACCTTCCCGGATCCACCACTGCCGATCACATTTTTTTCTGTCAATCCTGACAAAATGGCTGATTCCGTAAAATTTATTGGCTGGAAATGGGTGAGCTCCCACGTGGAATCTGGTCCAAGCTTTCTCTTCTTGCGAATTCTGATCACCAAGGCTGAAGCAAACAAACCCGCTAGAGCTGCCATCACCAAACTTATAATCAAAGCAAGTAATATGGGTGGAATGTTGCTTGATTTTAGGGGTTCTGAATTGCAGCTGTTAATGTTTAGTGATGGCTTACTCGCACAAAGAGAAGTATTGTTCAAGAAGCTTCTGGCATATGCATTATTTTCGAATTGTGTTGGGATCCTCCCAGTCAAATGATTGGAAGAGAGATTGAATGAATTGAGCTTCAGGAGGCCAAGTTGTGGTGGTATTTGGCCAGAAAGTTGGTTTTCTGACAAGTCCAAATCAGTAAGACTTGCCAAAGAACCTAATTCCTTTGGAATAAGTCCAGAGATTTCATTTCGGCTAAGGTTTAAAGTATTTAACCGATTCCATGATATAATATCAGATGGAAGGGAGCCCGAGAGTCGATTTTGATCAAGCAAAAGAGTTGTTAAACGAGGAAGAGCTGTTAATTCATTAGGAATTATGCCAGTAAAGAGGTTATTACTAGCCTTAAATACCACCAAATTCCCCCAGGAAGACACTCCAACTGGAATATTACCAGAAAACTTGTTGTTTGACATCTCCAATCTTGAAAGTTTCGTTGACACACTCTGAGGAAGCTTGCCTGTAAACGAATTGTCGCTTAACAGCAAGATGCTCAAATCCAATGTCTTCCATAAGCCACTAGGAATATTCCCAGAAAGATTATTGTTGTAGACACTCACAATTCTCAAATAACTGCAGTTTCCAAGCGACTCTGGTAATTTTCCAGTGAGATTGTTGTCAAAAGCTACCACACCGATCAACCTTCCATTATCACACAAGTGTTCTGGCAAGTTTCCGGTAAGCCTATTGGACGAAACCTGGAACTCTTGAAGCTTTGAATAGCGCCCAAGGTCTGGAGGCAGAGTCCCTGAGAAATTGTTAGGTAAACAATTTAAGTATCATCAGCCTTGGAAGACGGCCAATACTATCTGGTATTTTCCCAGATAACTGATTGAAAAACAAACTCAAACCCGACATGTTTCTGAGTCTGCCAAAATCTTCTGGTATTGTCCCGTTCAACTTGTTGTCGGAGAGATCAATAACATCAATGTTTAAAGCTTCAACCACCCGAGGAATCTCCCCAGACAATTGGTTTGTGTAAAGATACACAATACTTAAATTCTTTGGCATAAAACAAACTGCTCGGGATTTTCCCGCTCAGACTGTTCTTTGCCAAATCCAAATGCACCAAAGCCTCCATTTCTCCAATCGTATCTGGGATTTCCCCAATCAAATTAGACCCGGCCATCCATAAATACGTCAGCTTCTTCAACTTCATGAAATTTGAAGGCAACACCGCTGCTGTCATATTTACATTATAGGCCAATTCTAGCCTTTCAAGGTTGGACAAGCTGCCAACTTCTGGCGGGAAAGAACCGGTAAATGGACAACTACAAAGCTGAAGTGTCCTTAGCTCCGTTAACTGTCCAATAGATGCTGGGATGGTGCCAGAGAAGCTGTTGCCGCCAAGGTTGAGGCGGCGCAGGCGAGACAAGCGGTGAATGTCAATGGGGATTGTGCCATTGAAGTAGTTCTGAGAGAGGTCGAGGTCTACGAGCTTGGAACAGTTGTAGAGAGCTCTAGGAAACTCGCCAAAAATGTTGTTGTCTGAAAGATTAATGAGTGTGAGGTTGTTGAGGTCACAGATGAAGGATGGGACTGTTTGGGTGATAGTCTTGTTTGGAAGTAGTAGTTGGGTGACTGAGCCATTGGTGCAAGTGATCTCTGGCCAGTCACAGTAGTGGGAGGAGTTCAAGGGGTTCCAATGGCTTAGTGACGGAGGGTTTTGCCAATGTTGCTTTAGTTTCAGTAGGGTTTTGCCAACATTGAGCTGAGAGTTTGCATGGCCAGCATGGGAGATCAAGGAGGACAAGGAGCAGGAAGAAGAAGAAGACGGTGTAGAAAGAGAATGGGGTAAATGTTGGGGTTGTTTTCGTCATTTGGAGATCGAGTGCGTTGTTCTGGGTTCAATTTGAACGAGCAAATTGGCGGGAAAATAGGCAATCAAAGTAGTTTTGTTTAAAGACTGCGTGCGAGGTAAACTACACAGCGTGAGAATCCCCCAGCTAATTTTAAGATGCATGCCAGAGTTTGAATGGAAGGAATTAAGGCCACTCATATTTATGCATGGCACTGCTCTTCTTCTTTTATTTTATATTTTTATTTTTTTACTTTTTTATATAACTTTGGGTGCTCGGGCCAACATTTCAAAGATACTCACACTCGACCAATCCCAGGGAGACCCGCAATACCCTACTAGCACGTATACAATGATGGCGTAAGCAAGGACGGAGCTATATGGGGACCAAGGGGGCCCTGACCCCTGCCAGCTCTCCCAAAAAAACAAGAAAACCACTAGTAGATATCTATGCTTGCTTCTTCTTGCGTTATACTTTGTGGATAGATTTTTCTTCTATTTACTCTCCTCCTTTTATTCTTTTGTTTTTTACTTCGGTTTCTCTACCCACCCACCCTCCCACGTGGCTTATTATTTTTACCAATTACCATTATACCTTTTGACTTTCCCATGTGAATGTGTTAGATTGTTTTGGATTGTCCTTAAGGTATATGTTTTCTACACAGTTTACTCTAGTTTTTAAGTGAATATAATTAATAGTGCATACTTATTTATTTGATGGTAAAAAAATATGTTGGGCTATATATAATTCGTACAAGGACAGTGTTTTGGCTTTGGGTTTTTCATTTTTTTTTTCTTTTTATGTTAGAGAATATTATTGTACAATTTGAGATAATAGAAAATTCTTTTGCTGCAACATTTAATACATAACCAATTATAGATGATTTCAATAATTTAAAAAAAGTCAACTTTCATTTGATTAGATAATTGCATTGAAATGTATTAAGAAATAGTTATTATGTGTCATTTCATTTGTTGATATTTTGTTAATATAAAATGGATGTTAATTTGGATTTTCATGAAGAAGAAAAAATTGGTTATATTTCGGCTTCCACTTAATTGAAATCCTGCCTACGTCTTTGCCTTGGGTAGGTGGCCCTAAAGGGACTCAAACTAGTGACCATTGGGGAGCATACCTAAGACCGGACCGGTTGAACTACCCTTTAGGGTTGTATGGCAATGCTCTTTAAAAACTCTTGAAAAAAATATGGAAAAAAAATCTTTCATGAACATGAGAAATTATTGCATTCTCCAGGAGTTTAGTCCTCCTTACTCACACAGATGTGGGTCCCATTCATGGGTCCCACACACGGACTCACAACCTGTGTGAGTAAGGAGGACCAAACTCCCAGAGGATACGGTAATTTCCCCATGAACACGGGTCATGAAATCACTAGTGGGGTATCAACGTGAAAAAAACGAAAGGTGTGATTATGAAAGGTTTTAGATCACTCTCTATTTGAAATAGATTTATTCATTGTTCAGATTACATCTTATAAATTTAAATGTGTATTTAATATCACATCATTCAAGATTTTAAATAAGATAACATTATGATCAAATAAAAATAAATAAAAAAAGTAAAATCTTAACAACTTTAAATTTACTTCATGTTTAAAGTCGCGGGAGGAGGGGACAGAGAGAACCGTTGAGACCCAATTGCTGGGTAGATGAGGGCACGATATGAAGGCAGGCAAGCTCACACATGGCCAGGACAAGACCCACGGAAGGGTCAGTCAAAGACCCATGGAAGGGGCAAACACTGTTAACAGAACCCTTTTTTCTTTTTACATAAATGATTGTACGTTTTCGTTTTACACACTCTCCACTTTCCAGTCAATGTCGGGCATTTGGATTTTATCAAGTCAAGTCTTCACCCATCAATAATTGCAGTGATAGTTCCCACCAGCCCGGACCTCAGGTTTTTTAAGCTTCTTTTTCCTAAACTATCTTATTATTTTGTTCACCTAACATTATAGCTAATGAGAACCGTTTGATGCATTTGGCTTCTAGTTATAGCCTCCCTTTTCTCTACGAATAAGTCTACCGACAAATCCATTTTCACACTCTGTCACTCATTTCCACAACATGATTAGTGAAAAAATTCTGCATATGCAAATAGTACTAACAACTTTTCTGAATATATAGGAACAAAACCAAGATTTGAACTTTAACAGAAGCTAAAGCACAAATCATTTTTTTTTTTCTTTTTTAAAATCCATCGATTTTAAAATATCAATAAAAGAGAAGATAAAAAATAAGCATTTCTTAATATATTTAAAATCATTCATTTGTCAAAAAAAGGCCCCACGGTCCCACAAACCACAACAAATCTAGGATTTGTTTAGTGTTTAAAATTTGTGATTTGGGAATTGTGATTTGTTGGCTTGTTAGGGATTTGAGATTTGTTTTGCTAGCCTAATGGTATTTTTTGTTTGGGAACAATGGCTATGTGATTGGCTTCATTAACAAAAAAAAAAAAATTGGATTTTAAGAGCTCAAGTGTAAATTTTTTTAAAGGGGTAATAGGGACAAGTATTTATATTTTCAGTTCAAATTCTATAAAAAAAAAAATGAAAGGGTTATGGCCCCTACTAGTCTTTTACTAGGCCCGTCCCTACTGATATAATAATATATCATTTACAACCTGCTACTTCAACAAATTGTAAAAATGAATATGAAAGTAGTTGCGGACATAGATAGATTGTTTATCCACTTGTGCAGGCAATGCAGTAATCAATCAGATATGTATATCAAAAGAAGTAAATCAGATATGCAAATATTATAAAAAAAAAAAAAATCAGATATGCAAATCTTATAAAGAGTTCAGACTGTTCAGTCAAAGGTTATTACTTATTACACCACTCAAATGAAAATGCAGTGGCTGGAATCTTTAAAAAAGATAAATTTAGTACGGAAGATAAAATATAATAAAATGCATTGTCTTCCTTGACATCAATTTGACATGATGAGAATTATTTAGTGAGAATCACTAGCAACGAGCCAATCAGTAGACCCTCCCATCCCCAACACCTGTTTTTTTTTTTTTTTTGAATTGATGATAGAAATACACACGCACACACTATACTAGTTTTGTATAAGTTGGGGATCGAACTCACACCTTTTAGGGGTGGGGATCAAAGGAGTGGGACTGCACCACTAGGCCAAAATGCCTAGTGGGCACAATCACCTGGATCTTAATTAAGTGATAAACAAGTCTTTGGTTGCATTTGAGCAAAATTTGCACAACCTTTTTCATGGATGGCCGCTTAGAAGGTTGTGTCTTGGTACAAATGATTCCAAGATTGAAAGCACAACTCAATTCATCCAAGTAACTGGGTTCTGAATTGCAGCTGTTAATGTTTTCCACATTTGGAAGTTAGCTCGTTCTTCTGGTTTCTCAGCTAAAAGACAAGCAAATTAGTGAGCAATTACTAAGAATTTGCTCACTTTAAGGGTGTCAAGTGTGAACAGAACAACCTTTTCTATCGGTCAGTTTTTCAAAGTCTGGAGGAGAAAAATTCTAAGAAGTTAGTGTGTGTCTGCTACTACTTTTCCAGCTAATCATCAGAATGCATTTT
>OU015766.1:40660871-40726330 GCA_907173295.1 Fagus sylvatica | reverse complement strand
AATCTTTAAAAAAGATAAATTTAGTACGGAAGATAAAATATAATACAATGGATTGTCTTCCTTGACATCAATTTGACATGATGAGAATTATTTAGTGAGAATCACCAGCAACGAGCCAATCAGTAGACCCTCCCATCCCCAACACCTGTTTTTTTTTTTTTGAATTGATGATAGAAATACACACGCACACACTATACTAGTTTTGTATAAGTTGGGGATCGAACTCACGCCTTTTAGGGGTGGGGATCAAAGGAGTGGGACTGCACCACTAGGCCAAAATGCCTAGTGGGCACAATCACCTGATCTTAATTGAGTGATAAACAATTCTTTGGTTGCATTTGAGCAAAATTTGCACAACCTTTTTCATGGATGGCCGCTTAGAAGGTTGTGTCTTGGTACAAATGATTCCAAGATTGAAAGCACAACTCAATTCATCCAAGTAACTGGGTTCTGAATTGCAGCTGTTAATGTTTTCCACATTTGGAAGTTAGCTCGTTCTTCTGGTTTCTCAGCTAAAAGACAAGCAAATTAGTGAGCAATTACTAAGAATTTGCTCACTTTAAGGGTGTCAAGTGTGAACAGAACAACCTTTTCTATCGGTCAGTTTTTCAAAGTCTGGAGGAGGAAAATTCTAAGACGTTAGCGTGTGTCTGCTACTACTTTTCCAGCTAATCAGCAGAATGCATTTTCTAGAAAATATATTTTTTAAAAGATTGTGTTTGACATTATGATGAAACTTTAATTGAAAAGTAATTATCTTACATGAAATTGTATTTAGTTTGAAAAATTGCAGAATACATATTTTTCATATTAAACCAAATTTTAAAAGGATGACTATAATCGCATAAAAATTAATTGTTTGTATCAGTGTTGAAGTTTGGTTTGTATTAAACGATCAAAGCCAAGATAGATGGAAGGCATTTTCATTTTTTGTATATTTCCTTTTATCCTTTCTTTTCAAAATTCCGCATCATTTAGAGCTTGGCTCAGCTCCTAGTCCGAGTGATATGCCAGCAAAGCCTTAATTTATGGTCTTGCAGAGCATATAATGGAACAGTGAATCGAGTTTGGAGGGTCAAGTCCAGCGGGACTCAAGCTTTCATGCTGCAGCCTCTGATTCTGCTAGTTTGCTGAGGTTGGGTCATTTTGTTGGTACCCGCATCTTTTTAAGTCCATTTTTCTTGAGTTAGGAAATAAAAACTAAAATGGGGATTGTAAACTTTTCTTTGAGGAGTACTTTGGGATGCATTCTCTCCTATTTCTATTGCAAAATAAAACACGATCTTATGTGTATCAACAATGTGAGAAAAACTTGAATCAACATTCACGTAAAAAACCCTAGAGTGAGAAAAACGATTAACGCCGTTCGCTATCGTGCGCTCATGTCCGCTTCCTCCTCCGTTAAGCTCCTACCCCTTGTGGATTCTTTTTGCCCCTTTTGTGGGCTTTTCTCTGCCCCGTGTGGGTCCTTGCTGCCTTTTGTGGGCTGTTTACGGCGATTCTCGTGGGTGGCTCACCTCCTATGTGGATCATCACTGTGTGTGTTTGTGTTCTAGGTTTCTTCTCTCTAGATCTGTGTGGGTTTCTTGTACATGGCGATATCTCGAGCATTTCTTGGCTACCCCTTGGCGATTTGGGGGTTAACCTATCAAAGCAACTCCTTTTGAGGAGCCTCTTCAGAATTGAATGGCCTTTGTTGCCATGGATTTGATTCGTCATCCTTATTGTTTGCTCAGGTGGGATCTTGTTTGTAAATCATCTATCGAACTGGACATCTTCTGATGCTGTTGTTCTTGCTATCTACAGGATAATCTTCAAGATTTGTGTTTTGTGTTGTTGTTTTTGTGGTTTGTGTTGTTGTTTCTTTGTTGTTTGTTACTATGTTTGTATCCTTGACACCATTGTTGGTGTTTTTGTGTTATCGTGTGTTAATCTTGTCTGTCTGTAGCTTTAGCCTTTGTGTTTCCAATAAAATCTTTATTTATTAATAAAAAAAATAAAAAAAAACACAATGTGGAATGTTGCATTTTGAGAGTCCATGGAAAACAAAGCATGTTGTTACTTTTTTGCAGAAAGAATGCACCTTAGGTTATATTAAGAACTCGGTTTAGCTCTCATGGTTCTGCTAGCAAGATATATCCTTTGTAAGAGTATTTTCATCCAGTTTTGTATAAAGTCTTTATTTTATGTCTCCAAAAAACTTCTTTTCTATTTTAGCTAACTAATTTTACAATACACTAACAAGTAAAGTTACAGGCACAACAGTTAAGTTGACAATTTCTTATTAGTTCTCATCTATAACCACTACTAACGTTATTTTAATATTTACTATTCATAGCTTGACACATTAATAATTATAAATTTATATTTGGGTGAAATTGTGTGCCTCTAAACTTATTAATACACTCACATCCCACTTTTCATTTTACAAGACATCTTATTAAAATTTATCTTATATAGTCAACCCACTTGAGCTTTTCAGAAGAAATCAAACTATGGATCCCAAAATATTCTTGAGGAGGGGAGAAGCATCATACAAACTTGTAGGCATTCTCCTCTCCATAAACAAGTCTTTGGTTGCATTTGAGCAAAATTTGCACATCCTTTTTATGGACAGCCGCTTAGAAGGTTGTGTATTGGTACAAATGATTCCAAGATTGAAAACACAACTCAATTCATCTAAGTAACTGGGTTCCTTGACATCCTCATCCAATGCATCAACTATAGGATTGCCTTCTTGAATGTGACGCCATGCCGTTTGGGCAAGGGATGTGTATTCATCACCATCATTAGCTTTCCTTCCAGTTGCTAGTTCTAGAAGGATAACACCAAAGCTATGACCGTCAATTTCCTCCTTAACGCATGTTGAGTGAGCATATTCTGCAGTTCAAATTAACAACACACATTTTAAAGAAATATATATAAATTGACATCATAAGGACATAGACAATTTAATTTTTTAATATAAGTGAAACCACTCCCTTCTACGCCCTCTACAAATTCTCCAAATTTGAGGGATTAAAATTGAGGTGTTTATAGTTTGTAGAGGTATCTTACCCTTATAATCCCCTCAAATCATCCTTCCTCCTACTTAAAGAAACTCCTAAACAATGTTCATTAAACCTCCCTTATTCACTCCCCTCTACTCCCCATTCTCCTTTCCCTCCATCCAAACATAACATCAATAATCATACTTATTGCTCTCTCTAGTGGTGTTGTACTCTATACTTTCTCTTTGAAGTTTTGAACACGGTCGTTGAATAAAAGAAGACCAGAAGATATTTTTCGATAAAAGAAGACCAGAAGACTTGGACGCACTTAAATGGTTGGTATGTATTCCTTTAACATATTTTCCACGTTCCAGTCAATGTCGATTATTATTTGCTTTTAGTGACAGTATTGTAAGTTTGTAACATACAAAACAAGACAATAGTCCCCACCAGAGACCGCACCTAAGGAAAAAACTTCTTTTTCCTCCTCTATCTTATTATAGGCTTTATAGCGTCCCCTTTTTCCACTCATTCAGGAAATGCAGTAGTCACTAATCGGATCTGCAAATCTTTGTTAGAGAATTCAGTCAAAGGTTATTACTTTCTACACCACTCAAATGAAAATTTAGTGGCTAAAATCATTAAACTAAAATAAAAACTACAATCTTAGTAATAACACATACCACAAAATCCACAAATTGAATCAAAGAGCAAAAAAGGAAAAAAATTGCATCCTTCATACACAAACCACCATAGAAGCATAGAGGGTAAAAAAAAATTTCGAGCGCAGCATCACCAATTGTTAGGGCAGTGGGTAGTGGAGAGTTTAAATAGGAGATTGAGGGTTGCAATCAATTGGGGAGGTGAAGAGGTGAGAGAAAACCCCATGGGAGATGAAGAAGTGAGGGAGATGAAGAGGCAAAGGGTGGAAAAACCCATGGGAGATGAAGAGTTGAGGGAGATGGAGAGGCGAGGGGGGGGGGGGGAGAGTGGGAGATGAAGAGGTGAGAGAGAGAGAGAGAGAGAGAGAAAGAGGGTAAGATGACATGGACGTCTGTGGGTGAAGAGATTATGACGTGGTGGTGTTTGGCGGAGAAAAAAATTTCTCTCAGCTTCGAGTTTTAATTTATATAATATATACTAACATGTACCCCGTGTAATGCACAGGATTTTTAATTTATAGTTATAATAATTCCGTTGCTATTATTACTTTTCCTTGAATTATTTGTTTTTCTCTGATTTTATTCGGTCATGTAAAAATCAGTTTTTTAAAGGAACAAATTGAGGTCCAAGTCAATAACTCATACATGTTTCAGTATTACTGAAAAAAAAAAGGGTTGATGATGGATCTTTAGAAGGTATTATGCATTTTTGTTTTCTCTTTTGGATTTTTGTTCTGTTTTTTAATTTCTTTCATGAGGTAATATTGAAGCTTGAACCTTTTTTTTATCTCTGAGTAGCCCAGTGAGAGAGATTTGAAGACCAATTATAGTAATGAGTTAATTAGAATTGAAATTACTTGAATTTTTCAAAATCTACTAATTCTTTCGATACCAAAATATATTTATCCAAAATATTTTCAATATAAGCTAAGTGTAAATCCTAATTGTCTTTCACATCTATAATTAACAACAAAGCAATTCTTCAAAAATTTATTCAAAACCAAACATAGATTATGTGGTAGAATTTTAAAAATTAAACCAAAGAAAGAAAGCATTTGTAAAAAAAGAACTCATCGTAAATTCCACAATAGAAACAATTTAAGTGTAAGCAATAACACCTGAAAAAGTTATGAACATTAGAAAGAAAGTATTTATAAAAAGAGAACTCACCGTAAATTCCACAATAGAAACAATTTAAGTGTATGCAACAACACCTGAAAAAGTTATAAATATTAGTGTCATTTATGATATAGAGACGAATCCAAAATATTTATAATATTATAGGTTTTAACGTGTATTTATAAATAGAAGAGATTAATATTTATCTTTATCTTAATCTTTTCTTAATTTTTATCTTCATCTTAATT
This sequence comes from Fagus sylvatica, assembly GCA_907173295.1. Classification (NCBI taxonomy): domain Eukaryota; kingdom Viridiplantae; phylum Streptophyta; class Magnoliopsida; order Fagales; family Fagaceae; genus Fagus; species Fagus sylvatica. The sequence goes on along the minus strand of OU015766.1, from coordinate 40,721,311 downwards.
TTTTTTCCTAATCTTTATCTTCATCTTAATTTTTTTCTTAATCTTTATCTTCATCATATTTTTTTTAAATAAAATAAATAAAAAGATCTCAGCACATGTAAAATTCTAAGCATACCAAATGGCAATTTTCAGCATGCCAAATAGCAAAACCTCAGCTGAAGGTCTATACTATTTATATATATATATATTATATATATATTATATATATATATATATATATATTGATGATTATAGATATAGATTTAGATATATATAAATTGACATCATAAGGACATAGACAATTTAATTTTTTTTTTAATATAAGTGAAACCACTCCCTTCTATGCCCTCTACAAATTCCCCAAATTTGAGGGATTAAAATTGAGGTGTTTATACTTTGTAGAGGTATCTTACCCTTATAATCCCCTCAAATCATTCTTCCTCCTACTTAAAGAAACTCCTAAACAATGTTCATTGAACCTCCCTAATTCACTCCCCTCTACTCCCCCTTCTCCTTTCCCTCCATCCAAACATAACATCAATAATCATACTTATTGCTCTCTCTAGTGGTGTTGTACTCTATACTTACTCTTTGAAGTTTTGAACACGGTCGCTGAATAAAAAAAGACCAGAAGATTTCTTTCGATAAAAGAAGACCAGAAGACTTGGACGCACTTAAATGGTTGGTATGTATTCCTTTAACATATTTTCCACGTTCCAGTCAATGTCGATTATTATTTGCTTTTAGTGACAATATTGTAAGTTTGTAACATACAAAACAAGACAATAGTCCCCACCGGGGACCGCACCTAAGGAAAAAACTTCTTTTTCCTCCTCTATCTTATTATAGGCTTTATAGCGTCCCCTTTTTCCACTCATTCAGGAAATGCAGTAGTCACTAATCGGATCTGCAAATCTTTGTTAGAGAATTCAGTCAAAGGTTATTACTTTCTACACCACTCAAATGAAAATTCAGTGGCTAAAATCATTAAACTAAATATAAATTTAGTGCGGAAGATACAATAAAATACAATGAGTTATGTTATGTCTTCCTTGACATCAATATGACATAATGAGAATGATTAGTGACAATCATCAGCAACGAGCATATCAGTAGACCCTCCAATCCCCAAAGGAAGATAAACCCTTGCAAACCGATCCCTAGAGAATGATTATGATAATATCATTAATATGTCTCAATAATTACTAGAGGACTAAAGCAACACAAGAAAACAGTTCAAACTTCAAACTCAACTATGTCATTCCGCTATCATTTTTTTCCTTCCTTCATATGCCCTTAGCTATGTCACTTGTTTGACTCTGTTTGAGCTGTCTGTTCTTATGCTGTGCTCATTAAAATTTTGTCTGTAACTTATGTAAATATGTCCTTCTGTAGGATTTCTTTGCATTTGATCGCATGGATGCATTGCCCATACATTTTATGATAGGCTAGAGCTTTTAGAGTTTTTACACTGTTGATGTAAAATATGCAGGACTCCAGAAATGTATGCAATGCATCATGACACATTTCCAGATCTGAGAGTGGTTGGGAGCAAATTGAAGGATATCTTAGAGGTATATGATACCCTGCCCTCACTGTTGGACGTAAAATTGTAATAATATTATCTACCCTTAACTTACAATTATACCCTGCCTAACTGTTTAGGTAGAAAAAGAAAAGAAACAGAGGATTCATAATTGGAGCTGCCTCCCTTGCTGCCTCTCATTCCCAATACCTTTGGGGTAGAGGAATCAAGAGAAATAATCAAAGCAAAGGTAGATGGAAGAAGTATGTCTTTTTTTTTCTTTTTTTGTGTATTTCCTTGTATCCTTTCTTTTCACAATTCCGTCTCATTTAGAGCTTGTCTTAGCTCCTAGACTCCTAGTTCGAGTGACTTGATTTTGAAGTGTCTAGTCCAGCAGGGCTCAAGTTTCATGCTGCGGCCTCTGATTTACTATTTTGCTGAGGTTGGGGCATTTTGTTGGTACCACCATCTTTTTAAGTCCATTTTTCTGGAGTTAGAAATAAAAAGTAAGAAGAAGAATGTAAACTTTTCTATGAGGAGTACTTACTACTTTGGCGAGCATTCTATCCTATTTCTATTACAAAATAAAACACGATTGAGAACAGTGATAGTCCTATCACCTATGTCAAGGACGAGATCAGGTGTAAAGAATACCTTCAGTGAAAACTGTGGTTGGTAATTATTTTCAGTTTGATGCAGTGAGGAAGGATAACTTTAGAGAAAAAAAGGTTAAGAGCCCTTGGTAAATTTTTCAGTTTCCAAATTTGTATTTAGGTGTTTTGGTGTTTTGACTTTTGAGAATCAAAAGTTGGTTTGTTATTTGTTTTCAATTACAATTTTTTTATTTTTATTATTCAGTCCTTCATCTAAAGCTAAACCAAAAAATTATTTATTTAATAAAACCAACAATCCACCCTTCACCCTCCACTAGCCACCACAAACCCACAGGCCACCGCACCCACCATTCAAAAACAAAAACAATCACAACAAACACTATCTCAAACATCAACAACCCACAACAAATACAATAATAAAAACCCACCACAACCCACAACCACCCACATTCACCCAATCGCGACCAAGACCCAACCGCAAGATCTTGTTCACCATTGCGAGCCTGTAGCGAGGTGGATCTACACTGTTTTGGGCATTGTGAAAAAGTATCGGTCCCTCTGTGTGTGTGTGTGTGTGTGTGTGAGAGAGAGAGAGAGAGAGAGAGAGAGAGAGAGAGAGAGAGAGAGAGAGAGAGAGAGAGAGAATGTTTTTATATTATTTATTTGTGAACTGTACAAATCGAGAACACAATTCAACTTTAGAAAACACCAAAAAGTTGTTTCCTAAAAATTGGATTTGAGTTACATCTCAAAGTTTGAAACACATCCATTCAACAATTAAAAATGTTCACATTGCAATTAATCATTTCCAATCCCAAGACATCTTTAATTATACAAACTACTTTCATCTTCCATCCATAGTTTTTTGAGAATAATGTAAGGGTTCATTAACTACTAAAGGCTTATGCTTTTGTGGGCTTTGTGAGAGGTGGTTAATAGATAGTCTTATCCTCAATTTTGAGATCCTTAGATTTGAATCCGTGACACATCACTTGGTAGGAGATATTTTTTATTGCATCAAGGTTCACCTCTTATTGTTCTAATAGCTTTGGATACCTCGTTAGGAAAAAAAATAAAAAATAAAAGAGAGAGAGAGAGAGAGAGAGAGAGAGAGAGAGAGAGAGAGAGAGAGAGAGAAAAAAAAAACTTCATTAACTTATTTGCTAGTACATTGCTAATTTAATTTATAGGTCTATATAGTCGAGCTATTTTTTTTTTTTGTGAAAATGAAATTTCTTAAAACAAATTAAACATTATAAAGTCTAGGGTACATAATATTCCAAGTGTCTGCCAAAACCTAGCTTACAACAAAGAAGGCGGAATAAAATACATTGCAAAAGGTTCTAAAGAGACATTTCTAGTCTTTGCCAAAATATTAGCGCAAAATTTTCCTTCTCAGAGTACATGCTGAAGAAGGGTCTCCTCAAAGGAATGGAACAATAACTTGCAATAAGAATTTAATGCATTGAAAGGATGATATATAACATTGTCTCAAAATATTAGCGCAATAAGATATGAACTATGTCAGTCCTGAAAAAATTGGAATCCACTAGTGAAAGAAACTCTTAAAGACATAATTTTATTAACGGCTGAATAATGAAAAAGAGTCTGTTACAGTCACTATTTATATTGCTAAGCAAACTCTAATCGAGTTAAATAGGAAATTACAAAAAAGGAAAAATACAATGCAAAAAAAAAAAGTAATAAAATAAAATGCTCTGATATAGGCTTGAAACACGTGAATTTGGGGGTGAAACAGACAGCCATAGGGCCTGTCACTCATCCCGAATTATTCCATGAAGTCTTCAACTGGCTGTCTACGTCAGTTTAACACTGGTCTATATAGTCAAGTCAAAGCATTTTCCTTTATGCTTAAAAGAAGGGGTAAATTACAGTACCCTCATTCGAGGTATTGCAGAATGACATTAAACACCAAATTTGAGCCGAAATGACCATCTCATCCTTTAGGTTTGATATAATTCTATCATAAGTTTTTCCATTACTATCCTTAACAGAATATTCTGTTTTTTTTTTTTTTTTTTTAAGATTTCTTTTACCAAACCTCTAATTAGAGGAGAGAGTGAATCTTAAAAAAAAAAAAAAAAAAAAAAAAAAAAAAACCCAGAATATTCCATTAAGATTAGTAACAGAAAGTCCCATGATAGTTTTATGCCAACCTTGAAGGGTGGGACTGTCATTTCGGCTTAAATGTGGGGTTTGTTATCATTCAGCAATACCTCGAGGGAGGGTAGTGTAATTTACCCTAAAAAAAATCAATAGATCTCAAAATATAATCATCATTTTCTGACACACTCGAGCACTTTGAATTCTTGAGGAGGGGAGAAGCATTACACAAACTTGTAGCATTCTCCTCTCCATAAACAAGTCCCTGGTTGCATTTGAGCAAAATTTTCACAACGTCTTTCATGGACGGACGCTTAGATGGTTGTGTATCGGTACATATGATTCCAAGATTGAAAACACAGCTCATTTCATCCAAGTAACAGGGTTCCTTGACCTCCTCATCCAATGCATCAACTATAGGATTGCCTTTTTGAATGTGACGCCATGCCCATTGCGCAAGGGATGTGTGTTCATCACCATCATTAGCTTCCCGTCCAGTTGTTAGTTCCAGAAGGATAACTCCAAAGCTATAAATATCAATCTTCTCGTTAACTCGAGTTGTGTGAGCATGCTCTGCAGTTCAAATTAACAACACAAACATTCCTGTTGATGGAAAATGAGGAAACAAATATCATCATTAGAATGAAACTTATAAAATTGCATGTCACACACCTGGAGCTATGTATCCAAAAGAGCCAGCGACAACTGACACTTGAAGTAAGTTCTCCCTCCTTGAACATCTTGGCTAGACCAAAATCAGCGATTTTGGCATTGAACTCAGAATCTAAAAGGATGTTGCTTGATTTCACATCTCGATGAACAATTGGTGGGGAGCAACCATGATGCATATAGAAGAGCCCCTGGGCAGCCCCAATTGCTATGTGTAATCTCTTAGGCCAATCCAGAACAACGTGATGGACTGAACTTGAGGTGGTTGATGCTTTAATCTTCCTATGCAGCCATTGATCCAGGCTATGGTTATTTGAATACTCATAGACTAGAAGTTTTGAAACATCATTGGAAATACAACAGAGTAGCTTCACTATGTTGGAATGTTGAATAGAGCTCAGTATTTTAACTTCTGCAAGGAATTCTTTCTCAAGCTTCTGTTCTAGCTTTCGGTTATTCCAAATCCACTTCACAGCAACAATATCATTTGGAGGATGAACAACAACACGGTATACCTTCCCTGATCCACCGCTGCCGATCACATTATTTTCAGTCAATCCTAACAAAATGGCTGATTCCGTAAAATTTATTGGCTGGAAATGGGTGAGCTCCCACGTGGAATCTAGTCCAAGCTTTCTCTTGCGAATTCTGATCACCAAGGCTGAAGCAAACAAACCCACTAGAGCTGCCATCACCAAACTTATAATCAAAGCAAGTAATATGGGTGGAATGTTGCTTGATTTTAGGGGTTCTGAATTGCAGCTGTTAATGTTTAGTGATGGCTTACTCGCACAAAGAGAAGTATTGTTCAAGAAGCTTCTGGCATATGCATTATTTTCGAATTGTGTTGGGATCCTCCCAGTCAAATGATTGGAAGAGAGATTGAATGAATTGAGCTTCAGGAGGCCAAGTTGTGGTGGTATTTGGCCAGAAAGTTGGTTTTCTGACAAGTCCAAATCAGTAAGACTTGCCAAAGAACCTAATTCCTTTGGAATAAGTCCAGAGATTTCATTTCGGCTAAGGTTTAAAGTATTTAACCGATTCCATGATATAATATCAGATGGAAGGGAGCCCGAGAGTCGATTTTGATCAAGCAAAAGAGTTGTTAAACGAGGAAGAGCTGTTAATTCATTAGGAATTATGCCAGTAAAGAGGTTATTACTAGCCTCAAATACCACCAAATTCCCCCAGGAAGACACTCCAGCTGGAATATTACCAGAAAACTTGTTGTTTGACTGACATCTCCAATCTTGAAAGTTTCGTTGACACACTCTGAGGAAGCTTGCCTGTAAACGAATTGTCGCTTAACAGCAAGATGCTCAAATCCAATGTCTTCCATAAGCCACTAGGAATATTCCCAGAAAGATTATTGTTGTAGACACTCACAATTCTCAAATAACTGCAGTTTCCAAGCGACTCTGGTAATTTTCCAGTGAGATTGTTGTCAAAAGCTACCACACCGATCAACTTTCCATTATCACACAAGTGTTCTGGCAAGTTTCCGGTAAGACTATTGGACGAAACCTGGAGCTCTTCAAGCTTTGAATAGCGCCCAAGTTCTGGAGGCAGAGTCCCTGAGAAATTGTTGGTAAACAATTTAAGTATCATCAGCCTTGGAAGACGGCCAATACTATCTGGTATTTTCCCAGATAACTGATTGAAAAACAAACTCAAACCCGACATGTTTCTGAGTCTGCCAAAATCTTCTGGTATTGTCCCGTTCAACTTGTTGTCGGAGAGATCAATAACATCAATGTTTAAAGCTTCAACCACCCGAGGAATCTCCCCAGACAATTGGTTTCTGTAAAGATACACAATACTTAAATTCTTTGGCATAAACAAACTGCTCGGGATTTTCCCGCTCAGACTGTTCTTTGCCAAATCCAAATGCACCAAAGCCTCCATTTCTCCAATTGTATCTGGGATTTCCCCACTCAAATTAGACCTGGCCATCCATAAATACGTCAGCTTCTTCAACTTCGTGAAACTTGAAGGCAACACCGCGGCTGTCATATTTTCATTATAGGCCAATTCTAGCCTTTCAAGGTTGGACAAGTTGCCAATTTCTGGCGGGAAAGAACCGGTAAATTGACAACTTAAAAGCTGAAGTGTCCTTAGCTCCGTTAACTGTCCAATAGATGCTGGGATGGCGCCAGAGAAGCTGTTGCCGCCAAGGTTGAGGCGGCGCAGGCGAGACAAGCGGTGAATGTCAATGGGGATTGTGCCATTGAAGTAAGTTCTGAGAGAGGTCGAGGTCTACGAGCTTGGAACAGTTGTAGAGAGCTCTAGGAAACTCGCCAAAAATGTTGTTGTATGAAAGATCAATGAGTGTGAGGTTGGCGAGGTCACAAATGAAGGATGGGACTGTTTGGGTGATAGTCTTGTTTGGAAGTAGTAGTTGGGTGACTGAGCCATTGGTGCAAGTGATCTCTGGCCAGTCACAGTAGTGGGAGGAGTTCAAGGGGTTCCAATGGCTTAGAGACGGAGGGTTTTGCCAATGTTGCTTTAGTTTCAGTAGGAGGGTTTGGCCAACATTGAGCTGAGAGTTTGCATGGCCAGCATGGGAGATAAGGAGGACAAGGCGCAGTAAGAAGAGGACGGTGTAGAAAGAGAATGGGGTAAATGTTTGGGTTGTTTTCGTCATTTAGAGGCTGAGTGTGTATATCAGGGTTTTGAACTCCGACCGACCAAATTTGTGTAGTAAACAAAGTGAGAACCTGCAGCTAATTATAAGGTCCCAGAATTTAAACAAAGTGGCCGATTCAAAAAATAAATTAAAATTTGTAACATTATTTAAGATATGTTCCCAGATTTTAAAGAAAGTGGTCAAGTCAAAAAACAAAGTAAAGTGTGTAACATTATTTTCAGATATGGTCCCAAAATTTTTTTTTTTTTGGATATAGATATGGTCCCAGAATTTAAACAAAGTGGTCGAGTCAAAAAATAATTTAAAATTTGCAACATTATTTAAGATATTCTTTATACATATATCCAAATTTTTATTTAAAGTCACATTATTTTAAATTTTAAATGAGATGAGACTTTGTAAATTGTCAAATCCAAAAAAATCTATATACAATATACAATAGAGCCGATGATTTGCAATCAATTTTGCTAATCTCTCAGTGTGTTATGTCAACCATTTTCTTTTTCCAATCTCTCCCTTCATTACCCTATGCCAGTCATGTTTTTCCGGTGCATCCCCTCATTTTTTTTATTTTTGTTACTCTTCTTCTTCCTCACCTTACTATTACTTTTCTTCCAACAGTTTTCCTACATTTTTTGCTATTCTTCTTCCCATTATTCATCACCTTACCATTACTATTCCTTTCATTTTTTTACTCTTTTTCTACACATCTTCTTTTCTATCTCACCTTACCGTTATTCTAGCTCAGACCTAAGGTTATTAGCTTCTTTTTCCTCTTCTATCTTAGTACCTTTTCCCCTAACGTGTGAAAGCTGTTAGAAAAATTATATCTAATGAGAACCGTTTAGATATTCATTTGGCTTCTAGACAGGGCCGGCCTCGAGGTTTGGGTTGCCCAAGCCCGTTCCAATTTTGATTGCCCATTTATTATTTAATACTAAAAAAGAAAACATAAAACTCAAAAGAAAAAAAAATTAAAAATCAATGTTACATTGTGGTTTTAGCTTAAATTACATATATTAAAAAAAAAAAAAAAAGAGCAAAATAGGCAAAATAAAGGCCAACTGCCCAAAAATCTTCACGATTTTGCTCTTGATATGTTGGTCGGTTGGGTGTGTTGGTTTCTAAATTTTTTTTTTTTGCCCTCTGAAATATTTTTTATGTATATTAATAAACTTTGTTTTTTTTTTAATGTATACGTATAATTTTTTTTAATGTATAGTATATTTTTTTTTTTTTTATTGGTTGCCCTGGGGTGGGGGGTTGCCCTAGCCCAAGGGCTTGTTGGGCTTACCCCAGGGCCAGCCCTACTTCTAGATAGCTTCCCTTTTTCCATGAATAAATTAGAGACATTCATTTTCACACTTATTTCCAAGAAAGTGGTGAGTAGAATAAGTCACCCAAGGGCTTGTTGGGCTTACCCCAGGGCCGGCCCTACTTCTAGATAGCTTCCCTTTTTCCATGAATAAGTTAGAGACATTCATTTTCACACTTATTTCCAAGAAAGTGATGAGTAGAATAAGTCACCCCAGGGCTTGTTGGGCTTACCCCAGGGCCGGCCCTGCTTCTAGATAGCTACCCTTTTTCCATGAATAAGTTAGAGACATTCATTTTCACACTTATTTCCAAGAAAGTGATGAGTAGAATAAGTCACCCCAGGGCTTGATGGACTTACCCCAGGGCCGGTCCTGCTTCTAGATAGCTACCCTTTTTCCATGAATAAGTTATAGACATTCATTTTCACACTTATTTCCAAGAAAGTGATGGGTAGAATAAGTTACAAGACATATTCATTTTCACATCTATTTTCACGACATACTGAAGTGACACATAGTGATTAGTGAAAAATTCTAAAAATGCAACAGTACATCAATGTATTATTGTAATAGTGATAGGTTTACCACTTATATTCTATGACTTCAGCAAATTGTAAAATTAATGTGAAAATGGGTGTGTGCGTAGAATAATTGTTTCTCTACCCATGCAGGCAATTCAGTAGTCAATCAGATTTTCAAATCTTAATTTGTTAGAGAGTTCAGTGACTTCAGTCAAAGCTTATTCTTTCTACACCATGCAATAGCTGGAATCATTAAACCAAAGATAAATTTACGAGCCTATCAGATCCTCCCATCCTCAGAGGGAGCCAAACCCTTGCAAACCGACCCAAGAAGTTGTATAATATGCCTCAATAAGTACTAGAGGACCACACAATCACCTGATCTTTTATTTTTTATTTTTTTGGGTAGTTTTATTTCTGCACCATTTAATGACATTTTCACTCCATTGATGCGGAAAAATATAAAATGAAGTATTATTGTGCACCAAATTTTGATATTTCTCCACCAATGGTGCAAAAATATCATTTTCTTTCTTTTTTTGCTAAGAAACCATCACTTGATCTAATTGAGTAATAAGTAACCATCCAATCTGCTAAGTGTTCCTTCATTCTTTAAAAAAAGTCAATTTTCATTTGATTAGATAATAGCATTGAAATGTATTAAGAAATAGTTATTATATGTCATTTCATTTGTTGATATTTTGTTTATATAAAATGGATGTTAATTTGGATTTTCATGAAGAAGAAAAAATTGGTTATACTTTGGCCCCCACCTAATTGAAATCCTGGCTACGTCGCTGGGCTCAAAGCTTTGCCTTGGGTAGGTGACCCTAAAGGGACTCGAACTAGTGACCATTGGAGAGCACACTTAAGGCTGGACCAGTTGAACTACCCCTTAGGGTTGTATGGCAGTGCTCTTTAAAAACTCTTGAAAAAATATGGAAAAAAATCCTTCATGAACATGAGAAATTATTGCATTCTCCAGGAGTTTAGTCCTCCTTATTCACACAGATGTGGGTCCCACATACAGACTCACAATTTGTGTGAGTAGGGAGGACCAAACTCCTAGAGGATACGGTAATTTCCCCATAAACACGAGTCACGAAATCACTAGTGGGGTATCAACGTGAAAAAAACGAAAGGTATGATTATGAAAAGTTTTAGACCATTCTCCATTTGAAATGGATTCATTCATTGTTTACATCTTATAAATTTAAATGTGTATTTAATATCACATCATTTAAAAATTTAAATAAGATTTTAAATAAGATAACATTATGATCAAATAAAAAAAAATTAAAAAAAAAAAGTAAAATCTTAACAACTTTAAATATACTTCATGTTTAAAGTCGCGGGAGGAGGGGATAGGGAGAACCGTTGAGACCCAATTGCTGGGCGGATGAGGGCACAATATGGAGGCAAGCAAGCTCACACATGGCCAGGACAAGACCCAAGGAAGGGGCAGTCAAAGACCCAAGGAAGGGGCAAGCACTATTAACAGGACCCTTTTTCGTTTTACATAAATGATTGTACGTTTTCGTTTTACACACTCTCTACTTTCCAGTCAATGTCGGGCATTTGGATTTTATCAAGTCAATTCTTCACCCATCAATAATTGCTGTGATAGTTCCCACCAGCCCGGACCTCAGGTTTTTTAAGCTTCTTTTTCCTAAACTATCTTATTATTTTGTCACCTAACATTATAGCTAATGAAATCCGAACGGGAAATATATCTAATCTAATTAATCTAATGTTTACAACATCAATATAAACAGATGCAAGACAACAATTAGAACATGGAGAAAAGCTTAGGAACTACAAAATTATAAAACCAACAGAACGAAGTACACCAAAAGCCAAAAAATAAAAATATTGAGAAGAACAGAAAAACCAAATAAATAAATAAATAAAAGCTGAAACCTGGCAAAGTTCAGAAACCAAAGGGGAAAGAATCTACTCAAACAACAATAGAATAAGGGACCACAGGAAGACTAAAAAAAATCCCAGCATAGGATTTAAATAGGAAGTTGGGGGTACCTAATTGAAATGAAGAGGTCAAAAGAGGTGAGAGTGAGAGAGAGGTAGATGAAAATGTGAGGTAATTAATTGAGTAGATGAAGAGGTCAAGGAGTTCAAGAGGAGAGAGAGAGAGAGAGAGAGAGAGAGGTTAAAAATTGAGGTAATTAATTGAGGAGATGAAAAGGTCAGGGAATAAGAGGTGAGAGGTAGATGAAGAGATGAGGTAGAGGAATAGCTATGAGAGAGAGAATTTATTTTTGAATAAAAGTGTGAGAGAGAATTAAATAGAGGGAAGGGGAAGGTGGAAGTGTGTGAGAGTAGCTGAAGTGGCATTTTGGGAAGCTAAAAATTTTCATTTTTTAGTTTATATTATAGATAAGAACCATTTGATGCATTTGGCTTCTAGATAGCCTCCCTTTTCTCTATGTTACCAACAAATCCATTTTCACACTCTGATTACAACATGTTGATTAGTGAAAAAATTCTGAAAATGCAGACAGTACTAACGATTTTTCTGATATACAAGACAGAAACCAGGATTTGAACTATATAAGGGCTAAAGCACAAATCAAGTCAATTCTTTACCCAGGAAAAATCCAAGCAGAATTATTAATTGAAGTGATAGTCATGTAATGAGAATCTTGATTTTAACACACATCAGAGCTCAGACCTGTGGTTTTTAGCTTCTTTTCCATTCTCCATCTTATTACCTTTTCCCCTAACGTGTGAAAGCTGTTAGAAAAATTATATCTAATGAGAACCGTTCAGATATTCATTTGGCTTTTTGATATCTTCCCTTTTTCCATGAATAAGTTACAGACATTCATTTTCACACCTATTTCCAAGAAAGTGATAAGGTAGAATAAGTTACAAGACATTCCACGACATACTGAAGTGACATGTAGTGATCAGTGAAAAATTCTAAAAATCCAACAGTACATCAATGTATTATTGTAATAGTGATAGGTTTAACATTTATATTCTATCACTTCAGCAAATTGTAAAATTAATGTGAAAATGGGTTTGTGCGTAGAATAATTGAAGGATATCTTAGAGGTATATGATACCCTGTCCTCACTGTTGGACGTAAAATTGTAATAATATTATCTACCCTTAACTTACAATTATACCCTGCCTAACTGATTGGGTAGAAAAAGAAAAGAAACAGAGGATTCATAATTGCAGCTACCTTCCTTGCTGCCTCTCATTCCCAATACCTTGGGGTGGAGGAATCAAGAGAAATAATCAAAGCAAAGGTAGATGGAAGAAGTATGTCTTTTTATTTTTTGTATATTTCCTTTTATCCTTTCTTTTCACAATTCCGTATCATTTAGAGCTTGTCTTAGCTCCTAGACTCCTAGTTCGAGTGACTTGATTTTGAGGTGTCCAGTCCAGCAGGGCTCAAGTTTCATGCTGCGGCCTCTGATTCTACTATTTTGCTGAGGTTGGGGCATTTTGTTGGTACCACCATCTTTTTAAGTCCATTTTTCCTAAGCTAGGAAATAAAAAGTAAGAAGAAGAATGTAAAGTACTTACTACTTTGGCGAGCATTCTATCCTATTTCTTACAAAATAAAACACGATTGAGAACAGTGATAGTCCTATCACCTATGTCAAGGACAAGATGCAGGTGTAAAGAATACCTTCAGTGAAAACTGTGGTTGGTAATTATTTTCAGTTTGATGCATGTGAGGAAGGATAACTTTAGAAAAAAAAAGGTTAAGAGCGTCCTTGGTAAATATTTTCAGTTTCCAAATTTGTATTTAGGTGTTTTGGTGTTTTGACTTTTGAGAATCAAAAGTTGGTTTGTTATTTGTTTTCAATTACAATTTTTTTATTTAATTTTTATTATTCAGTCCTTCATCTAAAGCAAAACCAAAAAATTATTTATTTAATAAAACCAACAATCCACCCTTTACCCTCTACTAGCCACCACAAACCCACAGGAATAGGATCCTCTCCATTTGGAAATCTCTTCATTTGTTCATTTCATGGTTTAAATTTTATTTCACAAATCTAACGGTGTACAAAGTGTCTCGTCATTTAAAATTTTATATGACGTGGCAGTTTGTATATTGTTAGATCTGAGATATTTAATCTAGACCATGAAAGGGAGACTCTCTATTTCATTTCAAATGGAGAAGATCCTTGTCCAAACCCACATGCCACCACACCCACCATTCAAAAACAAAAACAATCACAACAAACACCATCTCAAACATCAACAACCCACAACAAATACAATAATAAAAACCCATCACAACCCACAACCACCCACATTCACCCAATCGCGACCAAGACCCAACCGATCTTGTTCACCACTGCGAGCTCGTAGTGAGGTGGATCTACACTGTTTTGGGCACTGTGAAAAGTATCGGTCCCTGTGTGTGTGTGTGTGTATGTGTGTGTGTGTGTGTGTGTGTGTGTGTGTGTGTGTGTGTGTGTGTGTGTGTGTGTGTGTGTGTGTGTGTGTGTGTGTGTGTGAGAGAGAGAGAGAGAGAGAGAGAGAGAGAAAAAAAATGTTTTTATATTATTTATTTGTGAACTGTACAAATCAAGAACACAATTCAGCTTCAGAAAACACCAAAAAGTTGTTTCCTAAAATTGGATTTGAGTTATATCTCAAAGTTTGAAACATGTCCATTCAACAGTTAAAAATGTTCATGTTGCAATTAATCATTTCCAATCCCAAGACATCTTTAATTATACAAACTACTTTCATCTACAATCCATAGTTTTTGAGAATAATGTAAGGGTTCATTAACTACTAAAGGCTTCTACTTTTGTGGGCTTTGTGAGAGGTGGTTAATAGATAGTCTTATCCTTGGATTTGAATCCGCAACACATCACTTGGTAGGAGATATTTTTTATTGCATCAAGGTCTACCTCTTATTGCTCTAATAGCTTTGGATACCTCGTTAGGAAAAGAAAAAACGAGAGAGAGAGAGAGAGAGAGAGAGAGAGAGAGAGAGAGAAACTTCATTAACTTATTTGCTAGTACATTGCTAATTTAATTTACAGGTCTATATAGTCAAGCTATTTTTTTTTTTTTTTTTTTTTTGTGAAAATGAAATTTCTTAAAACAAATTAAACATTACAAAGTCTAGGGTACATAATATTCCAAGTGTTTGCCAAAAGCTAGCTTACAACAAAGAAGGCAGAATAAAATACATTGCAAAAGGTTCTAAAGAGACATTTCCAACCTTTGCCAAAATACTAGTGCAAAATTTTCCTTCTTAGAGTACATGCTGAAGAAGGGTCTCCTCAAAGGAATGGAACAATAACTTGCAATCAGAATTTAATGCATTGAAAGGATGATATATAACATTGTTGCGGAGGTGAGGATATCCACTACAACTTTTGCATCTACTTCAATGATGAGGAGGGGAGAAATATTTTTCTTTTGTGCTTATGACGCAGAGTAAAGTGCTATAAGATACGAACTATGTCAATCCTGAAAAAATTGGAATCCACTAGTGAAAGAAACTCTTAAAGACATAATTTTATTAACGGCTGAATAATGAAAAGGAGTCTGTTACAGTCACTATTTATATTGCTAAGCAAACTCTAATCGAGTTAAATAGGAAATTACGAAAAAGGAAAAATACAATGCAAAAAAAAAGAAAAAAGTAATAAAATAAAATGCTCTGATATAGCCTTGAAACACGTGAATTTAGGGGTGAAACTAACAGCCATAGGGCTTGTCACTCATCTCGAATTATGCCATGAAGTCTTCTACCGACTGTCTACGTCAGTTTAACACTAGTCTATATAGTCAAGTTAGAGCATTTTCCTTTATGCTTAAAAGAATGGGTAAATTACACTACCCTTATTCGAGGTATTGCAAAATGACAATAAACACCAAATTTGAGCCGAAATGACCATTTCATCCTTCAGGTTTGATATAATTCTGTCATGAGTTTTTCCATTACTATCCTTAACAGAATATTCTGTTTTTTTAAAAGATTTCTTTTATCAAACCATTAATTAGAGGAGAGAATGAGTCTTTTAAAAAAACAAGATCTAAAAAAAAAAAAACCAGAATATTCCATTAAGATTAGTAACGAAAAGGTCCATGACAGTTTTATACTAACCCTGAAGGGTAAGACTGTCATTTCGACTTAAATGTGGAGTTTGTTATCATTCAGCAATACCTCGAGGGAGGGTAGTGTAATTTACCCTAAAACAATTCAAACTATAGATCTCAAAATATAATCATCATTTTCTAACACACTTGTGTGCTTTGAATTCTTGAGGAGGGGAGAAGCATTACACAAACTTGTAGCATTCTCCTCTCCATAAACAAGTCCTTGGTTGCATTTGAGCAAAATTTTCACGCCTTTCATGGACGGACGCTTAGATGGTTATGTATCGATACATTGTGAAAATAAATCATTGGGGAGCACACCTAAGGCCGAACCAGTTAAACTATCCCTTAGGATTGTATGGCAGTGCTCTTTAAAAACTCTTGAAAAAAAATATGGAAAAAATCCTTCATGAACATGAGAAATTATTGCATTCTCTAGGAGTTTAGTCCTTCTTACTCACACAGATCTAGGTCCCATTCATGGATCCCACACACGGACTCACAACCTGTGTGAGTAGGGAGGACCAAACTCCCAGAGGATACGATACTTTTACATAAATGATTGTACGTTTTCGTTTTACACACTCTCCACTTTCCAGTCAATGTCGGGCATTTGGATTTTATCAAGTCAATTCTTCACCCATCAATAATTGCAGTGATGTGATTGTAGGGTTGATAGGAAACTTTCAATTTGTCTTTTGTAATCATGTCCCTAAAGGCTGTAATCTTTTAGCACGTGCTTTAGCTTCTGATGCACAAGCCAAGGCGGGTCCCTCAATTTGTTTTGAGGATTACCCTCCTTGTCTCGGATAAGGATCCTCTTTATTTGGAAATCTCTCTATTTGTTCATAGTTAAGATTTTATTTCACAAATCTAACGATATATAGACTGCCTTGTCATTTAAAATTTTAAATGACGTGGCAGTCTGTACACTATTAGATCTGTGATAGAGGATCCCTATCCCCTTGTCTCCAATCTCTTGTTATCTCAGAATTACATCATCAATAAAATATCTACTATCTTTATATCAAAAAAATAATTGCAGTGATAGTTCCCACCAGCCTGGACCTCAAGTTTTTTAAGCTTCTTTTTCCTAAACTATCTTATTATTTTTTCACCTAACATTATAGCTACTGAGAACCGTTTGATGCATTTGGCTTCTAGATACCCTCCCTTTTCTCTATGAATAAGTCTACCGACAAATCCATTTTCACACTGTGTCACTCATTTCCACGACATGTTGATTAATGAAAAAATTCTGCGATTGCAAATAGTTCCAACAACTTTTCTGATATACAAGAACAAAACCAAGATTTGAACTTTAACAGAGGCTAAAGCACAAATCATTTTTTTTTTTTTTTTAAAATCCATCGATTTTAAAATATCAATAAAAGAGAAGATAAAAAATAAGCATTTCTTAATATATTTAAAATCATTCATTTGTCAACAAAATGCCCCACGATCCCACAAACCACAACAAATTTAGGATTTGTTTAGTGTTTAAAATTTGTGATTTGTTGGCTTGTTAGGGTTTTGAGATTTGTTTTGCTAGCCTAATGGTATTTTTTGTTTGGGAACAATGGCTATGTGATTGGCTAGATTAACAAAAGAAAAAAATGGATTTTATGAGCTCAAGTTTTTAAAGGGGTAATAGGGACAAGTATTTATATCTTCAGTTCAAATTCTAAAAAAAAAAAATGATAAGGGTTATGGACCCTACCGGTCTTTTACTAGGTCCGTCCCTGTTGATATAATAATATATCATTTACAACCTGCTACTTCAGCAAATTGAAAAAATGAATATGAAAGTAGTTGCAGATATAGATAGATTGTTTATCTACTCGTGCAGGCAATGCTGTAATCAATCAGATATGTATATCAAAAAGAGTAATCAATCAGATATGCAAATATTAAAAAAAAAAAAAATCAGATATGCAAATCTTATAGAGTTCAGTCAAAGGTTATCACTTATTACACCACTCAAATGAAAATGCAGTGGCTGGAATCTTTAAAAAAGATAAATTTAGTACGGAAGATAAAATATAATACAACGGATTGTCTTCCTTGACATCAATTTGACATGATGAGAATTATTTAGTGAGAATCACCAGCAACACACACTATACTAGTTTTGTATAAGTGAGGGATTAAACTCACGTCCTTTAGGAGTAGGGATCAAAGGAGGGGGGCCTGCACCACTAGGCCAAAATACCTAGTGGGCACAATCACCCGATCTTAATTGAGTGATAATTAACCATCCAATTTGCTAAGTGTTTGTTCGTTCTCAACCAAACTAAAGCAACACAAGAAAGACCGTTCAAATAAACTCAACACAAACTAAAGTCTCATAGATCATCAAATGATAGATGACAATCCCTGTAATGATCTCAATGTTAGAATATTAGTTAAGTAGTTAAATTCATCATTTCTTAAAAGTTTAAACTTCTAGGACAATAATTTTTCATGACATCAAAGCATATGATCATGACAGCTATTCTCTTTGGGACCACCCCAAAATCATTGAGTTAGGAATTACCCGATGCGTGTGGAATAGAGAATTGCATGTCTGCATGTGTCATTGAAAGTTCAGACTTGCCCATATTATTAATAAAATAAAAAAAAACTGCTACAATCACTACAGGATAATATGGTTTTTGCAGCGGCAGGCTTTCCTCGGCAACCAAACTCATGCTGAGAAAATTCAAACTCTACCTAATTTTTTCGTATCAACTGATGATCGTTGACGCGGTAAGGGACAATCAGTTATGTTTGGATGAATGGATCCAACTTTTCACGTCAACTCTTATATTGCCGAAAAATAATTACAGAAGCAAGTTTCCGTTAACTATAAAGTAAACTCCCCGAGACAGTAAAAATATCACTTTATAGTTCCCACAATGTCGACTCTACTACTATCCTCTCTCTCTCTCTCTCAAAAACTGAATTGAATCCAACCTCAGATTATAAAACTAGATGATCATGGAGTAAAAATCCGTGGCCATGTCTCTCAATGAGGATTTCTTGTTTATGTGATTTCTCCCAACTCAAAGTTCTCTCTCAAACACCACCTCTATGTTCTAGCTCAAGTTTCATAGAGATGCTAAAGGTAAATCTTATTATAGTTTTTTTTTTTTGGCTTTAAATTGTCATATGTATGCATCTTCAATTTCTTACATCTATTATTTTTTGTTCATTTTCTGATTGTGTTTAAGTCTTTGAATTTTCTCTATCTAAATCCACGACCACAAACTGATCTCTCTCCCTTTCCTTGGGCACACAGTCTTCCTTCCTTCACCATCACCCCACATTTCTATTCTCACCCTAATCGAATCAAACCAAGTCTCAATCTCCCACCCACCATATTTCTTTTTTCCTCCTCCATCATCTCTCTGGTCTTTCTTCTTCCACAAAGCCCCACATGGTGGGTTTCACATATCCTTGGACCAGATGAACAAATCACTATCACTGGAGGAATTTTCTGCAACTAACCAGAATCCACAAACATGCCCATCTGACTTGACTTTCGGATGGAGGAATTTTCTCAGCAACGGTAGGTACAAAACTAGAAAATACAAAAGAAATCAAAGCCCATGAGAAAGAAAGAAGGGAAATTTAATGAATACGACAAGTCCACTTTGATTTTGATCTGAGCTTCCGTGTGAGAGAGAGAGAGAGAGGTGATATGAGAGAATAGAAAAAAGGGAAATATTCAAATAACAACAATAATATTAAAAAATTCAATATGGAGAATCACGGTAGCAAAAAGTTATTTTGCATAATAGGCTATGAAGCACCTGTACTCTTAATATGATGGAGTACCTCTACCCGGCACTTTCCGTGTATTGATACCCCTTGAGTATTTTTGCATGAATACGTTAGGAGTACCCAAAACAAAAAATTAAAATTAAAAAATAAAATAAAATAAAACAATAAAGTTAGGGACATAACATTTTCACAACAATGCTGAAGTGTTAAGTTATAAATGATAACTAATAAAGCGATGTAAGTGGTGAGTCCATATGAGAATTAATAAAAACCTGTCAAATCAGTGTTGTGAAATTTTTATGAAAATGTTATGTGTGTAGCATTGCTTAAAAAAATTGAACACTTTATCACATAAGCATGAAATAACTAGTATTTTTTCGCTAGTCTTACCTCCAAACAAGCCTCTTGAACACTTATCTTTTATTTTATTTTGGTTTCAATGTTGAACACATCTACTCCTTTGAATCTTGATTTGCACTCTACCTAACATTTAATGGTAATGGATGTAATTTATTATTTGTAGTTGTCCTAAAATTCACATATGTTTAAAAGGATATAAAAAAATTATGCATAACAATTAAAATAAAAATAAATAAATAAATAATATACCCGTTGCACCCGTACCTTAATTTTTTTAAAATTGTCTTATCAATACCAAAAAAGTTAAAACATACCCGTGCTTCTTAGTTAATAGGTAAATAATCGATTGGAGCCTTGGAGGTCATTTTTGGGGGTTATTAGCATATTTGAGCTGAAAATGGCTTTTACCCGTACCTAAGATTTATTTGCATTTGACCACATGGATGCATTGCCCGTACATTTTGTGATGGGCGCTTTTAGAGTTTTTCTCTTTTTGATATGTGTTTGGGTAGAAAAAGAAAAGAAACAGAGGATTCATAATTATACTATCTAGCACTCTAACGATGGCTCTGGCATTTGATATGTCATTTTCATTTTTTTGTATATTTCCTTTTATCCTTTCTTTTCACAATTCTGGATCATTTAGACCCTGTCTTAGCTCCTAGTTCGAGTGACATGCCACTATGCCAGGCTGCCAACAAAGCCTTAAATTATGGTCTTGCAGAGCATATATAATTGAATAGTGAATCAAGTTTGGAGGGACCAGTCCAACAGGGCTCAAGCTTTCATGCTGTAGCCTCTAATTCTGCTATTTGCTGAGGTTGGGGCATTTTGTTGGTACCACCATCTCTTTAAGTCCAATTGTCCTGAGTTTGGAAATAAAAAGGGGAATGTAAACTTTTCTTTGAGGACTTACTTTGGCGAGCATTCACTCCTATTTCTATTGCAAATAAAACACGATATTATGTGTATCAGCAATGTAGAATGTTTCTATTTTGGGGGTCCATGGAAAACAAGGCAAGCTGTTACTTTTCTGCAGAAAGAATGTACCTTAGGTTATATTAAGAACTTGGTTAAGCTCTCATGGTTCTGCTAGCAACCACACCTCTTCTACATAACAGTATTCTGCCCAGCATTGAAGTAGTACTGTTTAAACTTTGAAAGATATACCCTTTAAGTTTTTAAGTCTGTCCTGATATCAACAGGTTATTTGTTGGAGGTGCTCAAGTTTCCACGAGTGTTTGAGATGAGTGATAGTCCCATGTCAAGGACGAGATGCAGGTGTAAAGAATATCTTCAGTGAAAACTGTGGTTGGGGCCCAGCTTTCTGTGGTGATATATGTGAGAAAGGCTAACTTTGTGGAACAAAAGGCTTCGTACGTAAAATGTTTTCAGCTCAAGTAATAAAGTGTTTGTTTTCCAATGTTTGGTTTTGCTCGTAGCTTCCCGTGTGATTTTCTGATCCATTTCAAGTTGGACCGTTAAGTGGCATCTCAAAGTTCGAAACACGTTCACTCAACACTTTAAAATATTCACATTGCAAATAATCACTCCCAGGATTATCTTTAATTTATACAAACTGCTTTCATCTACCATCCATAGTTTTTTGAGAATAAAGCAGGGTTCATTAACTACCAAAGGCTTATGCTTTTGTGGGGTTTGTGAGAGGTGGTTAGTAGATAGTCTTACCATCAATTTTGAGATCCTCTGATTTGAATCTACAACACATCACTTGGTATCTTTTTATTGGACCGAGGTCTACCTCTTATTGCTCTAAGAGCTTTGGATACCCGTTTAAGAAAAAAAGAAAAAAGAAAAAAGGGAGGTTTCATTAACTTATTTGCTAATACATTGCAAATTTAATTTACAGGTCTATATAGTAAAGCCACTTCTTTAATTTTATTATTATATTTGGTGAAAAAGAAATTACATTAAAAAAAAATTAAACTTTACAAAGTTTAGAGTACTTAACACCACAAGCGTCTACCAAAACCTGACCTGCAACAAAAGAAAGCGGAATAAAATACATGATAAAACGTTCTAAAGAAACACTTTCAGCCATCCAGGCCCTTGTGGCCTAGTGGTACCTCCTGACGTCTCCCATGAGAGACGTCCAGGTTCTATCCCCCACAAGTGGGGTTTGCTTGCTATTGTCAAAAAAAAAAAAAAAAATAAAAACATTTCCAGCCTTTGCAAAAGACCAACGCAAAAGTCTCCTTGGAAGAATTCTTTTGTGTGCTTAAAACTGGTCTCTATAGTCAACCCACTTGAGCATTTTCCATTTGCGCTTAAAAGAAGATATCAAACTATGGATTCCAAAATTTCATCGTCATTTTCTGACACATTATCGCGCTTTGAATTCTTTAGGAGGGGAGAAGCATCGTACAAACTTGCAGTGTTCTTCCCTCCATAAATAAGTGGTTGGCTGCATTTGAGCAAAATCTGCAAAACCTCTTTCATGGACGGCCGCTTTAAAGGTTGTGTAGTGGTACAAATGATTCCAAGATAGAAAACACAGCTCATTTCATCCAAGTAATCAGGTTCCTTGACTGCCTCATCCAATGCATCAACTATAGGATTGCCTTCTTGAATGTGACGCCATGCCCATTGAGCAAGGGATGTGTGTTCATCACCATCATTAGCTTTCCTTCCAGTTGTTAGTTCCAGAAGGATAACCCCAAAGCTATAAACGTCAATCTTCTCATTAACTCTTGTTGTGTGAGCATATTCTGCAGTTCAGTTTAGCAACACAAACTAAACTAAAATTTTTGATGATGGAAAAGGAGGAAATGAACAATATCATTTGAACGAAACTAATGAATTTTATGTCACACACCTGGAGCTATGTAGCCAAAAGAGCCAGCCACAGTTGACATTGTAGTAAATTCTCCTTCACGCTTGTTGATCAGCATCTTGGCCAGACCAAAATCAGCGATTTTAGCATTAAATTCAGAATCTAAAAGGATATTGCTTGATTTGACATCTCGATGAACAATTGGCGGTACGCAGTCATTATGCATATAGTGGAGCCCCTGGGCAGCCCCAATTGCTATCTGCAACCTCTTAGGCCAATCTAGGATGTCAGGATGGATTGAACCCGAGACATTTGATGCTCTACTTCTTGTATGCAGCCATTGATCCAGGCTATGGTTCTTTAAGTACTCATAGACAAGAAGTTTTGTATTATCATTGAAAATACAACAAAGCAACTTCACTACGTTGGAATGTCGAATTGAACTTAGTATTTTAACTTCTGCAAGAAATTCTTTTTCAAGCTTCTCTTCTAGCTTTTGACTATTCCAAATCCTCTTCACAGCAACAGTATCGTGTGAATGATTAACAACAACACGGTATACCTTCCCTGATCCACCACTACCAATCAGATTAATTTCTGTCAATCCCGAAAAAATTTCTGATTCCGTGAAATTCAGCCTATGGAATGAGGTGAGCCTCCACGTGGAATCTAATACTTGCTTTGTCTTCTTGTAAATTCTGATCACCAAGCATGTAGCTAACAAACCCACTACAACTGCCATCACCAAACCTATACTCAAGGCAAGATATATGGGTGGAATTTTGCTTGATTTTAGGGGCTCCGAATTGCAGATGTCGATGTTTAGTGATGACTTACTCGCACAGAGAGTAGGATTGTTCAAGAAGCTTCTGGCATATGCATTATTTTCAAATTGTGTTGGGATCTTCCCAGTCAAATGATTGGAAGAGAGATTGAGTGAAGTGAGCTTCAGGAGGCCAAGTTGTGGTGGTATTTGGCCAGAAAGTTGGTTTTCTGACAAGTCTAATTCAGTAAGAGTTGCCAAATAAGCCTAATTTTTCTGGAATATGTCCAGAAATTTTATTTCGGCTAAGGTTTAGAGTATTTAACGATTTCCATGATATAATATTAGATGGAAGGGAGCCCGAAAGTTGATTTTGATCAAGCAAAAGAGTTGTTAAATGAGCAAGAGCTGTTAATTCCTGAGGAATTGTGCCAGTAAAGAGGTTATTACTAGCCTCAAATACCACCAAATTCTTCCAGGAATGACACTCCAGTTGGAATCTTACCAGAAAAATTGTTGTTACTCATCTGCAGTCTTGAAAGATTGGCTGCCACACTCTGAGGAAGCTCGCCCATAAATGAATTGTTGCTTATCATCAAGAAGCTCAAACTCGATGATGTCCATAGGCCACTAGGAATATTCCCAGTAAACCTATTATTGTAAACACTTACCATTCTCAAACCACTGCAATTTCCAAGTGACTTTGGTAATTCTCCAGTGAGGTCGTTGTCGAAAGCCACCACACCCACCATCCTTCCATAACCACACAAGTGTTCTGGCAAGTTGCCTGTAAGCTTATTGGCAGAAACCTGAAAGTCTTCAAGTCTAGAATACCGCCCAAAGGTCTGGAGGCAGAGTCCCCGATAAATTGTTGCTAAACAATTTAAGTGTTATTAGCTTTGGAAGACGGCCAATACTGTCTGGGATTTTTCCAGATAACTGATTGAGAAACATGCTCAGACCCGACATGTTTCTGAGTCTGCCAAAATCGTCGGGTATGGTGCCAGTCAACTTGTTCTCAGAGAGATCAATAACATCAATGTTTAAAGCTTTAACCACCCGAGGAATCTCTCCAGACAATTGGTTTTTGTAAAGATACACAATGCTTAAATTCTTTGGCATAAACAAGCTGCTTGGAATTTTCCCGCTCAGATTGTTCCTTGACAAATCCAAATGCACCAAAGCCTCCATTTCTCCAATTGCGTCTGGGATTTCCCCATTCAAATTAGACCCGGCCATCCATAAATATGTAAGCTTCTTCAACTTCGTGAAACTTGAAGGCAACACTGCTGCTGTCATATTTACATTATAGGCCAATTCCAGTCTTTCAAGGTTGTACAAGTTGCCAATTTCTAGCGGGAATGAACCACTAAACGGACAACTAAAAATCTGAAGTTTCCTTAGCTCCTTTAACTGTCCAATAGATGTTGGGATGTTGCCAGAAAAGCTGTTGGCTCCAAGGTTGAGGCGGCGCAGGCGAGACAAGCGGTGAATGTCAAGCGGGATTGGGCCGTTGAAGTAGTTCTGAGAGAGGTCGAGGTCTTCGAGCTTTGAACAGTTGTAGAGCGCTTTAGGAAACTCGTTGAAAATGTTGTTGTTTGAAAGATCAAAGAGTGTGAGGTTCTTGAGGTCACAGATGAAGGGTGGGAATGTTCCAGTGATGTTCTTGTTTGGAAGTCGTAGTTGGGTGAGTGAGCCATTGGTGCAAGTGATCTCTGGCCAGTTACAGTAGTGGGAGGAGTTTAAGGGGTTCCAGTGGCTAAGAGCAGGTGGGTTTTGCCAGTGTTGCTTTAGTTTTAGTAGGACTGTTTGCTCTTGATCAATGAGCTGAGAGTTTGCATGGGTGAAAAACAGGAAGAAGAGGAAGAAAGTGTAGAAAGAGAATTGGATAAATACTGGAGCTGTTTTCGTCATTTGGCCGTTGAGCTGGTTCTTCTGGTTTCTCAACTCAAAGACGAGCAGATTAGTGAGCAGTCACTAAGAATTTGCTCGTTTTAAGGGTGTGAATGGACAACTTTTTCCAAAGCTCAGTTACAAAGCCAGTGGGAGGAAGATCGTAAGAGTGAAATACTCTTTTCCATGCAAGTAACGCATTGACGGAAGTCTAGTCTTTTTGTTTTTAGTCTTTTTGTATTTTACACTCATCTTTTTTATAAAATCAAAAAATAGGCTCTAAAAGTTTTGCATAGTAATACATTTTAATGGGTGAAATCACTTCTGATTTCAGTCGTCGATTCAAATATATTAAAAATTCTTTAAAAAAAAAAAAACTTTTGTATTGGATGACTAAGACCAAAAATAACTTTTGATAAGACGGCTGAAATCAAAAACATTTTCAAACAACAAAATTTAATAAATGGTGCATCTCATGAATGTTTTTTGTTCAAATTTTTAAACACAATAAACACATACTTCTTACTCTTACGTGAATAATGAGTCTTATCATGAATTTAATTAGTGAGACCTATCATTTATGTGAGAGGAAGAAGTATGCATTAATTGTGTTATGAGACCATTCAAAATGAACTTAGATCCCTGAACTTTGGGGTTGCTAGAATCCATGTACTTGGTTTGAAACCAATTTAGCGCCAAATAGCTTCTTCCTCCTCAAATTTGTCATCCAAATTATTCAATTAGCTGTTAAACTTTGAACCTTGAATAATTTATTTTTGAATTCTAAACTGTACACAAATTAATAACTCATCCCAAAAAATATAATAGAAATGTATAATACTACAATTTGAATACACATCAAACACAATACCGTACTAGTATGTAAATTATGAATTCCAAAAACCCACGATTTTTGGGGGAAAATTTTCTTACCCTTCATTTTTTAAGCAGTTTCAACTTTTGCTCAACTTTCTTGGCAAAAACAAAAAAGAGTAAAATCTGCTTTTTATTTTTTCGAATTGGAAATTACTTACCGAATATCTGGAAGTAGTCCACCGATTGATCCAGGGGTTGAACGCTCCGACATGAGTCACAAACGAGAAACTGTGCTGGTTTGGCCACGTCACCACAACTCGAGCATAAGCTTTTTACGGGAAAGTCAAAATTATAGCTTAAGGAAGTTCAGAGAATTTGTTGAATCGGATGGAAGTAAGGGTGAAAGGTAACGAGTGGGGGATTGAAATTGTGAAGTGAATTTCTAGTTACTTATCGTTATGTGCTTGTTGTTAGTTTAGTATTGTTTGTTTTCCGAGAAAGTGAAAAGGAAAAAAAGGAACTAAAAGGAATGGGTAAATTACACTATCTTACCCTGAGATATTGTAGAATGACAATAAACCCCACAGTTGACCCGAAATGACAGTCTCACCTTCAGGTCTGACATAAAACTATCATGACTCTTTCTGTTACTAATCTTAATGAAATGTTTTTTATTTTTTAAGATTTTGTTTTTTTTAAAAGACTCACTCTCTCCTCTAGTTAGAGGTTTGGTAAAATAAATCTTTTAAAAAACGGAATATTGTGTTAAAAATAGTAATGAAAAGACTAATGACAATTTTATTTTATTTTTTGTTTTGTAATTTCAAATTTTTCTAGAATAGGCACTATTTCATTTCTTTTTTTTTTTTTTTTTTTTATAGAGTTTATAAGAATTTTTATAGTCAAAAAGGAGTTAGGTAGTGCGTTAATTAGGATTTTTTTTTTTTAAGAGTTTTTTTAAGAGTTTATTGTTTTTTTCCTTTTTGTAAGCCTAATTTTGTCCCTACCAAAAATTAGGGTTTTCAAGGTTTCTTAAGGGTTTCTAGCCACCTTACGAATTCTTTATTATAAATTAGTGGCTTGTATCCTCCTAAGTATCCAGGTTCATTTAAAATTTGATCAACTAATTTTTAGAGAGTGAGATGCTCATTTAAAATTTGATTAATTAATTTTAGAGAGTGATTCTGAGAATTCTTCTTATAGATTCAAGGGACCCCTAGTTAATTTAAAGGTTATTTTTTTGAGACAGACATGTTCTATTTCTTATGGCTTTTCACATTCATCACATGACAATTATGTTTGGGTGCTAGATAATAGTAATGAAAGATAATTAGCCTATACAAATACTGGGACAAAATTAGGCCCAACAACATCTTCGACAAGTCAATCGAGTCCTTAATGCCCGAGTTCACAACCATTACCTCCAGCTCATTGTTGGCACCATGATTTTAACCATACCATTCTAAAGGGAGAACGGAGAGGGAGCCATTCCTCTTTAACTATGGGAAGACGAAAACTTGAAGGGGATCTTGAGATTTGTTAAAGGGGTAGGGGGTAGGGTAATTGCCTCCTCACGGCCCTCCCTCCCCAAGCCCCAATCCCTTGTCAAAAAAAAAAAATGTAGTATTGTCTTATGGTGAAAGTTTATTGTTAACCTTGATCGAACAAATAGAATGTAGCTAAAATCCGATTTCATAAAATCTTTGTAAGATCTAACGTGGCATGATGACGAATGCGAAAGGTGGTAGGTAGGAGAGAAAAAAGAGAGGATGAAAATAAGCTAAAGAATGATGGGTTTTCCATTTTCCATTGTTTACTAATTGCTAGAGTGGAAATTAAGAGAAAACGAAGAGGTGGATGTAATTTTCCACTTGTGCTCAACAAAATTCATCTATCTAGATGAACGAAAATTGAAGAGAAAATGAGTTGTGGACTATGCATTGTACAAAAATACCATTTTACCCATATTTAATCTTTTTTTAATTGTTTGTGTATTGTTTAAAAAAAAAAAAAAAAAAAAAAAGATAAAATACAAATTGCACTCTCTAAATTTAAGATTATTTTGATTTTGCCCTCTAATATTTCAAAATTTGAATTTTATTCTTTTGATTCGACTCCTTTTATCTATACTCCATACTTATTTGATGAGATGACCATTAAATGTCACGATAAACTCAAAACGACTATTCAAAACTAGGTTGTTTTATATTCGAGTAATGCTGCAGACACAACATTTTCAAAATAATAGTGAGTTGGCAGTAAGGGTGGCAAAAATTGCTCAAACCCAATAACTCCCCCAAACCACCCATGTATTACCTACTCAAACCCACCAGATTTAACACTTCAGGATTATATTATTATTATGAAAATATTATGTCCTTGGTTTTATTGTTTAAACTCTATAAAAGCCACATTAGCATACTTTATATTAATAATAAATTCATATAATTTATTTATTATTCTCTTCTCCTTTTTTCCTATTTTATTTCGATATTTGTTCTACTTTTTCTTCTCTTTCCACTAACAATTTTTTTTCTCCACCACCAAACTCAACATTTTCTGCATCATTAACACTGATGAAGCCAACTATCCAATATTGACCATCAAAGATCCAATATTGACCATCATTAACACTGACCGACCCACTCAATTGTTGTTGCACCGTGCCAAACCAAGTGGAGTAGTAACTCACTTCTCGATTGACGCCGCCACACAACCACCAGCTGAAGCCATCGCCCCTACTAAAATCCACCGTAGAGCCAAATCACTGCCCTTAGCAAAGCCTTCGACAAGCTCACTGAAAACTTTACTTTACTAACCAATCTCGTTGTCTCAGCCCTCCCCCTCTCTTATTTCTGTTTTTCCAGATCAATTAAAATCTTAGCATAAATCGCAGGATTTAATAAAAATCTAAGGTTTTTTTATTTTGATTACTTCAATGAATTTGGGTTTCTTTCTATGACACACAATCCTCATGCCTCTGATGAAGACCTTGGTAGGGGTGACATAATATTTGCAGTTCTTGACCTCTCAGAGGTGACAGTGATAACAGTCTGAGCTCAAGGTGTCATTCAAGGAGAAAAGAGAAACACCATAAAAGATAGGGAAATTCTTGGTCCGGTTCCATTTTGATCCGTTTGGTCTAATATGCATATTATTTGGGGTAATCAAATATCATTACCCTTACCCTTAATGATATATATGTTACCTCAAACGAGACCAAAGCTCACGGCACCAAAGGAAAGAGCTAAAAGAAGAGAAAAGAACTAGAAGGAAGAAAAAATAAATAATAAAGAATAATTTTAGGTATTAATTTTTTGGCAACTTGTTTTAGAGAATTGTTTTACTTATAAAGCTTTTTTAGGCTATTTAATTAGTAGGATAAAATACAAAAATCACCCTTGATATTTGGAAACTATTAAGACTTTTCGAAAATATTTAGTACACCTCCTAAGTGCAATCAACACTTAACATCGTTTGTGTATTTTCTCCCAAAACCTAATTTGTGGTCTTAAATACGCCAAAACGTGTGTGGAGACTTTTATTTCTACAACAATACTACAAACATAATAATTTTTTTTTTTTTTTTTTATAAGTAAAGATCAAAATGTTATACAAACATAACAAATTTGATAAATGTTGAAATAAAATATTGTAATTAATGCAACATCACTTTATTATACGCTAATCACTAGGGACAGAAGGAGGGGCCATAGCCCCTACCCTTGAAATAAAATAAAAGGGTTTTATCGAGTAATGAAATCTAACACTTTAATTGTTACAGTTCAATTAGACAGTTGGTGTGACTACCATCTTACACAAGTAATCTTGCCTCTTTCTTTCTTTTTTATTTTTTGTTTCATTCCTAGTCAATTGTTTGGCTTGAATTTTCTTATGGGAATTTTTTTACTTAATAAATGTGACCATAGTGAGCATTTTAATGTCTTTTTGTTTATTTGTCCTCAACTGTTTTTTTTTTTTTTTTTTTTGGCTTTGGGTTTTCATTTTCTTTTTACTTAGCAATAGCAATGATAATTAGCCTTTTTTGTTAGAATATTATTGTACATATCCATAACAAAAAAAAAAAATTATTGTACATATAATGAGATAGTAAACATAACTTTTATTTGCTACATCATTTAATACATAATTAATCATTAATGATTTCAATAATTTAAAAAAAAAAAACCGTCATTTTATTAGATTGCATTGCAATGTATTAAAACATGTATTTTTTTATTATGTGTATTTTCATTTGTTAATATTTTGTTAATACAAAATGGATGCTACTTTGGATTTTCATGAAGAAAAAAAAAAAAAAAAAATTGTTCATGCTTCAATTCAACCCCCACTCAATTGAGATCCTCGCTACGTCCCTGCCAATCACAATGTACCACCTCGACAGTTATAAAATTTATAGTTTTTGAGGAAAAGTGCATAAACAGTGTTAAATGATGTTTTCACTTTAGCGGCAAATTAGATATTTTCAAGAAGTTTTGGTAGTTTCCGTTATTAACTCAAACCCCAAAAGTGATTTTTGTACTTTAACCTTATTAATAATAACATAATTAATTGACATGACTTATTTTGATTGGCTTAACTAGCACACCGGCATTCCATAATATTACATAAAGTTAAATTAACATGGCTTAGGTGACACTTAACGACCACTTCATCATCAACTGACATGGATGGAATGATGCCAATCAAAGTTTTATATAATCTCAGCAACTAAAACTAAAATTCTTAAATGTTAAGGGAAAAAATCAAATGATCTCAAACTTAGAAGGCACAATTTGCAATTTAGTCTTTATTTTAACAAGAAATTTTGTACCAAAAAAAATTGCCAAAAGCATAGACGTATATAGATTAATCAAAATGCAACACTCAAATTTTGAGTTTCCAAATAGAAAATACAATTAAAAAAATGATAGAATATTTAAATGAAACATTTTGAAAGTTTAAGGTTTAAATAAAATACACCTTAAACACTGAGGTTTAAAAAATAATTTAACATAAATTTTATATCAGGATAAAATAGTAATTATAATTAAATGAAATTTTCAGTTTTTCTTCCTTCCCATCTTCTCTACCAAACTTCTCCACCAAATGAGAGAAATAAGTTTTCTCTACCAAGAAAATGAGTGTTCGTGTTTTGTTCTTTCCATTTTTTTATCTTCTCTATCAAAGACCTACAGTAAAATTTAAAAAGAAAATCTATATTCCCTAATCCTATCAACCAATCTTCTTAGTCTCATTTTTCTATTCTACCGCATTTTCATCCTTCGTTCCAATGAAACACATGGATAGTGCGAAGGCCCCTTCCAACACGGAATCAGTTTATCAAACCGTGGCGTCACACATAGTGACGCACTATAAAACGCACTTTAACCGGTTGGTATGCTGTCGTTTTACACGTTCTAGTCTTTTTTTTCTTTTCTAAACACATGTTCTAACTTCTAAGTCAAATGTGCAATGTGTGGATGGAATTTAAGTGAAGTCTTCATTTAGCAATCACATAAAAAAAAAAAATCAAGTCTTGACCTATCCTTATTAAATCCAAACTGTATTTAATTTCTCGTAGTGACGGTCCTGCAACGCAACAGTCCCACCAGAGGACTGAGAAAAAGTGACCACCCACCAGAGAGGACTGATCCTATAGTTTTTGGAAAAAGTGACCAGAGCCCACCAGAGAGGACTGACCTATAGTTTTTGGAAAAAGTGACCAGAGCCCTAGCCTATAGCTTTTGGAAAAAGTGGAGCAAATGAGAACAAGTGGCCATCCATTTTGGATTCCAGATAACGATAACGATAACGACCCTTTTTTTATTTATTCGATCGTGCTTGGACCGCAGGTGATAGGTCCATAGTAGTCTGGCTATTACTTTCAACACACCTCTAATGAAGTTGTAGTGGGCCTAGTGGCTGGATCATTAAACCAAAAGATTAATTTAGTCCAGAAGATAAGATACAATGGATTATGGCTGGAATCATTACATCAGAGATTAATTTAGTACGGGAAGAAAAAAACAATGGATTATGACTGGAATCATTAACCCAAATTAAACGGAAGATAAAAAACAATGGATTATGTCTTTCTTAGACCGTTGTGAACTTATGAAATGAGAATCATGTGTATTAATACATAAGATTCATTAAATCATTTAAATAAATCATATGACTATTAATTAATTAAGTCATATTACTAAAAATGCATGAATCGTTCTGTACTTTTGTCGGCGTGAATGTTTTTTTTTTTTTTTTTTTTTTGCTAAACCTGTCGGCGTGAATTAAACGCCACACTTGTCCATTTCTGCTAGTATTATGCATCCAGCTCAAGTTTAGTGTGCAACTTCACTGGACTCAAATGCCTTAAAGGAACGACTCTAGTCAATATCTCCATACCCTACAAATAATGCTAACTGACATTCCCACATATTTTGAGTTTTGTTATGATTATTTAAAAAAAAATATCATATCTTTGATATAGAGATAGAATCTTGATGCAATAACAATGCTTTCCACTGACGTGATATGTTGTGGGTTCGAGTTTAAAAAAAAAGAAAAATAAAAATATGTTGTGGGTTCGAGTTTAGCAACCAAAAAAAAATTAAGGATAAGACAGTCAATTAACCACTAATCTCATATTTCAGAAGTAATGGGTATATAAAGTTATAAGATTCTCTTCATTTCAAAGAAATTAAGAGGGTTCATTTTATTAATATTTCAAAAACAGAAGGTAAATACGGTACCACGTCATTTAAACTCGGTTATAATTTCTTATTTGATAAAATAAGAATTTAAATGATGTACAACTTTGGATGCTGAAAACCCTAAATCTTCAGCACGAAATGGACTCTATCTGCTTTGGAATAAAGAGGACCTAATCCACTAATTAGAGGACAAATTAAATTTGAAAATAAGGAAGTTCTGTTTGAAAGTCCAGAGATGAGAAAAAAGACTTACTGCAAATGAAGATGTAAAGGGAACAACAAATCACAGTTAAATTAGGAAAAATGGAAAGCCTGGTAAGAGAAAACCGAAGGACTAGGTCCTAATTTAATGAAGCGCCGACACAAAAAAAAAAATTTGTAAATTAATCACCATTAAATTGGGAGAACTAAAGGTATAAAAGGTTAGCAAGAGAGGAAGAAAAAAAATGGGACGAAAAATCAAAGGATTCATCAACCTTATAATGTGCCAATTTAATGAAGCAACCACAGCAAAATAGAACAAAAATAATCTAGTGATATTTTACTACTACCATTCATATGTTGTGTTTTACCTACTTTACATACAAATTATACTTATGAACAATGATTTATAATAAAAATTATCCCACACTTTGTGCGGGTTATATGCTAGTAATAATAATACCAAAAGCAATAATAAAGAAAGAAAAAAAAACCCAACAGGTATTTAACCACAATTCTCAAATATTGAAGTGACAATCCAAGAATTAAACTGAATCAATTCAATATATATCTCTTTACATTAGTGGTGGATGAGCTCACTAAATCAATTCAAGACAAAGTCCTTTGGTGTATAGTTTTTGCAGATAATAAAATTTTAGTGGATGAAACTAAATATAGAATTAATGTAAAGTTAGAAATTTGGAGAAAGATTTAAAATCTAAAATCTTTCAGCTAAGTAGGAATAAAACAGAATATTTGGAATGTAGTTTTAGTAAAAGTAGAAACAAGATGAAGGGGTTATAAGACTTGATGGTCAAGAGATATCAAAGAGGGATGGGTTTTTGATGTCTTGGATCAATAATTCATGAGGATGGAGAAATTGAATAGGATGTGGAGAAATGGAGAAGTATATAAGGAGTATTGTGTAATCATAGAATACCAATTAAGTGTAGTTGAAATGAGAATTTTAAAATAGATAAGTGGAAAGATGAGAGCGATTAGTGTACCAATAAGAAAGAGTGAATTTATTCAAGTTGAGAGAACGAAGAAACAAACTAAAGATAAAGGACGACCTAAAATAACATTAGTAGAAGTAATAAAAAATAAATAAATAAAACATGTCAATTAAAGAGATGACATAAAATATAACTTCGAATAGATTAAAAGAACAAGAAAGAACACGAGGCCAATCCTGATTAGTTTGTTAAGGATCCATAACCGATCTCAAAATTTTGGGACTAATGCTTTGATTTTGTTATAACCTTGATTTGATTCTAGTTATGACAAAAAGTGGATTTCAGAACTAACATTCACTTCAAATTGAAATCCCTACCTGAGCCAAGATTCAGGGCATTGTTTTTTTGTTCCTACCATCAATAAGAACATAACTTGGATTTGAAATGATACAAATTTCGTTTTATTCCATTGTGCTCAGTGAAGGAACTGCCTGAGGAAATTGTGATAATATGTCTCAAAGATTACTAAAGGACCAAGGAATCAACTTGATCTAATTAAGTTATAAGCACCTAATCTAAAAGGGTTTGTTCGTTCTCAACCAAAAAGAAGCAATACACAAAAACAGTTCAAACTCAGCATTTAAAACATTCAGAGAGAAGTGCTTACCTGGATGTTGGAAATTATGATGACTTGACTTGACTTGACCTGACCTTGTGTCACTAACTTTAGTAGAATCACATTAAGTTCCAAATCTGGGACACATTTCTGTAAAGAAATGAAAAATGTTTAGAATTGTCCCTGAATGATTAATAGGCTAGCAAATAAATAAATACATAAAAGAGCGAATGAGAATGAGAAACTGATATTGGAAGAAACCAAAATCTAGCCTCCTAAAAGTTTTTTTTTTTTGATAAGTAAATCTAGCCTCCTAAAAGTCACACCAGAATTAGAAACCAAAAATAAAAACAAAGGGAGAGGGGACCTCAAGGATAAAATTTGCATGCAATTTGTAAGTTTAAACATGTAAGGCATTTGGGAAAAGGTAGGACAAACAATAATAAAGTTAAAAAAGAAAAAAAGAGACACATAATAGAAGCCAGTTCTACTAAGAGGACAATCCCATTCCCTTTCTTTATTTTTATTTATTTTTCTCTGAATAATACTTGCTTAAAGAACAGAAAATATAACAAACATTACACCAGGCCTGGAGGGCCCATCCCATCTCCATCTAGAGGGAGAAAAGCCCAAGCCCATTGAGGAGATGGGAAGGGGCGCAAGGACCAGATCAGAAGCAGCCCAAGCAGCAATATTGTGAGCAAGAAAAATCCAAGGTCTGGGGACATGAGAAGCCCGCCAGGAAACAAAAGAGAATAAACTTGTTATACAGTCTAAAACAATATTGGCTATACTCCAGGCAGGAGATGGCCCAAAAGGAAGAACGGAGTCAATGACTGAGCTGGAATTACCTTAAAAAATGGCAGAGCAAGGAAGGAAATCTTGGGCAAGTAAAATGACAGACCAAGCAGCCATCGCTTCAGCCCACAAAATTGAGCAAACAGGGAGCCTGTCTGTCCTAGCAGCAACAATGTTTCCGAGAGGATCTCTCCCAGTATTAGCAGTGGATTGATGGTGAAAGTATAATAGATACCCATTGATGGATCGGTATGGATGGAATGTTGTAAAAATTAAATGGCCAAGAAGAGCAAGACCAAGTTTGGATAGCATAGGGGCAAAAGAACATGACATGTTCCAAGGACAATCCTTACATCTTGGGCACTGGGGGTCCCCCAAAGAGCATCTGTTAAAGATGTTTTCTTTTGTTGGAATAAGATCACTAGCCATCTTCCACAGAACCAGTTTGAGTCTCTCATTGATCTTAAGATTCCAAATTAATAGCCACTGCTTGGAGTTTAAGGGTCAGGAGAAGAGAATCTGGGAGCTTGGTCAATGATAAATGTTGATTTAACAGTGAAAGAGCCTTTACTGTTATGAACCCATATCAGTTTATCATCCACAAAGGTCAGAGGAATATGAATTTTGGCTATGCATTCAACTGTATGTTCATCAAACAGGGCTTGAAGCTTCCCACAATCCCACTGGCGATACCCACAAGTAATCAAAGCAGCCACCATTTGGGGATGGTCCAGACTAGCCGAAGATTGGATAGAAGTAAAGGAATTTAGTGATGGGATCCAGGGATCATCCCAAATATTAACTGAAGAGCCAGACCCGATTAGGAAGCAAGCACCCTTTTTTTTAATTAAATCTCGCATTTTCCCTATTCCTTTCCAGCTCATGATGGCACTTTTCTCGATAGGGGTGGATAGAAACTGAACATCCTTGACATATTTAGCCCTTGCAATTTTAACCCATGTTTTCTCTGTAATAGCATGCATTTGCCAACCCTGCTTTGCTAGGAGAGCCTTGTTCGCATTTCTTGCTCTTCTAATGCCTAAATCCCTCGTGATTTTAGGTTTGCACACATCATCCCATGCTTTCAGGTATAGGTGCCTCTAACCATCTATGAAGCCCCAGAAAAAGTCTCTACACAAGCTATCTATCTTCGTTATAGATGATTTTGGCAGTAGCATAGATGCCATTAAGTAAGATGGGATTGAGGTAATGACAGATTTGATAAGTGTGGCCTGAGCCATTTGAGATAAGATTTAAGCTTGCCAACCCTCCACCCTATCTTTGATTCGGGAAATAACCTCCTCAAAAGCCTGGGACTTTTCCTTACCAATATCCAGAGGTAGCCAATCTCATTCCCTTCAAACAAAAAAAACACCTAACAATATTCTTCCACAGATTAAGGAAATCTTCTGCAAAAAAAAACGCCTAACAATATGCTTTTTTATTTTTATTTTTTCCTTTAGCAATCAAGATAACACAAACAATCTGCTTTGTTTGCCATTTCCTTCTAGCATATCAAACCAACACAAAGCCTGAACAATCTTAATGGAAGTAACTAGCAACACTTGTTCAACCTTCATTAGTAGAATCAAAGAACAAACTTCTTAGATAGTGAATCAGATATCATATGATTATTTTGGGAGAAGTAAATCGAACCTAATGAGATATCTCAAGATATCTGTTATGATGGTTGAATTTCTCAAATTCCTCAAGAGAGATGTGTAAAAGGACTCTTCTTTTTGTTTTGATATCCCAGTTACAGGCTAGGTTGCAATAAAAGCCAAACGAATAAGGGATTCACCTTTAACAGTAATTTACCACAAAGTAATACATGTATTGTTCCAAAAGTAGCAAGAGATAGGATCATTACATATGCTTGACTTCTTGGCTTACCACTTTGAGGTTGCAGAAATTCACCTTAAAGCCCATATCAATATATAGTAGGTCAATGCATACTGATTTACCTAGCACCTCAAATTTTAGAATTTCGGAAGAGTCACACTACATCCTGAACATGACAGTTACAACATAGCCGAACAAATATTGGCAGGAATTTGCAGCATTCATGAATCATATATCAACACTTAACCAAAAGGTAGGGGAGCCAACACTGAGATAAGTATCCCTTTCATCAAGTAATATTCTAATTTTGCAAAGATCTCGGAATCGAGCTTTTCACAAGGCTCTTTCAACTTTGCAAGTCATTATACACTCACAAACTTTTACTCACATATACACCTTTCACAAATTTTTTGGCTTCCATAAACTAATTCTGCATCAAATTTATATAAAATTTCAACAACTTTCCCTACAGACCACTAGTCTGGCTGCACAAAGAACACAGAACCATATCCACAAACGCAAAGCACCGGAGTTTTTCTCGCCGTTTCTCCTACATCCTTTCATCTTTCATACATTCTCCTCTTAGTTTAATTCATTCAATCCTAAGAACTTTGTAATCTCATGAGATCTAACAAATAATCATTCAGCAATTTGAAATCACAAAAGCATAGCGAAGATTCTCAGGTATCTCATGAGATCTAACAAATCATCAATCAGAACACAATTCACAAACTAAACCGCTTTAATTCAACATATTCGTTTTTAGCTCATGAATAAGACGTAAATACACAAACTCAAAGCATATAATGCGATCTCCGCAATCCCTAAATTTCTTCAAATTGCAGAGGCATTAATAAACAAGCAACATAAATCATGAAATATATAAGTACCAGTCTAAAGACGAAGTAGCCACTGCAGATTCAAGAGAAACTTCAGCTGCTGAGGCAGATCCAACCCAGGCGAAGCCAGATCCATGTTCTGATCCTATTCACATCGAGTCCCAATCCCACCGATGAAGATCGCCAGCGTAAACGTTTTCATCATTTTCGAATGGTTAGAAAGGATTCTCAATTAGCTCAATCTCCTCCAGCGTAACCATTATAAAAGATTGCGAGTTTGCTTTAGGTTGTTGGGTTAAGATAGCGATAGCGCGATAGCGTGTTGTTTGGAAAGCATTTTATATTATTTTATTTTGTTAGGTATTGGGATTTGGGCGGCAAGTTTACACATGCGTGCGATTGTCCTATACGGAATTCTACCGCCACCGCCACTTTATCCAACCAGTCACCAGTTAGCTTCGTTAATAAGCTTCCCGCTAAAACCGATTTTTTTTTTTTTTTTTAAATCTAAATGTCTAGGGATTATTAAAGCATACTCAGCCGGATTTGTAAGCTTTTTTTACTTTATCCATTTAAAAAGCCACTTTTTTATTACATCCTACGTGTCATTCTTTATTTTACCATACATTCTATTAAAATATTATAAATTGATTATTATTTTTCTTTACTTTTTTCCACGCTTCACGGCAACACCTCACGACCACACAAACCCACGACAACACCTCACAGCAACACGGCAACACAAACCCACCCACACCCCACGCTAGTCGAGCTTCACCACCCAAAACCCATCAATTGCCGCCGACAGCGACAAAAAAAACCCACCCACAGAAACCCATGACCCAAGTCGATCACCCACGCCAACAGATCTTGAAACACGACAACCACCACAAATCTTCAAACCCACCCTCATTCATACCTAGAAATCAAAAAAAAAAAAAAAAAAAAAAACCCACAAGAGCTTCAATCGGTGGGCCATTACAGAGGACACTCCACGCCGGCGACCCACGACCCACATCCCACGGCTTATGCCCAACGACCTGCAACACTAGATCGGAAAAGAAGAAGTGAGAGAGAAAAGGAGAGTCAATCGAGTGAGAGAGAAGGAAGAGCTACAAATGAGAGAGAGAGAGAGAGAGAGAAGAGCTGAGAAAGGAGAGAGAAAGAAGAAATAAAAAATTGAGTTTTAAGTTTACATGTTTCTACAGTAACCTGTAAAAATATAGGTTACTGTAGCATTTAAAAAAAAATGTTAATTTAGAGTGTTTGGAGTTGTTTTTGTGATATTTTATGAAGAGGATATTCTATTTTAGCTTTTTTATGTATTTTACACAACTGGATGCTAATGCTCTTAAGGTGTATAAATATACAAGTTCAACTAAATAGTTATGTGTATTCTGTATCAAATCACTTGAGGAAACAAGTTTAGATGTAATTTCATTTTTCATATTTCTTTTGTCTTATCTTGCTATTTTCTTTTTTTTGTATAACACGTTTTGAGAATAGGATTCTAGCCAAAATTTGAAAATAAACTATCCCCATTTTATCTTTCAAATTAAAATTTTATTTTTATAACAATCCAACACACTCTAAGTTTTCTAAGAATTGATAATCTATTATCAGATTGATTTATATCTATATTTTTTAGTGTTTATTTAATGGATTAAAAATTTTATGGATTTCATGTTAATCATACTATATATAACAATATTGTTAAATATGACCAGTTATAGGTTAAGCAATTTCATTAAACTTGTTTTTCCCCCTTTTTAAGCATATTAAAATTATACGTGACACGTGTCTATTAACCTTGTATACAAATTGATAAAAGATAATTAGAAAAATAATACATACATGTGTTAAACCTATGCTTTTTATGTTTCATATAGATTATTTTATTCTTACAATAAGTTTACATTTGAATAATTTAGATTGAATATATTATTATTGCTTAATTAAAGTTTGCAGATACTTATTATTTATTAATATTATAATATCTTTGCTATAGATCATGTCAAACTTTACAAAACTTGAATTCATTGCCCTTGACATTTCGGACAAAAATTACTTATTATGATCCTTGATGCTGAGATCTGAGGCAATGAAGCAAGATCAAATTAAAACATTGATGCATATCGATGAAAATGAACACATTAGAACAATCAATAAAAAATACTTAAAAGCATATAATAAATTTCTTGTTAATGAAACTACTTTCATACATAAACAACATTACGAAAGTGTAAGAACAGTATATAACATAAAAGTCAATAAAATAACGATTAAAGACAGACATTTTCTGAGTGAGATATGTAGAACAAACAAATTATATATACAAGATAACAAGACCACTCTTTTACAAGAAAATACGGAAGAATCGGAGTTTCTAGAATCAAGGCAAAGCTCATTCTACATTCAGCCAAATATGTTCTAGCTCAGCTGCAAGACTATCAAAGGAGGCAATCTGACCATTTAACGCAGTTTCAATTTTGGGTAGTTGGTAGCACTCTCCACTAACAGTTGATCCTCGATCAATTAGAGGTTGGAGCTGGATCATATTGGTCTCGTATCCGCATCAATCTTTTGCAAAGACAACTCAATTAACCACTCTTTCTTTTCACCTTCAGCTCTTCCAAGTTCGTTTTAAGCTTAGCCAATTATGTCTAGTACTGCCCATTCTGTTCAAATAATTCATACAACTAGCTTGGCATTAAACAACTCCTTTCTTTCAAATCCTCTGTATGTTTCAATAAGGCAAGAGTGGATTTGAGGTTGCTGGAGAACATCATAAGAGTACCTCTAATTCTCTAAAGTGTTGATCTCTGATTAATAAGAACCAAGGCAACATTCAGGCATCTCTTTACTTGAATCTCACTCATCCTTAATCAGATGTGACTCTTTAATTGGTAATAGTACGCTCATAAGATAATGAGAAAACTTAAAATAAAATATGATTTTCTTCCTTACATATCATCCACATGTCAATTAGATTAGATTCATGCATATGAATAAATGTATAACCTAACATGACAAAAAAAAATTCATAAGGAATCACCCATGAAAATGACTTCATGCATCATATTGTAGGAA
The DNA here is from genome assembly GCA_907173295.1 of Fagus sylvatica. Lineage (NCBI taxonomy): Eukaryota > Viridiplantae > Streptophyta > Magnoliopsida > Fagales > Fagaceae > Fagus > Fagus sylvatica. The sequence continues at coordinate 40,680,365 of OU015766.1, read as the reverse complement.
TCTCATTTAGAGTTTGAACCTCCACATTCTCAAATGAACATGCATTTCATGCATTATAACAATGTTAATCTATTGCTAGAATTAGTCACATTCATCTGCATTGTTTCTATTATTTACTTTTAAATAAAACTTTTAATTATTAAAGTCCTCTTAATTGAGACAATACAGAATCCATTCGAAGAAGGAAAAAAATAAAAAACAAACAGAAGTATCATACTAATTTGCAGCATTCTTCTCTCTTTAAGCAAGTGGTTAGTTGCATTGAAGCAAAACCTGCAAAACCTCTTTCATGGACGGCCTAGGTAGAAGGTTGAGTACCAGTACAAATGATTCCAAGTGTGAAAACACAGCACATTTTCTCCAAGTAAGAGTTTTCCCTGACCTCCTCATCTAAGGCATCAACTACAGGGTTGCCTTCTTGAATGTGACGCCATGCCCATTCGGCAAGGGATGTGTGTTCACCACCATGATTAGCTTTCCTTCCAGTTGCCAGTTCCAAAAGGACAACCCCAAAGCTAAAAACATCAACCTTCTCATTAACTCGTGTCGTGTGAGCATACTCTGCAGTCAAGCAAACAAAACAAACTAAACCAAAATTCCTACCGATGGAAAACGAGGAAACAAAACATCATCATTAAATGAAACTCATAAATTTGTATATCAAACACCTGGAGCTATATATCCAAAAGAGCCAGCAACAGTTGACATTGTAACTTGTTCTCCCTGCGTGATCATCATCTTGGCTAGACCAAAATCAGTGACTTTTGCATTGAACTCAGAATCTAAAAGGATGTTGCTTGACTTCACATCTTGATGAACAATGGGTGGTGAGCACGGGTGGTGAGCACGCATGGTGCATATAGCAGAGCCCTTGAGCAACACCAACTGCTATCTGCAACCTCTTAGGCCAATCAAGGATGATGTGATGGACTGAACTTGAGATAGTGGATGCTCTACTTTTTCCATGCAGCCATTGATCTAGGCTATGGTTTTCCAAATACTCATAGACAAGAAGTTTCGAATTATCATTGGAAATACAGCAAAGCAACTTCACTATGTTGGAATGTTGAATTGAACTCAATATTCTAACTTCTGCAAAAAATTCTCTTTTGAGCTCCTCTTCTAGCTTTTTGTTACTCCAAAATCTCTTCACAGCAACGACATCATGTGAATGATTAATAGCAACACGGTATACTCTCCCTGATCCACCGCTACCAATCACATTATTTTCTGTCAGTCTTGACAAAATGTCTAATTCTGTGAAATTTAAACTATGGATTCCAAAATTTCATCATCATTTTCTGACACATCATCGCGCTTTGAATTCTTGAGGAGGGGAGAAGCATCGTACAAACTTGCAGTGTTCTTCCCTCCATAAATAAGTGGTTTGCTGCATTTGAGCAAAATCTGCAAAACCTCTTTCATGGACGGCCGCTTTAAAGGTTGTGTATTCGTACAAATGATTCCAAGATTGAAAACACAGTCCATTTCATCCAAGTAATCAGGTTCCTTGACCGCCTCATCCAATGCATCAACTATAGGATTGCCTTCTTGAATGTGACGCCATGCCCATTGGGCAAGGGATGTGTGTTCATCACCATCATTAGCTTTCCTTCCAGTTGTTAGTTCCAGAAGGATAACCCCAAAGCTATAAACGTCAATCTTCTCATTAACTCGTGTTGTGTGAGCATATTCTGCAGTTCAGGTTAACAACACAAACTAAACTAAAATTCTTGATGATGGAAAAGGAGGAAATGAACAATATCATTTGAATGAAACTAATGAATTTATATGTCACACACCTGGAGCTATGTAGCCAAAAGAGCCAGCCACAGTTGACATTGTAGTAAATTCTCCTTCACGCTTGTTGATCAGCATCTTGGCCAGACCAAAATCAGCGATTTTAGCATTAAATTCAGAATCTAAAAGGATATTGCTTGATTTGACATCTCGATGAACAATTGGCGGTACGCAGTCATTATGCATATAGTAGAGCCCCTGGGCAGCCCCAATTGCTATCTGCAACCTCTTAGGCCAATCTAGGATGTCAGGATGGATTGAACCCGAGACATTTGATGCTCTACTTCTTGTATGCAGCCATTGATCCAGGCTATGGTTCTTTGAGTACTCATAGACAAGAAGTTTTGTATTATCATTGAAAATACAACAAAGCAACTTCACTATGTTGGAATGTCGAATTGAACTTAGTATTTTAACTTCTGCAAGAAATTCTTTTTCAAGCTTCTCTTCTAGCTTTTGACTTTTCCAAATCCTCTTCACAGCAACAGTATCGCGTGAATGATTAACAACAACACGGTATACCTTCCCTGATCCACCGCTACCAATCAGATTATTTTCTGTCAATCCTGACAAAATTTCTGATTCCGTGAAATTCAGCGTATGGAATGAGGTGAGCCTCCACGTGGAATCTAATACTTGCTTTTTCTTCTTGTAAATTCTGATCACCAAGCATGTAGCTAACAAACACACTACAACTGCCATCACCAAACCTATAATCAAGGCAAGATATATGGGTGGAATTTTGCTTGATTTTAGGGGCTCCGAATTGCAGATGTCGATGTTTAGTGATGACTTACTCGCACAGAGAGTAGGATTGTTCAAGAAGCTTCTGGCATATGCATTATTTTCAAATTGTGTTGGGACATTCCCAGTCAAATGATTGGAAGAGAGATTGAGTGAAGTGAGCTTTAGGAGTCCAAGTTGTGGTGGTATTTGGCCAGAAAGTTGGTTTTCTGACAAGTCTAATTCAGTAAGAGTTGCCAAATAAGCTAATTTTTCTGGAATATGTCCAGAAATTTTATTTCGGCTAAGGTTTAGAGTATTTAACGATTTCCATGATATAATATTAGATGGAAGGGAGCCCAAAAGTTGATTTTGATCAAGCAAAAGAGTTGTTAAATGAGCAAGAGCTGTTAATTCCTGAGGAATTGTGCCAGTAAAGAGGTTATTACTAGCCTCAAATACCACCAAATTCTTCCAGAATGACACTCCAGTTGGAATCTTACCAAAAAAATTGTTGTTACTCATCTGCAGTCTTGAAAGATTGGCTGCCACACTCTGAGGAAGCTCGCCCATAAATGAATTGTTGCTTATCATCAAGACGCTCAAACTCGATGATGTCCATAGGCCACTAGGAATATTCCCAGTAAACCTATTATTGTAAACACTTACCATTCTCAAACCACTGCAATTTCCAAGTGACTTTGGTAATTCTCCAGTGAGGTCGTTGTCGAAAGCCACCACACCCACCATCCTTCCATAACCACACAAGTGTTCTGGCAAGTTGCCTGTAAGCTTATTGGCAGAAACCTGAAAGTCTTCAAGTATAGAATACCGCCCAAACTCTGGAGGCAGAGTCCCCGATAAATTGTTGCTAAACAATTTAAGTGTTATTAGCTTTGGAAGACGGCCAATACTGTCTGGGATTTTTCCAGATAACTGATTGAGAAACATGCTCAGACCCGACATGTTTCTGAGTCTGCCAAAATCGTCCGGTATGGTGCCAGTCAACTTGTTCTCAGAGAGATCAATAACATCAATGTTTAAAGCTTTAACCACCCGAGGAATCTCTCCAGACAATTGGTTTTTGTAAAGATACACAATGCTTAAATTCTTTGGCATAAACAAGCTGCTTGGAATTTTCCCGCTCAGATTGTTCCTTGACAGATCCAAATGCACCAAAGCCTCCATTTCTCCAATTGCGTCTGGGATTTCCCCATTCAAATTAGACCCGGCCATCCATAAAAATGTAAGCTTCTTCAACTTCGTGAAACTTGAAGGCAACACTGCTGCTGTCATATTTACATTATAGGCCAATTCCAGTCTTTCAAGGTTGTACAAGTTGCCAATTTCTGGCGGGAATGAACCACTAAACGGACAACTAAAAAGCTGAAGTTTCCTTAGCTCCTTTAACTGTCCAATAGATGTTGGGATGTTGCCAGAAAAGCTGTTGGCTCCAAGGTTGAGGCGGCGCAGGCGAGACAAGCGGTGAATGTCAAGCGGGATTGGGCCGTTGAAGTAGTTCTGAGAGAGGTCGAGGTCTTCGAGCTTTGAACAGTTGTAGAGCGCTTTAGGAAACTCGTTCAAAATGTTGTTGTTTGAAAGATCAAAGAGTGTGAGGTTCTTGAGGTCACAGATGAAGGGTGGAAATGTTCCAGTGATGTTCTTGTTTGGAAGTCGTAGTTCGGTGAGTGAGCCATTGGTGCAAGTGATCTCTGGCCAGTCACAGTAGTGGGAGGAGTTTAAGCGGCTCCAGTGGCTAAGAACCGGTGGGTTTTCCCAATGTCGGTTTAGTTTGAGTAGGATTGTTTGTTCTTGATCATTGAGCTGAGAGTTTGCATGGCTGAAGAAGAGGAGGTGAAGGAAGAAGAGGAAGATGGTGTAGAAAGAGAATTGGTTATATGTTAGGAGTTATTTTCGTCATTTGGAAGCTGAGTTTCTTATTCTGGTTGCTCAACTCAAAGACGAGCAAATTGGTGAGTAATCACTAAGAATTTGATCATTTAAAGGGAGTGAATGGAGCAAGAAGTGATCTTGTATTTTCCAACAGTCAGTTTCAAAGCTAGTGGGAAGGAAGATGGCAAGAAGTGATCTTGTATTTTCCAGACAAGTGGGGCATTGACGAAGAGTATTAAGTCTTTCTAGTTTTTTGTATTTTTCCCTTATCTTTTTTATAAAAAGAAATTAGGCTCTAAGTGGAAATAGCAATACCTTTTAATGGCTGATCTTGATCGCCTATTTAAATATATTAACAAATTTTTAAAAATAACTTTTCATGAGACAGCCCAGATCAAAAACATTTTCAAACAACAAAATTTAATAAATGATGCATCTCATGAATGTTTTCAGTCAAATTTTTAAGAGTAAAATATCGAGTGATTATTCAATAGTTCAGGACTACAAATAAATACGTAGTCTCTCTCTTACATGAATAATGGATTCCACCAAATAAATGGTAGGTCCCACCATTCATGTGTTTATTTGTAGTAGTACTGAACCACTAAATAATTTTTCGTAAAATATTAGGAACACAATAAACGCGTACCCCTAATCTCACATGAATTAGAAGTTCAAATAATGAATTTAAGACTTATCATTTATGTGATAGAAAGAAGTAGGCATTTATATCGTGTTTTTGAACTTGAACTTTGAATAATTATTATTTTTTAAAAAATATTTAAGACTTATCATTTATGTGAGAGAAAGAAGTAGGCATTTATATCGTGTTTTTGAACTTGAACTTTGAATAATTATTATTTTTTTTAAAATTCTAAACGGCACACAAATAAATAACTCATCCCGAAAAACATAATAGCAATCAAACGCAATACTCTACTAGTAAGTAAATCGTGAATGAATTCTAAAAATCCACGATTTTTGGGGCAAAATTTCTTAACCTTCATTTTTTAAACAGTTTCAGCTTTTGCTCAGCTTTCTCGGCCCAAAAAAAAAAAAATGAGAGTAAAATCGGATGTTTATTTTTTTCAAGTTGGAAATTACTTACCGAATATCTGGAACTAGTCCACGGATTGATCCAGGGGCTGAAATCTCCGACATGAGTCTCAGACGAGAAAACGGCGCCGCTTTTTGCCATGTCACCACAACTCTAGCATCTGACAGGGACTTTCTCCGCCGATCCAGAGAAGAAGCTTTATCCGGGAAAGTCAGAATTACAGCTTTGTTGAATTGGATGGAAGTGATGGTGATTGGTAACAAGTGGGGGATTGAAATATCTTCGTGAATTTCTGGTTCATTATCTTTCTGTGCTCAGTGTTAGGTTAGTACTGTTTTTGTTTAGCAAAAAGTAAAAATAGTTTAGTACTTTTTGTTTTTTCGAGAAAGTGAAAGGGTAAAGGAACTATCAGGAATTGATGGGTTTTCACTTTTCAGCCCCTTTTGGATGGCAAATTAACGGAATGAGTTATTCGGCAAAATAATGAAGTTTCCGCCCTAAAATAAAATAACAATCCCAAAATTCATGAGGGTTTAAATGCATTTACCCAATTTGTAATAATAAGTTGACTTTTTAGTAACCAAAAAAAAAATGTCATTTGCTAATAGATTTGAACATAATGATCAGATTTATTCATTTTTACAAAGTGAGAAGACTAAATTGACGAAATTAGATCTTAGGACCTAATTTGACAACTGAGGTAAAATTAAAGAAACTAAATTGAATTTTAGCAAAAAATTATTTAAGTTGTTTGGCTACATACTACTTTTAAATCTTTATTTACTTTTTGAAGTACAATTGTATTATTATTCAATTTACTTGTCGGGTAATTTACAGCAATTGTCATTGAGGTTTTGCAAAATGACAGTGTCCGGTCTTATTTAAGAAATAAGGAAGCGAAATGTCATTTTTTAACCAAAGTGGAGGGATGTATTTTTTTTTTTTAAAAGTAAATTTTAAGTTAACCCAACACACTAAGGAGTTCAAAGTCATCATGGTGAGGCATAATGATGTAGGATTGAATATGCAATTTATTAATTTGTTTTTATTTTATATTTTATATTTTTATATTTTTTTGAAATTTCAAAATTTTCTAGTTTTGGCTATATTTCCTTGTTTTAAATAGTTTTACGAATCTTTTAGGATTTGTTTAAGAGTGTTATTTTTTGATGATATTTCCTTTTTGTAAGCCTAATTTTGTTCCTACCAAAAATTAGGGTTTTAAGGTTTCTTAATGATTTTCTAGCCACCTTAGGAATTCCTTAATATAAATTAATGGTTGTAGACTTGTATCCCCCCTGAGCATCCAAACCATTTAAAATTTGATCAATAAAATTTTAAAGAGGGATTCTAAGGATTCTTCTTACGGATTCAAGTGACCCCTTGTTAATTTAAGGCTTATTTTCTTAAGACAGACGTGTTCTATTTCCTGTGGCTTTTTACAAGCATCACATGATAACTATGTTTGGGTGCTAGATAATAGTAATGAAAAATAATTAGCCTATACAAATACTAGGACAAAATTAGGCCCCACAACATCGTCGCCAAATCAACCAAGCTCTTATTGCCCGACTTCGCAACCATTACCTCCAGCAACTCTTTGTTGGCACCATGATATTGAAACTCAGCCACACTAGATCAAACTAGTTTCCCTAAATCAAGTCACCATCCAACTCATCTTCCTCGTCATCACAGCCCCTATTCAAATCGTCGCAAGTCCATGTCGCCATAATCACATAAGTTGAAGCTAGAAGCTAGGTTGTTCGGGGTAGTAATGGAGGAGTAGATTATGTGAGGGGATAAAGAGAAAAAGATATACAAGGACAAAAAAAAAAAAAAAAACTTAAAAATGAATATTTTATTAAGTGTGTGACTTACATGATAAGATTTTTTGTCCATTGATTGGGTGAAAGTGTGTTAAAAGGATTAATTTGGTCAGTTGATTTTGACCTAAAGTTCAAGGTTTTTTTTTCTCATAAAATGTAAAAAATAAAATAAGAAAAGAAAATATTACTTAAATATTTTAAGGGAAGTTGACATGACATTTGAAGAATATTTCTATATAATCATTTCATTACTACTTAAAACCGGTCAAACCACAACTTAGTCTTAAGACTAATCCAATACTGTCTATATATATTATTTTATGACTAGTTAAAATCGGCCTACCAATAACTTAGTCATAAAAGTAATCAAATACTTTGTTAACTAGATTAACCATACCATGTATTGAAGCAAGTGGGAGCAATGGATTTAATAGCTCGATCTTTTGGTGTTCATATACTACCAACTTGGCAAAAGTTATTTTTGTATCTTATGAAAGTATTTTGGTGTAAATACTTTCTAATGTAATTTGTGTACCTTGAGGTGACTTAAAGAAACAAGGTGGATGAATGTATATGGATAGTGTATATAAGCAAAGAACTATCACATTTTGACGGTGTATTAAAAATTGAAGTGCTTAGCTTCCTCTGAATTATTTGTAAACCTTATTGGAGACATATAGAACATGATAATAAAAATAACTTTTAGGAAAATTTTAATTGTAAGAGTTTCGTCACAACTTGAAACTTGCCTTATTAGAGAAGTGGGAGTGAGCTATTCCTCTTTAACTAGGAGAAGATTAAAACTTGAAGGGGATCTTGAGATTTTTTAAAGGGGTAGGGGTTGGGGGAATTGCCTCCTCACGGCCCTCCCTCCCCAATCCCCAATCCTTGTGCCAACAAAAAAAGGAAAAAAAAATTAAGTATGTTCTTATGGTGAAAGTTTATTGTCAACCTTTATCGAACAAATAGAATGCAGCTAAAATCCAATTTCCTGTAACGTTTATAAGATCTAATGTGGCATGATGGGGAATGCGAAACGTGATATTGAACCTGACGTAGTGTTGGTACTAGGAGAGAAAAAAGACAGGATGAAAATAAGCTAAAGTATGATGGTTTCATTGTTTGGTAGAGTGGAAACTTTTTTTTTTTGAATAATTGTTAGAGTGGAAACTAAGAGAAAACTAAGAGGTGGATGACATTTTCCACTTGTGCTCAACAAAATTCTTCGGGAAAGGATCCCCTATCATTGCATCTTCCAATTTCCTCTAATTTTTAGCTAAAATTATAACATGTGGCACTTATTTGATTTTGTGTGATTTCCATAAGTGTTTTAAGATCGTTGGATTTTTTTAATTGTCACATGTCATAATTCTAATTAAAAATTGGAGGGAATGGGAGGATCCCAATGGGAGGGGATCCTCTCCCAAATTCTTCTGTCTAAATGGACGAAAATTGAAGAGAAAAGTGAGTACGGTGGCTAAGCAATCTATAAAAATACCATTTTACCCATATTTAAACTAATATTTTTTAATGGTTTATGTATCATTTAAAAAACAAAACTAAATTACAAATTAGACTATCTAAATTTGAGATTATTTTGATTTTAACCTCTAATATTTCAAATTTTGAATTTTATTCTTTGACATTATATAACAATTTGATTCGCATCCTTCATTTCTACACTCCATACTCATTGATGAGATGAACATTAAATGTCACAAACTCAAAACATACTATTCTTTTTTTTTTATTTATAAGCAAAACAGACTATTCAAAAGTAAGTTGTTTTAAACTCTAATAAAGTCACATTAGCGATAAAAGATTTCCCAGACATATATAACGCCCCTCATAACAGGTGAGACCCACTCCACATTAGCATACTTTCTATTAATCCATATAATTTATTTATTATTCTCTTCTCCTTTTTTCGCAGCGGTATTTCTTCTACTTTTTCTTCTCTCTCCACTGAAATTTTTTTTCTCTTCCACCACCAAACTCAACAGTGTCTACATCATTAACACTGATGATGCCAAATATCCAATATTGACCATCAAAGATCCCTGACCCACCCACTCAATTGCTACTGCCACCGTGCCAAACCGAGAGGAGTAGAAACTAGAAACAGTACCTGTGAGGATAAAAACCGTTAAAACCTACAGGGGATAAAGGGTTTTAGCTGGCACCATAGGATCAGCACGGCACGTATTGATAAGGGCGGCACGGACCACATATGCTCCGGACCGGCCCTTCTAAATACTAGCGTGCCTATCCCATTTACAGGTTCATTGAATCTGCACATTAAATACTCGTCAGTCTGGTGGTTGAGAGCATTAATTATTTTTACGGCGAAATGACCTATCTGGCAATAACCCACGTGTGAATAAGCACACAAAGTCATTAATGCATTAAGGCAGATCACGCAAGCTAGGGCAGCCAGATATTTGCCTGTCCCATCAGGGGATACCATCCCCTTTTGGGGAACAAGCTCATTAACTCAGAAAGACAGGCAAGCTGTCTGGAAGGAGCCTATAAAAGGCGAAGTTCTATCAGAAAACGGGCATGCATGAACCATCACAAAAAAAAACAGTAAGAGCACTATATTTGCACCATCATATTATTTCCAAACACTTTTGACTGACTTTACCATCGGAGGGTAATCAGTCCCCAACACCGGGGACTTTTTCCTTTTCATCTGATCTGTGCTGTGCAGGAGCCACTCTTTCAGTTCGAAGGTGATCTTCACGACCTCACCAGGAAAGGTCTGTCTCTAAAAAACCTTGTTGTCTTATTATTTTTCCCGTTACAATTGGCGCCGTCTGTGGGAAGGCCGATTCAGGAAGAGGTTACAGATCTACCGTCTGGAATGGAAGAAATGGCCCTCTCAGGGAATGAGCGGGAGGGCAACAGACTACCCACTTTCAACCAAAGAAGAATGCAGTCCGAAGTACGGGTCCCCGGCGGACAGGAGGATCGCGAAGTACAGCACTCCAGAGGAAGGACCGAGGGAAGGCAGCGCTCGCGTTCCAAAGAGCCCTCTTTCCTCGGAGAAGTCAGAAAAAAGAGAAGGATCGAGGAACTCGAAGAAGAACTCAAGCTCTTAAAAGGGGGAGACGAGAACAGAGATGAGCAGCGAAAGAGCAGACAAAGCAGGAGTTATTCAGGCTCATGTGAAAGCCCACATCATGTTCCTAGCCCGAAGGGGCGCGGCGGAGAATCGCATCACAGACGCCGAAGGAAGGTGTCTCCCAGAGGGCGAAGACAACGACATTCCAAGAGCCCTCGCCAGGAGCAGAACCCGATTTGGAGGAAGCTCCAGCAGATTTCACACTCTCCTTTCTCAGCCAAGATAGAGCGAGCAAAGTTTCCAGCTCGGTTTGTCACACCCCCCCTTGCAGTCTACGACGGAAAGAGTGACCCGGTAGGACATCTGAGTCGTTTCCGGCAATCAATGGCTATCCACAACAATAACGATGCACTCATGTGTCGCGTATTCCCCTCTAGCTTAGGTGAGGTGGGCTTGCGATGGTTTGACCGCCTGGAGCACGGGTCTATTCGCTCATGGAAGGAGATGTCCAAGATTTTCACCGCAAGATTCATCACGAACACCCGGAAGCCTAAGGAGATCGACTCTTTGCTGGCCCTGACAATGAAAGCTGGAGAAACGTTGAAATCATACTCAACGCGGTACTGGGAGGTTTATAACGACATCGATGCATGTGATGAAGACATTGTAGTGAAGACCTTCCGGTTTGGCCTGCATGAAGATAGCAAACTAAGGAAGTCCTTCACTAAAAGGCCTCCCCTCAGCATGGCGGAGCTCATGACCCGCCTGGAAGAGCACATCAGAGTCGAGGATGATCCGAAGGGTAGGGCCAAAACTGCGGAAGTAGCACCCCCTGTTGACAGAAAGGCAGTGCAACCAGAGCCCCGAGGAGAATCACGCCGGGCAAGGAAAGCCAAAGGTTCGGCAGGAACGTCCGGGCCCGGAGTGTGCCTGGCCGTGTACACGACTTTCAAAGAACCGATCTATAGGCTCCTCCCCCTCATCAAGGACAAGCCCTACTTCGAATGGCCTCCGAAGCTGCCCGGTGACCCTGCAACCAGGGAAACAAAGCCATACTGCAACTACCACCGGGAACGCGGGCATCTGACCGAGAACTGCCGGGCTTACAGGTACCATCTGGAACATCTGGTAAAAAATGGGCATCTCAAGCAGTATGTAGATGAGACAAAGGGTCCCCATCAGAACATCGAAGTACCGAGGATCAATGTGAAAGCCTCAGCCCCCATAGGAATCATTGACGTGATTCATTTTGGGTCAACTTGCCACGACCAAAGGGGGGAGATGAGAAGGGCGGCACATCTGCGAGAGGTATTCCAGGTTCAAGACTCGCCCCAAATGGCTCCTACTCCCTTAAGAAAAGAATCCGTGGAGGAAATCGTTTTTAGTAACCAGGACCTTGAGGGAGTGCAGCTCCCCCACTCTGACGCTTTGGTAATAACCCTGCGGATCGGGGAGTTCGATGTCAAGAGAGTCCTCATAGATCCTGGCAGTTCGGTCGAGATCATGTACGAATCATTATTCAAAGGCTTGGGCCTCGGGAAAGAGGACTTGAGCCGCACAGAAGGACCGCTCAGCGGGTTCTCCGGGGAAACGGTCATCCCATCCGGAAAAGTGACGATCAACGTCAAGGCAGGAACGATCTCATCCCCGACTGAATTCTTTGTCCTAAATGCCTTCTCTCCTTATAATGCCATATTGGGAAGACCATGGCTACATCGAATGGGAGCGGTCCCCTCCACACTCCACCAGCGTCTAAGGTTCCCAACACCGCAAGGTATCATGGAAATCAGGGGGGACCAACTGGCGGCAAAGCAGTGCTTGGTGGCCGCAGTCAAGCAGCGGGACCAACTCCCCCAAGGAGCAAGGGAAGGCCCCAGTGGGGCTAAATAGCAATTACAGGGCGGGGAGGACAGTGAAGAGCGCCATCCCCAAGAAAAGTGTGTGGAGAAACTTGTGCCAACAACGATGGCCGAAGGAGCACCCCAGAGGCAATTCCTGATAGGCGATTCTCTGACCCAGGAGTACAAATCACGGTTGTTGACCCTTCTCAACAAATATCAAGACGTCTTTGCTTGGACTCCATATGAAGCGCCTGGAGTGGATCCTGAGTTCGTCTGCCACGAACTAAATGTTTCGCCTGAGTATAAGCCAGTAGTCCAGAAAGCAAGAAGAACGGCCCCACAGCATGCTGAGGCCGTGCGGGAAGAGGTGGAGCGGCTCTTAAAGATCGGGGCCATTCGGGAAGTTCTGTACCCACAATGGCTGTCCAACACTGTCGTCGTGAAGAAAAAGAACGGAAAATGGAGGGTGTGTGTAGACTTTACAGATCTGAATAAAGCCTGTCCGAAAGATCCTTTCCCGCTCCCGAAGATAGATCAGTTGGTGGACTCTACTGCTGGCCACGAGAGGATGAGCTTCTTAGACGCCTTTCAAGGGTACCACCAGATAGCCCTGAGGAAGGAAGATCAGGAAAAAACCGCGTTTATCACGCCCCGAGGGGTTTTCTGCTACAAGGTAATGCCCTTCGGATTGAGGAACGCTGGAGCGACCTACCAGAGGATGGTCACAAAGATGTTCTCAGAACTCCTGGGAAGGACCGTTGAAGTGTACATTGATGACATGGTTGTTAAAAGCGTCAAGGGCGAAGGATCACATAGAAGACTTGGAGCGGGTCTTCGGTATTCTCAGAAGGCACAACCTAAAGCTCAACGCTTCGAAGTGTGCATTTGGAGTAGGCTCGGGGAAGTTTTTGGGTTTTTTGGTGACTCAGCGCGGCATAGAAGCAAACCCGGACCAGATAGCAGCCATCCAGGGGCTGCAGCCCCCCAAGAATGTCAGGGAAGTGCAGAAGCTGACAGGCATGGCCGCCGCCCTCAACCGATTCATCTCTAAGTCAGCTGAGAAGTGCCGCCCATTCTTCGATTTGATCAAGAAAGGGAAAAGCTTTGCATGGAGCGAAGAGTCAGATCGCGCATTCGAACAGCTGAAGAAATACCTATCAGCCCCTCCATTGCTCTCCTCGCCAAAGGAAGGCGAACCTCTCTATATTTATCTTGCAGTATCAGATAAAGCCGTCAGCGCGGCAATCGTACGAGATGACTCGGGGGAGCAGCGACCGGTTTATTACACCAGCAAGACCATGAACGGGGCAGAGACGAGGTACCTACCGCTGGAGAAGTCGGCCCTTGCACTGCTCGTAACCGCAAAGAAGCTCCCCCACTACTTTCAAGCCCACACTATGATCGTCCTGACTTCTCTACCTTTGAAGGCGTTGTTCAGAAGTTCGGATTTCAGCGGTCGGATATCCAAATGGGGAGCCCAGCTTGGGGTTTATGATGTGCGGTACAAACCCAGAACTGCAATAAAGGGGCAGGTGCTGGCTGACTTCATAGCCGAATTTGCGCCAGGCGACAGCATACTTACTGAGGGAGAGCATCGCAAAGAAACTGAGCGGGACCTCGAAAGGAAGGGCTGGGTGTTGTATGTTGACGGAGCGGCAAACTCCAGGGGCTCTGGCCTGGGGATAGTCCTGATTTCACCAGGGGGAGAACTTCTGGAGCAGGCAGTCAGGCTGGGATTCAGCGCCTCCAACAACGAAGCAGAGTATGAAGCACTCTTACATGGCCTTAGAGCTGCCAAACGACTAGGGGCTGATCCCCTTACCATCCACTGCGACTCCCAGCTGATAGTCAATCAATTGACTGGCGAATATATGGCAAAAGACGAAAGGATGATAGCTTATCTTGACTTGGCCAGGAATCTTTTGAAGGGCTTCTGTAAGTACAACATCGAGAGAGTGGGCCGAGAGCACAATGCACACGCTGACTCACTTGCCGGGCTTGCATCTTCCGTGGCGCCAGAGTTCAGGAGAACCATAACTGTAGAAGTACAGGATTCACCAAGCATAGCAAAGGGCGGCCAGGCAAGCGTATGTCAAGTTGAAATGGGGCCTAGCTGGATGGACCCCATACTGGGATACTTATCAAACGACATACTGCCAGCGGACCAGAAAGAAGCAGCCAAGATTCGCAAGACAGCAACAAGGTATTGGGTCTCCCGAGAAGGAAAGCTGTACAAAAAGTCATATACGGGACCTTATCTCCTCTGCGTACATCCGGACCTGGTCCCGAACTTGCTCTATGAGATCCACGAAGGAGTATGCGGTAGCCATACTGGAGGGCGATCGTTGGCTCACAGGGCGATCGGCCAAGGCTATTGGTGGCCCTATATGCAGAAAGATGCGGCCCAGTATGTCAGACGCTGTGAGAAGTGCCAGTTATTCTCCCCAGCCATACACAAGCCGGCATCACAGCTCAACCCCATATCTAGCCCCTGGCCATTTGCGCAGTGGGGACTAGACCTCGTCGGACCGCTACCTCGAGCAACGGGGAACAGGCAATGGTTGATCGTGGCTACAGACTATTTCACTAAGTGGGTTGAAGCGGAGCCCCTCACACGCATTACCGATTCAGAATCAAGAAAGTTCGTCTGGAAGAACATAATAACCCGCTTCGGCATACCCAGGTGTCTTGTGTCCGACAACGGCACACAGTTCGACAGCGGACCATTCAAGAAGTACTGCTCAGATTTTGGAATCAGGAACCACTTCTCCAGCCCGGCTTACCCCCAAGGAAACGGACAGGCAGAGTCATCCAATAAGGTAATCCTCAACGGAATCAAGAAGAGATTGGAAGAAGCCAAGGGAAGATGGGTAGAGGAGCTACCTACTGTACTGTGGACGTTCAGGACAACCCCTCGAAGTTCAACTGGGGAAACCCCATATTCCCTTACTTACGGGGTTGAAGCCGTCATCCCGCTCGAAGTAGGACTTCCTACCTTGCGCTCAGAAGAGTACGATCGGGATAACAATGAGCTTGTGTTAGCCAAGGATTTAGACCTGGCTCAGGAACGCAGAGATCTTGCCATGATTAGACTGGCATCCTATCAAGGCGACCTGAAAAAAAGCTACGGAAAGAGTGTACGTGAACGGATCCTCGCACCAGGTGACTTGGTATTACGAAAGGTGCTGGGGAGCAAGAGGGATCCTACTCAAGGCAAGCTGGGAGCAAATTGGGAAGGGCCTTACCAGATTGTTTCAGAATCCGGACTGGGGGCATTCAATCTCCAAGGGATGGACGGCAAACCCCTCAAACGGCCTTGGAACATAAGCAACCTGAAGAAGTTTTACCAATAGGAGGGAGAACCGAAAGGCTGTGTAGATCAGGAGCTCCAATGTATTCTTCCTAAATTCTTGAAATACAATATTTTTGTCATGGCTGATGTTGAGATATGTGTCAACCGGAGCGGCATGAAAAGCCTGGCCACACCCAGGTCCTCTGCCTATAAATCCCCAAGTGGTCTGGTAGAGTGAATATTAAAAACCCTAGCCAAGCTAGGTGTTTCGCCCATAAACCCTCAAATGGTACGGCGGAACGACATGAAAAGCCTGGCCACGCCCAGGTCCTCTGCCTATAAATCCCCAAGTGGTCTGGTAGAGTGAATATCAAAAACCCTAGCCAAGCTAGGTGTTTCGCCCATAAACCCTCAAATGGTACGGCGGAACGACATGAAAAGCCTGGCCACACCCAGGTCCTCTGCCTATAAATCCCCAAGTGGTTTGGCAGAGTGAATATCAAAAGCCCTAGACGTACTAGGTATTTTTGTCTGCAGAACTTCAGATGTCACTGTGGAATGGCATAGGGGCCCAGGCCATGCTCAGATCTATATCTATGAGTCCCTCAATGGGTCTGAATAGCACCGATTCCTGACTCTCGCAGGTACACCATTTGCTTAACTTTTTACTTATAACTCCGCCTATGACGATTGCAGAACTGCAATAATATGTGGCCGTGCCAGAAACTTCTTTCTTGCTTATTTGCCTAAACGATGTGCATGGTATGTTAGAACGGCAGTAACATTTGGCCGTGCCGAATCCCTTAATTGTTTACTTGCCCAGTATCTTATATGGTATGTTAGAACGGCGGTAATAATTGGCCGCACTAAATGTTTCGGTTATTTACTTAATACCTTGCTTAGTGTAATAGGGTGCCGGAGACATCTGGCCGTGCCAAGTACGTCTATCTTCCTCATTAACGCAACTATAATAAGTCTCGCTGAAAACATTGTTATGATGTGTTAGAGCGGCGCTATAGCGACGCCGTGCCAGACACTTAACTTCTGGGTAAAACGGATCGCATGATTATTTAGAACGGCAATAATATTTTTGCCGTGCCAAATACCTTAGTTACTCTTCGTCACTTCGTTTAGCGCGTTAGAATAATAATGACGCTTTACCACGCTAAAACTTCTCAATTAATTTACACGATGCCCTACGTAGCGTATTGGAACGGCAACCAATTCCGGCCATACTGAGAACTTAATACATCCACATATAGTATGCGGCAAGGCACTAATGGTTAGTGGAATGGCCCAAATATGTTTATGCCGTGCCGTAGTTGATAGGAACAGTACGGATCATTCGTTCATTTATAAAACAAAGAGTAAACTCAAAATAAGGAAAACGTGCATACATATAGCAAAATGTTTCAAGTTTTACAAAAGAGAAGGGAAAACAAAGGAACTAAAACAAAAACATTATGAATTGACCGGCCCGGCATCGTCTGGAGCTACACTTCTCCCATCAGGAGCGTCCTGAGGTTCTTCATGAGCCGGACCCGCTGCTTCGGCTGATTCCACCTCTTCCAAATCCACCACATCGCCCAGTTGTGGAAGAGGGGAGTTGAGAACTGCCTCGGGAGAAGGGGGCGGTACGGCACCAGGAAATGGCAGCTTGAGCGGCGCGGATGGAAGTGTGGTCTGCCCGGAGTTCAGCACGGCAAGGGCATCTTCCCAGGCATCCGTATAGTACAGATTGCACATGCCAGGGAGCTGACGTCCCATCTCGTCCTGAGCGTCCTGGCTCCCCCGTTCATACGCCTCTTTCTTGGCACGCTCAAGCTCCAGCTCCAAAGCCCGGACTTTGTCTTCGGCTTTTGTCAGCGAGTCCAGCGCTTCACTAAGGGACTCCTCAGCCTCCACTCTCTTTGAGTTCGCAGCCTCGGCCAGACTTTGGGCCTCCGCTGCCGTCTTCTTTGCGTCTTGGAACTTGGTGGCCAGGACGTTGGCATGGGCAAGATGTTCCTTGTTGGTCCGGAATCGGTCCTCCAGCTCCAACGATGCTTGGACTCCCTGCAGCACGGCAAAGTCAAGAGCTAGAGTAAAGCAGAAAAGGAAAGAAGTGACACTTACAGAATAATGAAATTAAATCTTTTGTATTTACCATGAGCAGACCCCTTCTTAGGTTGCTAATGAGCTCGTCATCAGCAGCCTTCCTCCACTCCTCCATGTCCAAAGGGAGGCGGACAGCTTGGCTCAAAGCGCTGGCAACCGTAGCACTCCTGTCAACACCCACGGGGAGGATGCAGTCCGTTTCTGCTACCGGGTCCGCTCCTCTGTACTCCATACGGGGGGCCCACAAGCGTGTGGATCCTTCCCCAGCGGACCTGTTGCCGGGACGGACTGGAGTACCGGAACGGACAACATTACCCAGTTGGGTAACTTGAACCGCTCCTTGGGCCGCCAAAGCTGACGGACCGCGCTGGGTGGAAGTGGCCGGTCTGCTTGGCCCAGCAGAGCTCTCCACCCTGGCTCTCTTGCTTCGGGCCGGAGTGGACTGGACCGGCACGGTCTCAGAAGTGCCCTCGCGGCTCCGGGTTGGGAGCAGGTTCCGCAGGTTTATTCCTGCCATGCCAGGCGCGTCTTCGTCAAGAACCTTCCGAATATCTACTGGAGGTAGAGCAAGGTTGGCTGGGTTGGCTCGAGCGGCCTGGATGTCTTTTACCAACCTGCAGGCCAGGAAGGATTTAGTCTGAACTACGTAGCGTAGTAGCAGAGGGGCGGAGCGCGGTTGTGCGTCGTCGTCCGTGCAGATCTCACTCTCCCAGACCTCGCGAAGACTGTCTATGTTTATCAGACTCTTACGGGGGTTCCTCCTTCGGGGATCTGCACGGATAAAAATAAAAACGTCAATATCATATTAAAGAGGGACCGTACTGAATTCCTCAAATGTAAAATAACGTAAGACAGGAACGGACCTGGAGCCCCATCCTTGGTGGGGCATTTATGTCCACTTGAGAACCACTCTCCGGACACTATTAGATAGTCCTCATCAAAACCACGATTGGTGTCCGGCAAGCCGTTCACCAAGGTGAAATCAACGTCTCTAGGGCGTAGTGAGTACGCATCAGTTTTTGTGTTGTGGTGAAGGATGTAGGTCCGGAGTATATCATGTATTCCGAGTTCTAGGCCTAACCTTCTATTCAACACTGCCGTACCCATCACTATCCTAAAGACGTTCGGATTTACTTGAGAGGGAGACAGACGAAGATAACTAAGAAAGTCTGCCATCAGGGGGTCCATGGGAAAACGAATACCCCCTTCTACGATGGCTACCACGGGGAGAAGGAGATCCCCTGAGGCAGGGACAAGTGCATCTGACCAGTGCACGTATTTTAACCCCACATCGGTTGGAATCTCATAAATATGCCGGAACACCGCCATGGCCTCAGGCGTGTTTACAAAACGGCACAACTTACCCCCTTTTTCAGTTTTCTTTCTACCCATCGCCTAAAGATCTAACCCCCAGAAAGAGACAGAAAATTTAGTAGTGAAAAGGACGACTTACAGGTGGAGGTACTGACAATACGGATGCGACGGAGCGACGGAAAAGAAGGGAGACTCAGGAGCGCGAAGACTGGTGCGTATGAGAGGCAAACGGAGTTCCCAGGAGGAAAAGAGCCAGTATTTATAGACGAAGAAGGAGGCGTGCGAAGGAAGCCACATTAAAGGGGCCCATTAAGATCTCGAAAAAGGTGTGACGGCTCGAAAACTGCCGTGACGTCACGCTTTGACAGATTCACAACATCCAAGGACCATCATTGCAGAAAACACGGAACACGAGGGGTCGCACGAATTGGGATCGTCGGCACGGCAGGCGGGATACAGCACGGATAACCACAGCCCGTCCCACACTAGTCAGTACTGTGAAGGACAGGCTGAGGGGCTATTGTGAGGATAAAAACCGTTAAAACCTACAGGGGATAAAGGGTTTTAGCTGGCACCATAGGATCAGC
>OU015766.1:40639412-40660771 GCA_907173295.1 Fagus sylvatica | reverse complement strand
TTTCTTCCTCCATTTTCTCTACTAAACTTCTCCACCAAACGAGAAAAATAAGTGTTAAATAAAAAAGATTTAGCCAACAAAAAAAAAACAAAAAAGTGTTAATAAAAGAGAATCAATTTTTTCTTTTCTCATCATTTGTCCATCCCCTCATTTGTAAATGGCGGGACCTAAGTCCTGCCCATCCAGTAATACCCTATCAACGAATTTTCTTAGTCTTATTTTTATATTCTACCACTTTTAGGTCCCGCCCATCCAGTAATACCTATCAACGAATTTTCTTAGTCTTATTTTTATATTCTACCACTTTTTCATCCTCCGTACCAATGAAACACACGGATAGTGCAGAGACCCCTTCCAACACGGAATCAATTTATCAAACTGTGGTGATTGACACGAACAGCAAAAAAAGACATAGTGATTGACGCACTATAAAGCGGTTGGTATGCTGTCGTTTTACACGTTCTAGTCAAAACTAAATGTGTCTAGCGTGGCCCCTTCAGGAATTTTTTATAAGGGTTCACTGAAAAAACTTAAATATGTCAACATCAAAAAATTAAATAAAATAAACCTCTTATCTACTAGTTCTTTCCGACATCAAAGAATCCTCGTGAGCTTCACATAAACGAATGAAAAAAAAAAAATCCTCAAAAAACATGCTAAGGGTAGAACTTTAATAGATCAAAATTCTGAAATTTTTCTCATAGAATGAGCTTAAAAAAAGAAACACTTTACCTTTTATATAAAAAGAAAAAAAAACACTTTTCTCATAAAAAAAGTGACCAATGCCTATCCATAAAACAAATTAGAAATCTTTCTCATAAAATTTAAAGAATTCAAAGATTGAGAAAAAAACTATAGGTGTTTTTTTAGAGATTTTTGCTTCGATTTACGTTTCTCAATTCTCGTCGGAACTATGTTTGCTTCGTGGGAGAAATCGTAGAGAAAAATGCTTTCACTCACAAAGAAAGAAATTGATTTGAGAAAAATAATAAACAACTGAATTGATTATTAATAATCCAATATAGGTCTTTTTTTAGGTATGTTAAGCATATTTTAGTTGAAATTAGATCTTTGCTATGACAATATGAATGCTATAAGATAAGTAAATTTAGGTTTTTTAAAATAAAACCTGATTGGCCAATTAAAGAAATGAATCATTGATAATGTGCAGCCGCCAGTCTGTCCGGATAGATAGAATATAAGTCTAAGTCTTCTATGCTTAAATCCATACTGTCAATGTGCAGTGTGTGGATAGAATATAAGTCAAGTCTTCACCTATGCTTAAATCCAAACTGTATTAATTTCTCGTAGTGACGGTTCTGTAACGCAACAGTCCCACCACCAGAGCCCTGACCAATAATTTTTGGAAAAAGTGTAGCAAATGAGAACAAATCTGGCCATCCATTTTGGCTTCGAGAGGTCCATAGTAGTCAAGCAGTAAAAGCACTTCGAAAGTGCGGGTAATCTGATCTGCAAACCTTTGTTAGAGAGTTGAGGCAAAAGGCTATTACTTTCAACACCCCTCATATGAAGTTGAAGTGGCTGGAATCATTAAACCAAAGATTAATTCAGTACGGAAGATAAAATACAAGGCATTATGTCTTCCTTACTCCTTAGTCCTTAGACAGTTATAAATTATGACATAACGCGAATCACGTGTATTAATTCATAGGATTTATTAAATCATTTAAATAAATCATAGGATTATTAATTAAGTCATTTTTTTTATTTTTTTTTATTTTTATAAATAACAAGATTTTATTGAAATAAAAACAAATTACACAACCCTACAAAGAGAGATACAAAACCCTACATAGAAGACAGAGAAAGTGACATTCGTCTCGGCAAAAGACCTTACACAGAGGGCAGCAAAACAGTACAAGAAAAGGAAAAAGACGGCAACAACAACACAATAACAACAACAACTCCAAACGGCACAGAGCTTGACCAAAATCCAAAAGATTACAAGAGCAACCACAGCAGCCAATGTCCAGAACAGCAGCAGGTTTAGATCCTTAATCCTAGCCACGCAAACCACTAAAAGGTCAAATCGAATTTGCCATTCGATTCGGGTGTGATAGGGGCTCTTCAAAAAGAAAAGTTTTGAATAATCTACCCCAAGAATAAGGTAATTGATAGAAACTCGAGCTGGAAGAAATCCCCAAACCCGATGCCCACCAAACATCTACCACCGAAGAAGATCTTCTCGCCCATTGGAAATGCCAAATCTTGCCGACAAAAGAAAGGGAAAACGTTGGAGGCTCGAGCTACCCAAAGACTCCAACAAATCTCCCCCCATGCAAGACCAGATCGGATGATTGTGAGGTGAAACGGAAGGTTGAAGAAGATAGGGGTGGTGGTGGTGGCTCGGAGTCGTCCGATCTTGGTGCCAAAATAAGAAAGAAGAGAAAAACGAAAGGGAAAGGGCCACGCTACTGAGATCGGACCATCTCTAGTCACGATCTCCCTCACCCAGAGGTGAGGGGCGGCCGCGCAGCCCTAAACCATGCTGAAAATGGGTAGGTGAGTTTAGGGGGTTCGTTCTTTGGAAGGTTCTAGGTGGGTTGGGACAGAGTTGTTTGAAGGAGATTCATTAATTAAGTCATGTTATTAAAAGAGTACGTGGCCCTTTTTTTAAGTTGTCAAATAATGAATTAATGAACTTTCCTCTAAATTGGTTTAGAAGAAAACTTTATTTTTACCTATATACATAATATAAATACAACCTCACAGCCTCACAGACAGTGGCGACCAACCACTTAGGCATTCCTCTTTTCAAGAATTATACAAAAATTTAAGAATAAATTGAAACATAAAAAATAAAACTTGTGTTTATTCAATATTAACATAATATAAATAAAAGACAAAACACGATACATTTCACGTTAATCATTTATCGTGGTGTAATGTTTCAGTAATTTTCCTTGACTTTAAAGCTAAAGACTATTCTAAATTCTCTTCTATAAATATATGTTGTCAGATCTTATGTGACACCCTATTCCAAACTAAAATAAAAAATATATAAAAAATAGCTTTGAATACCAAAAACAAAAATAAACTTTCGAGAACAAAAGAAATGATAAATACCACTATAATGATTAGAGAAAAATCAAACTTTCATAAAATGAAAAAACCAAAAAATTATTGACACGAAAAGCGCATATTTAATTGGAATTTATCAAAAATACTCAGCATTAGTCCCACATTGAATAAGTATTCTTGGGTTGTGCAATTAATAAGCCATGGACAATCCTCATCTCTCAAGGCATCTTTTGAGATTGAGTTAGGCCCATTGGACTTTAACATGGTATCAGAGCCACCCCTTGGGTGTTGGGCAGATCTCCCCCCCAATTATGGTCCACGTGTTTGATTAGTCCGCCACACGTAAGGGGGCATATTAAAGTGAGAGTCTAGTCCCACATTAACTAAGTATTCTTGGGTTGTGCAATTAATAAGCCATGGACAATCCTCATCTCTCAAGGCGTCTTTTGAGATTGAATTAGGCCCATTGGACTTTAACAATTTTTACTCAGAAAAACAACATTTAAAAAAAATTATAACATAATTTGTTATTTGTTCTCTTTGCTATATCTACACCAAAACATAGAGGCATAGTTAGCCACTTAGCCTACACTTTCTTTATGTTTTATTTTTATTTATTTTTTAAATTTATTCTTATTGAAATGTGTAATTTAACTAAGAAAAAAAATAAAGAAAAGAAATTATATATTTTTTCAATCCCAAAGCATAAGTATTTTGTAGTCAAAAAGACAAAATCATTAATAAGATTGATTCAATTTCTTTCTTCTTTAAAATAATAATAATAATAATAATAATTCACAAGAGAGAGAGAGAGAAAATGGAGGTGACAGCTCTTGTCCCAGTTGATAATGCAGGTAGCATGGAGGACCACAAGGAGCTGGTGATCCATTGACAAGTTAGCAAAACTTCTCGAGTTAATTGAAGCCTTCAATAAGGTAGTACCACTTAAGTTTAAGTATTTATTAACTAAAAAAAAAATAGAGGGGTACCACAAGGTGTAAGTCAGTTAGTCATTTCCATTTTCTAAGTCTCTTGGGCTAACTTAATTATTAGGGCGAGTTAGACATAATTTTTGAAAGGTTAAACTTAAATTTTCACAAATGCTAAGGTGACAAGTTTCTATTGATGTCTGAGTCTACAACCTATCCCAAGTCTCCTACCAACTAGGAAGCACCTTGACTATTTCATCCCCTTATAAGAGCATTCACATCCAGTTTCGTAATTTTCCTCTAAATTGCCTCTCCAAAGTCACTATTCATTTGCAATACACAATACATCACCCTCGTTATCCACACGCTCCACAACCACAACCACCTACACCCGACAACCCAAAGCCACGACCAACCACACCCAAGGCCAACAACTACCGCCCCATGCCAACGACCCATAGTCAATGACCATCGCCCCACGGCCAACGATACACGCCAATAGCCAACGCCAATGACCTTGAGAGAGTGCGAGAGAGGGAGAGAGGGAGAGAGACACAGTTAGTGATGCGAGAGAAAATGTTTAGATCAGAGTGTTTTTAATTAGGGATGAAAGACAGTGGAATTAAAAAAATAAAATAAATAAATAAAAAATAAAAATTATGACATGAAAGAGCTGCAATGCTCATGTATATTTAGAGGGTATTGCAACTTTTTGTAAAATTGTTAACAATAATGCATAACTTGGTGTGTAAGGATTTTTTTTTGGTAAACTTTAGCTACAGTACTTGTCATTTTGGAGAAAACTCTGTTTTGAAGCACTCAATGTGAATGCTTTAATCATAACCACCTACTCTGCAAAGTGTTTATTCATTCTCAATGTGCTTCACACTCAACAATAAAAAACATTCTATTCAAAAAAATAAAAAAAAAACAATAAAAAACATATCTAAAAAAAAAAAAATCCTAAATAGTTAAAAGAAGAAAAAAAGAAAAGAAAAGAAACATCCAATCAAATAAACCAACGTCAAAAAACAGTTCACACTCAACAAATAATAAACATCCAGCATTGCTTGGAAACAGAGGGTCGATGCTAATAATCCAAAGTGAAATTATGATTCTTGACTTGACTAGACTTGACTTAACCAGACCAAGTCGCTTTAAGTTTGATTCGGATCTTTTTATTGTAAGTTTGGCTTTTGTCATGTCGGCCGTTAAATAAACGTTGGACGTAAATTAAACGCCACACCTGTCCATCTGTGCAAGTATTATGCAAGCAGCTCAAGATTACTGGCAAAGTAATCTTTTGACTTCAATGTGTCCCACTCCCATTTTGTTTTACACCCGTTTTCTCTTCAATTTGGAGGAAAAAACCCTTGTGGGCCGGGTGAAAAACTACTGGCCTCACCAGGTTTTCTCCTCCACCCCCGCCCACACGCCCACTTTTCAAATCAAACATTATTTTCTTCTATGTTTTCTCTCTCTTTTCTTTCCCCCCTGCTTTCCACCCAACCAACCAGAACGAATAACAATCCGGTGTGATGCACGAGAATGTATTTTGAAAACAATAAAAATTCAAATTCAAACTATAATATTCCCATGCGTTTGAGTTTAGTTTGGATTATTTTATAAAAATATCAAATCTTTGAATTTGATATAAAGGTAGGACCTTAATGCGATAACAAATGCTTCCCACTCAAGAGTAAAACTTTAAAGAGGTCAAGTCTCCATAATGTTTAGCCAAAAAAAAGCCTCCATAATAAATTATATTTCTTTACACAATCCATAATTATAGAGTTAATTACAGTAAACCTCCCTGTGGTTAGGCTAAGTTTCACATTGCTTACCCGTAATTTAAAAAGTGTCACTTTATCCACCTGAGGTTTAAAACGTTAACAGCCGTAATCCACCAAGCCCCTTTCCGTTAATAAAAACAAAATAAAAACATTAAACATACAAAATTTGGATCTAACTTAATCTCAAAAAAAAAAAAAAAAAAAAAAAAAAATCAGAAATTGAAGAACACAATATTCTTTTTTTTTTTTTTTTTTCCTAAAAAATTTGTAAAAGAATTAAAAAATGAAGGAAGGTTCACAAAATCCCCCTTTATTCAGTATGATCTAAGCATGTATGGAGGATGATAATACCTTAAAATGGTGTATGATCATAGGCTAAAATTTCCGAAATTATCAACGGGAGAAGCAGCGATGGCGATTCTATTGTATGTGACAAAAGTCTTATTCCCATATCTCAACAAACAATTATTGTTTAAATTATTTTCCCCAATTCCTAGAGAATGACTCAAACAGACAGTAATTGATTACTATCAAACCCATAGAAACACATCTTAAAATTAGATTTATTTGAGTTTGAATTTGAGATCATAGAGAGAGAAAGAGATACTTGTGATTGATTGGGTTGAGGGTTGGAGCAAACAAAAAAGTCGCCACTAGTTCGAGTTGGGTGATTTTTTTGGGGAGTTTGTGCTGCTTGCTTGTTTTTGACAAGGGAGGAAGGTTCACAAAAATTGCGAAGTGATGATATAATTGACAGAGGAAGGAAGTTTCACAAAAGCCCCCAAAACCCAAAAACTACACCAACCAATACAACCAAAAAATATATCACAATAATCAGAATCTCAGTGCGTGAGATCAAAAGATCAAAAACAAGCAAGCGGCACAGACTCCCCCAAACAAATCACCAAACTCGAAGGAAGATTAACAAAATCACTTCGAATCCGTCGCTCGCCCTCCCAGATCAGGTCTTTCTCTCCAGATTGGGTCTCTCTCTCTAGACTGGTCTCCAGCATTTTTAATCTCCAAAATCGCGAATAACAAGCAAGAAAATCGGCTCAAAATCGCAAAAAGGGGCTCCGGCTTCAATAATACAATGGGTCGAACTTCTATTTCTCGCAGGACTGAATCTCCTAAATCCCCCATTAGCAATTTGTTGAATCAAAAAGAGACAGAAGAAATATACAATTAAAATAAAAAATTTTTTTTATTTTTTTTATTTTGCCTTTTTTAATTAGCAATTCGTTGAATCATAAAGATTGAGAAGAAATTAATTTGTATTTTTAATTTATTTACAAATTTTTTTAGAAAAAAGAAAAAGAATATTGTGTTCTTCAATTTTCTAAAAAAGTTTTTTTTTTTTTAGATTAGGTTAGATCCAAATTTTGTATGTTTTATGTTTTTATTTTGTTTTTATTAACGGAAATGGATGAGGTGGATTACGACTACTAACGGTTTTAACTACAGGTGGGTAAAATAACACTTTTTAAACCACGGGTAGACAATGTGAAACTCGGCCTAACCACGGGAGGTTTACTGTATTTATTTTATAAAAATATCAAATCTTTGAATTTGATATAAAGGTTGGACCTTAATGCGATAACAAATTCTTCCCACTCAAGAGTAAAACTTTAAAGAGGTCAAGTCTCCATAATGTTTAGCAAAAAAAAAGAAAGCCTCCATAATAAATTATACTAGTCGCAAACCTGTCCGATGCACAAGAAAATAATTGAATATAAGATCTAAATTAATTTTGATTCATTTTACTTATTTTTGTTGAATATGTTTTTCTTTTTTTGTAGTTCAAAATGTTGTAGGCAAGATCAATAAAAGAGATTTTACGGATCAGATTTAGAATAGATCTTACTTTTTGGTTAAAAAAATAACTAAGAAAGTATATTAATCAGAGGATAATTAAAATTTAATATAATGTAATTTTTTTTTTGGCATAATTTGAATATAATCCAATTTTTATAAGACACGATTCATGTTTATATTTACCATATGGATCATGTTTTCATCCAAAAATAAAATAAAGGATACTTAAAATAAGAAGAAGGACAAATAAATACATAGGCACATGATTAAATGATCAAATCTAAATAATTTTCATTACTCATTTCAAGCTCACGTGGTTTCATTATAACAAATCCATCCACCTTTCTCCATTGCCAGCAACAAAAATTAAATGAAATACATAAGAAAAAAAAAAGGAACTTTTGATAAAAATTGATAATTATGATTATTATTAAAAGATATTTATATTGTGTCTATATATGGAATATATTTTAGTATTAGACATTTATTATGATTGTGTTGTATATATGGAATAATATATTCTTTATATTAAAGAAAAATATGATGTATTAAGATTCTAATGGAAGGTTTAATTATAGAATAAAATTTATATTCAATTAGAAAATATATATTAAAATAATGAGTGTAAAATTGTGAGATTTCAAAAGCTTATGTGGCACAATATTATGAGGTTAACCAAAAGTAAAAAAAGCTTTGGTTTTACATTATAGTATAGATTTCTTTACACAATCCATAATTATATTATGTAATAGATGACAAATGGCATTTCCTTTCCCAACGTCACCCCCCAAAAAAAAGAAAAAAGGGATGAAATCAAATGGAACAGATTATGCCCACTGGGCATTTGGCCTAATGGTGCAGAGGGAAAATTCCCTCCCATTTGGCAGAGGTTCGAATCCCCTCTGCCCTCCCCAAACAGTGTGTGCGTGTGTGTAGTGTAGATTGCTATCGTCAAATCAAAAAAAAAAAAAAAAAATGGAACAGATTATGAAGTAGATCCAAGCTTAACCAACTCCATTTATATTTCTTGCATCAAAACCTGAATTAAAAATAAGTTAATACATGAAAATAGAAGAATCATTTATGCTAGGGTGATCTACATGAAAACTATTTTCTTACTTTTAACATCTAATGGAAAAACTAGTAAAGATCTTCGTATGGTTTTTATTGACCTAGAGAAATAATATGATAGAGTTCCTAAAGAGGTTAGATGGCAGGTTTTAGAAAGAAGAAAGAAAAAGAAAAAAAAAAGTTCTAAAATAATTAAGCTGATTAAGGATATATGTGACAGAATTGTGACTAATGTGAGAAGAAGTGGAGGCATCACAAGTGAGTTTCCTATCACCATAGGGTTGCATCCATGATTAACATTAAATCTGTATCTCTATGCACTAGTGGTGGATGAGCATTTGGTTTTTATTGACCAGAGAAAGCATATGATAGGTAAAGAGGTTAGGTGGTGGGTTTTAGAAAGAAAAAAAAAAGAAAAAAGGAAAAATCTTCTAAAATATATTAAGTTGATTAAGGATATATATATGACAGAGTTGTAACTAAATGTGAGAAGAAGTGGAGGCATCACTTCCTATCACTATAGGGTTGCACCAATGATTAGCATTGAATCTATATCTCTTTGCACTAGTGATAGATGAGCTTACTAAATCAATTCAAGATGACGTACTTTGGTGTATGGTTTTTTTAGATGATGTAGTCTTAGTGGATGAAACTAACATGGAGTTATGTCATCTAGAAAGATGGAGAGGTGCTTTAAAATCGAAAGCTTTCGGCTAAGTAGGACTAAAACAAAATACATGGAATGTAAGTTTAGTAAAAATTGAAATAAGATGAAGGGTTGTAAGATTTGATGGTCAAGAGATATCAAAAGGCGAGAGTTTTTAATGTCTTGGATCTATAATTCATTAAGGATAGAGAAATTGAAGAGGATGTGAATCATAGGATAAAAGAAAGGTGGAATACCTATTAAATTTAAAGGAAGAAATTTATAAGACTGCTATAAGGAAATTGTGATGACATGTCTTAAAGACTACTAGGGGATTTATCAAACAAAAGACTACTAGGGGACCAAAGAATCAATTTGATCTAATTAAGTTTTAAGCACCTAATCTAAAAAGTGTTTGTTTATTCTCAACCAAACAGAAGCAATACACAAAAACAGTTCAAACTCAGCATTAAAAACATTCAGAGACAAGTGCTTACCTGGAAATGGAGGCAGTCATTCGATAATGATGTTTCAACATGAAATTCTGATGACTTGACTTGACCTGACCTTGTGTCACTAACTTGACTAGATCTCGTGTTAAGTTAGATTGGATCTTTTGGTTAGTTTCATCCTCGATAACCCATCTCATCCCAGTTAGAATCTTAAATTATGCTTCAGGTGAGCTGAACCAACCCAGCAAAAATATCCTTTAGTTGAACATTGGAGGCCTTGGCTTACATCCAGTTTGCAAATGCACTTGACATGCATCCATCTCTGCACAAGTGATGCGTCCAGCTCCAACTCGCATCTAGTGTGCAAATTCACTGAACACAAAATCCTCAAGGAACAACTATTAGAATAGTCTCATATCTTCATATGTCGCAGTTCTCAAGGGATGGCAGACAGCATTTCCTTCACCCTCACCCCCTTCAGAGAGGAGGTTTAAGAAAAATGAAGGATGGCACCAAATGGAAAAGATTATGAAGCAGATCCAGGCATATCAAACTCCACATACATTTCTTACATTAAGTATTAAATAAGTTCTCCATATAGCAAGTAACTTTATGACAGGATGCACATTAACTTCAAACTAAAGTTCCAACCAAGCCAAGATTCAGAGCAATGTCTTTTTTTTTTTCTTTTCTTTTTTGGGGTTCCTTCTCTTCATTAAGAACATGAATTTAAATCATATGGATTCCCCTTCATTCTATTGTGCCAAGTGAAGGAACTAGCAACTTGTCAAGATATGTAACTAGCAACACTTGGTCAACCTTCATAGTAGAATCAAAGAACAAACTTCTTAAATAGTGAATCAGAACAATGATTATTTTGGGAGAAGTAAATCGACCTAATGAGATATCTCAAGATATCAGTTATGATAGTTGAATTTCTCAAATTCCTCAAGAGAGATGTGTAAAAGGACTCTTCTTTTTGTTTTGATATCCCAGTTACAAGCTAGGTTGCAATAAAAGCCAAACGCAACCAATTATTTAATAAGAGATTCACCTATAACAGTAATTTACCACAAAGTAATACATGTATTGTTCCAGAAGTAGCAAGAGATAGGAGCATCACATATGCTCATTTTCTTGGCTTACCA
This sequence comes from Fagus sylvatica, assembly GCA_907173295.1. Taxonomy (NCBI): domain Eukaryota; kingdom Viridiplantae; phylum Streptophyta; class Magnoliopsida; order Fagales; family Fagaceae; genus Fagus; species Fagus sylvatica. The sequence continues at coordinate 40,649,875 of OU015766.1, read as the reverse complement.
CTTTGAGGTCACAGAAAATCACCTTAAAGCCCATATCAAGCCCATATCAATATATAGCAGGTCAATGCATACTTATTTAGCCTCTCAAGACAAGTAGGACCCTAACCAACAAATATATTCTTTGAATTTACCTTGCACCTCAAATTTTAGAATTTGAGAAGAGTCACACTACATCCTGAACATGACAGTTACAACATAGCCGAACAAATATTGGCGGGAATGTGCAGCATTCATGAATCATATCGCAACATTTCACCTATGAGAGGTACGGGGACACATACTCGCTATCCATACAGTGGAAGTGATGATACTTCCTCTCAATACATGGTTCAATACAACTTTCACAGTATCACATAAGGTTTTTGCTTGCTGGTGGCTAGAGCATGTAACCAAAAGCAGGGGAGCCATTCTTATTTTACAAAGATCATGGAATCAAGCTTTGCACAAGGCTCTTTCAACTTAGCAAGTCATTATCCACTCACATATGCACCCTTTCACAAATTTTTTGGTTTCCATAAACTAATTCTGCATCCAATTTGATATAAAATTTCAACAACTTCCCTACAGACCACTATTCTGGCTGCACAAAGAACACAGAACCATATCCACAAACGCAAAGCGCCGAAGTTTTTCTCGCCATTTCTCCTACATCCTTTCATCTTTCATACATTCTCCTCTTAGTTTAAATTCAATCCTAAGAACTTTGTAATCTCATGAGATCTAACAAATAATCATTCAGCAATTTGAAATCACAAAAGCAAAGCGAAGATTCTCAGGTATCTCAAGAGATCTAACAAATCATCAATCAGAACACAATGCACAAACTAAACCGCTTTAATTCAACATATTCGTTTTTAGCTCATGAATAAGACGTAAATACAAAAACTCAAAGCATATAATGCGATCTCCGAAATCCCTAAATTTCTTCAAATTGCAGAGGCCTTAATAAACAAGCAACATAAATCATGAAATATGTATGTACCAGTATAAAGACGAAGTAGCCACTGCAGATTCAAGAGAAACTTCAGCTGCTGAGGCAGACCCAACCCAGGCGAAGCCAGATCCATGTTCTGATCCTATTCACATCGAGTTCCAATCCCATCGATGAAGATCGCCAGCGTAAACGTTTTCATCATTTTCGAATGGTTAGAAAGGATTCTCAATTAGCTCAATCTCCTCCAGCGTAAACATTATAAAAGCTTGCGTGTTGTTTTGGAAAGCAATTTATATTATTTTATTTTGTTAAGTGTCGGGATTTGCGCGGCAAGTTTACACGTGTGTGCCATTGTCCTATACGGAATTCTAGCGCCACTTTATCCAACCATTCACTAGTTAGCTTCGTTAATAAGCTTCCCGCTAAAACCGATTTTTTTTTTTTTTTTTAAATCTAAATGTCTAGTTGAAATTACAAAGCTTTTGACCAGCTTAAATGGACTATTAACGTGTACAAATATCCAAGTTCAACTAAATAGTTATGTGTATTCTGTATCAAATCACTTGAGGAAAGAAGTTTAGATGCAATTTCATTTTTCACATTTCTTTGTCTTATCTTACTATTTTCTTTTTTTGTATAACACGTTTTGAGCATAGGATTCTAGTCAAATTTTGAAAATAAACTATCCCCATTTTATCTTTATTTTTATAACAATTCAACCCACTCTAAGTTTTCTAAGAATTGATAATCTATTATCAGATTGATTCATTTCTATATTTTTTAGTGTTTATTTAATGGATTAAAAATCTTATGGATTTCATGTTAATCATATTATATATATAGCAATATTGTTAAATATGACCGGTGATAGGTTAAGCAATTTCATTAAACTTGTTTTTTTCCCCCTTTTTAAGCATATTAAAATTATATGTGACACGTGTCTATTAACCTTGTATACAAATTGATAAAAGATAATTAGAAAAATAATACATACATGTGTTAAACCTATGCTTTTTATGTATATAGATTATTTTATTCTTACAATAAGTTTACATTTGAATAATTTAGATTGAATATATTATTGCTTAATTAAAGTTTGCAGATACTTATTTATTTATTAATATTATAATATCTTTGCTATAGATCATATCAAACTTCACAAAACTTGAATTCATTGCCCTTGACATTTCGGACAAAAATTACTTATTATGATCCTTGATGTTGAGATCTGAGGCAATGAAGCAAGATCAAATTAAAACATTGATGCATATCGATGAAAATGAACACATTAGAACAATCAATAAAAAATACTTAGAAAGCATATAATAAATTTCTTGTTAATGAAACTACTTTCATACATAAACAACATTACGAAAGTGTAAGAACAGTATATAACATAAAAGTCAATAAAATAACGATTAAAGACAAACATTTTCTGAGTGAGATATGTAGAACAAACAAATTATATATACAAGATAACAAGACCACTCTTTTACAAGAAAATACGGAAGAATCGGAGTTTCTCGAATCAAGGCAAAGCCCATTCTACATTTAGCCAAATATGTTCTATCTCAGCTTCAAGACTATTATTAAAGTGAGAGTCTTGTCCCACATTGACCAAGTATTCTTGGGTTGTGCAATTTATAAGCCATGGGCATCCCTCATCTCTCAAGGCGTCTTTTGAGATTGAGTTAGGCCCATTGGACTTTAACATGGTATCAGAGCCACCCCTTGGGTGTTGGGCAGATCTCCCCCCCTATTATGGTCCACGTGTTTGGTTAGTCCGCCACACGTGAGGGGGCATATTAAAGTGAGAGTCTTGTCCCACATTGACCAAGTATTCTTGGGTTGTGCAATTTATAAGCCATGGGCATCCCTCATCTCTCAAGGCGTCTTTTGAGATTGAGTTAGGCCCATTGGACTTTAACAACTATCAAAGGAGGCAATCTGACTATTTAACGCAGTTTCAATTTTAGCTAGCTGGTAGCACTCTCCACCAACAGTTGATCATCGATTAATTAGAGGTGGGAGCTGGATCATATTGGTCTCGTATCCGCATCAATCTTTTGCAAAGACAACTCAATTAACCACTCTTTCTTTTCACCTTCAGCTCTTCCAAGTTCGTTTTAAGCTTAGCCAATTATGCCTAGTACTGCCCATTCTGTTCAAATAATTCATACAACTAGCTTGGCATTAAACAACTCCTTTCTTTCAAATCCTCTGTATGTTTCAATAAGGCAAGAGTGAATTTGAGGTTGCTGGAGAACATCACAAGAGTACCTCTAATTCTCTCAAGTGTTGATCGATGATTAATAAGAACCAAGGCAACATTCAGGCATCTTTTTACTTGAATCTCGCTCATCCTTAATCAGATGTGACTCTTTAATTGGTAATAAATAATAATACGCTCATAAGATAATGAGAAAACTTAAAATAAAATACGATTTTCTTCCTTACATATCATCCACATGTCAATTAGATTAGATTCATGCATATGAATAAATGTATAACGTAACATGACAAAAAAAAATTCATAAGGAATCACCCATGAAAATGACTTCATGCATCATATTGTAGGAATCTCATTTAGAGTTTGAACCTCCACATTCTCAAATGAACATGCATTTCATGCATTATAACTATGTCAATCTATTGCTAGAATTAGTCACATTCATCTGCATTGTTTCTATTATTTACTTTTAAATAAAACTTTTAATTATTTAAGTCCTCTTAATTGAGACAATACAGAATCCACTCGAAGAAGGAAAAAAATAAAAAATAAAAACAGAAGTATCATACTAATTTGCAGCATTCTTCTCTCTTTAAGCAAGTGGTTAGTTGCATCGAAGCAAAACCTGCAAAACCTCTTTCATGGACGGCCTGGTAGAAGGTTGAGTACCAGTACAAATGATTCCAAGTCTGACAACACAGCACATTTTCTCCAAGTAAGAGGTTTCCCTGACCTCCTCATCTAAGGCATCAACTTCAGGGTTGCCTTCTTGAATGTGACGCCATGCCCCATTCAGCAAGGGATGTGTGTTCACCACCATGATTAGCTTTCCTTCCAGTTGCCAGTTCCAAAAGGACAACCCCAAAGCTAAAAACATCAACCTTCTCATTAACTCGTGTCGTGTGAGCATACTCTGCAGTCAAGCAAACAAAACAAACTAAACCAAAATTCCTACCGATGGAAAACGAGGAAACAAAACATCATCATTAAATGAAACTCATAAATTTGTATATCAAACACCTGGAGCTATATATCCAAAAGAGCCAGCAACAGTTGACATTGTAACTTGTTCTCCCTGCGTGATCATCATCTTGGCTAGACCAAAATCAGCGACTTTTGCATTGAACTCAGAATCTAAAAGGATGTTGCTTGACTTCACATCTCGATGAACAATGGGTGGTGAGCACGCATGGTGCATATAGCAGAGCCCTTGAGCAACACCAACTGCTATCTGCAACCTCTTAGGCCAATCAAGGATGATGTGATGGACTGAACTTGAGATAGTGGATGCTCTACTTTTTCCATGCAGCCATTGATCTAGGCTATGGTTTTCCAAATACTCATAGACAAGAAGTTTCGAATTATCATTGGAAATACAGCAAAGCAACTTCACTATGTTGGAATGTTGAATTGAACTCAATATTCTAACTTCTGCAAAAAATTCTCTTTTGAGCTCCTCTTCTAGCTTTTTGTTACTCCAAAATCTCTTCACAGCAACGACATCATGTGAATGATTCATAGCAACACGGTATACTCTCCCTGATCCAACGCTACCAATCACATTATTTTCTGTCAGTCTTGACAAAATGTCCAATTCTGTGAAATTTAAACTATGGATTCCAAAATTTCATCACTTGAGCATTTTCCATTTGCGCTTAAAAGAAGATATCAAACTACGGATTCCAAAATTTCATCGTCATTTTCTGACACATTATCGCGCTTTGAATTCTTGAGGAGGGGAGAAGCATCATACAAACTTGCAGTGTTCTTCCCTCCATAAATAAGTAGTTGGCTGCATTTGAGCAAAATCTGCAAAACCTCTTTCATGGACGGCCGCTTTAAAGGTTTTGTATTGGTACAAATGATTCCAAGATTGAAAACACAGCTCATTTCATCCAAGTAATCAGGTTCCTTGACCGCCTCATCCAATGCATCAACTATAGGATTGCCTTCTTGAATGTGACGCCATGCCCATTGGGCAAGGGATGTGTGTTCATCACCATCATTAGCTTTCCTTCCAGTTGTTAGTTCCAGAAGGATAACCCCAAAGCTATAAACGTCAATCTTCTCATTAACTCGTGTTGTGTGAGCATATTCTGCAGTTCAGGTTAACAACACAAACTAAACTAAAATTCTTGATGATGGAAAAGGAGGAAATGAACAATATCATTTGAATGAAACTAATGAATTTTATGTCACACACCTGGAGCTATGTAGCCAAAAGAGCCAGCCACAGTTGACATTGTAGTAAATTCTCCTTCACGCTTGTTGATCAGCATCTTGGCCAGACCAAAATCAGCGATTTTAGCATTAAATTCAGAATCTAAAAGGATATTGCTTGATTTGACATCTCGATGAACAATTGGCGGTACGCAGTCATTATGCATATAGTAGAGCCCCTGGGCAGCCCCAATTGCTATCTGCAACCTCTTAGGCCAATCTAGGATGTCAGGATGGATTGAACCCGAGACATTTGATGCTCTACTTCTTGTATGCAGCCATTGATCCAGGCTATGGTTCTTTGAGTACTCATAGACAAGAAGTTTTGTATTATCATTGAAAATACAACAAAGCAACTTCACTATGTTGGAATGTCGAATTGAACTTAGTATTTCAACTTCTGCAAGAAATTCTTTTTCAAGCTTCTCTTCTAGCTTTTGACTATTCCAAATCCTCTTCACAGCAACAGTATCGCGTGAATGATTAACAACAACACGGTATACCTTCCCTGATCCACCGCTACCAATCAGATTATTTTCTGTCAATCCTGACAAAATTTCTGATTCCGTGAAATTCAGCCGTATGGAATGAGGTGAGCCTCCACGTGGAATCTAATACTTGCTTTTTCTTCTTGTAAATTCTGATCACCAAGCATGTAGCTAACAAACACACTACAACTGCCATCACCAAACCTATAATCAAGGCAAGATATATGGGTGGAATTTTGCTTGATTTTAGGGGCTCCGAATTGCAGATGTCGATGTTTAGTGATGACTTACTCGCACAGAGAGTAGGATTGTTCAAGAAGCTTCTGGCATATGCATTATTTTCAAATTGTGTTGGGATCTTCCCAGTCAAATGATTGGAAGAGAGATTGAGTGAAGTGAGCTTCAGGAGTCCAAGTTGTGGTGGTATTTGGCCAGAAAGTTGGTTTTCTGACAAGTCTAATTCAGTAAGAGTTGCCAAATAAGCTAATTTTTCTGGAATATGTCCAGAAATTTTATTTCGGCTAAGGTTTAGAGTATTTAACGATTTCCATGATATAATATTAGATGGAAGGGAGCCCGAAAGTTGATTTTGATCAAGCAAAAGAGTTGTTAAATGAGCAAGAGCTGTTAATTCCTGAGGAATTGTGCCAGTAAAGAGGTTATTACTAGCCTCAAATACCACCAAATTCTTCCAGAATGACACTCCAGTTGGAATCTTACCAGAAAAATTGTTGTTACTCATCTGCAGTCTTGAAAGATTGGCTGCCACACTCTGAGGAAGCTCGCCCATAAATGAATTGTTGCTTATCATCAAGAAGCTCAAACTCGATGATGTCCATAGGCCACTAGGAATATTCCCAGTAAACCTATTATTGTAAACACTTACCATTCTCAAACCACTGCAATTTCCAAGTGACTTTGGTAATTCTCCAGTGAGGTCGTTGTCGAAAGCCACCACACCCACCATCCTTCCATAACCACACAAGTGTTCTGGCAAGTTGCCTGTAAGCTTATTGGCAGAAACCTGAAAGTCTTCGAGTATAGAATACCGCCCAAAGTCTGGAGGCAGAGTCCCCGATAAATTGTTGCTAAACAATTTAAGTGTTATTAGCTTTGGAAGACGGCCAATACTGTCTGGGATTTTTCCAGATAACTGATTGAGAAACATGCTCAGACCCGACATGTTTCTGAGTCTGCCAAAATCGTCGGGTATGGTGCCAGTCAACTTGTTCTCAGAGAGATCAATAACATCAATGTTTAAAGCTTTAACCACCCGAGGAATCTCTCCAGACAATTGGTTTTTGTAAAGATACACAATGCTTAAATTCTTTGGCATAAACAAGCTGCTTGGAATTTTCCCGCTCAGATTGTTCCTTGACAGATCCAAATGCACCAAAGCCTCCATTTCTCCAATTGCGTCTGGGATTTCCCCATTCAAATTAGACCCAGCCATCCATAAATATGTAAGCTTCTTCAACTTCGTGAAACTTGAAGGCAACACTGCTGCTGTCATATTTACATTATAGGCCAATTCCAGTCTTTCAAGGTTGTACAAGTTGCCAATTTCTGGCGGGAATGAACCACTAAACGGACAACTAAAAAGCTGAAGTTTCCTTAGCTCCTTTAACTGTCCAATAGATGTTGGGATGTTGCCAGAAAAGCTGTTGGCTCCAAGGTTGAGGCGGCGCAGGCGAGACAAGCGGTGAATGTCAAGCGGGATTGGGCCGTTGAAGTAGTTCTGAGAGAGGTCGAGGTCTTCGAGCTTTGAACAGTTGTAGAGCGCTTTAGGAAACTCGTTGAAAATGTTGTTGTTTGAAAGATCAAAGAGTGTGAGGTTCTTGAGGTCACAGATGAAGGGTGGGAATGTTCCAGTGATGTTCATGTTTGGAAGTCGTAGTTCGGTGAGTGAGCCATTGGTGCAAGTGATCTCTGGCCAGTCACAGTAGTGGGAGGAGTTTAAGCGGCTCCAGTGGCTAAGAACCGGTGGGTTTTCCCAATGTCGGTTTAGTTTGAGTAGGATTGTTTGTTCTTGATCATTGAGCTGAGACTTTGCATGGCTGAAGAAGTGGAGGTGAAGGAAGAAGAGGAAAACAGTGTACAAAGAGAAATGGTTAAATGTTTGAGTTGTTTTCGTCATTTAGAAGTTGAGTTCGTTGTTCTGGTTTCTCAACTCAAATACGAGCAAATTGGTGAGTAATCACTAAGCATATCCTCCTTTTATTTTATTTTTTTTATAAGAAGAATTTGCTCGTTTTGATGGTGAGTAATCACTAAGAATTTGCTCGTTTTGGTGGTGAGTAATCACTAACACTTTGCTCCTTTTTAAGGGTGTGAACTGAACAAACTTTGTCAATGGGAGAAATTTCGAAGAGGTATGCGAGTTCCTTCAGATATAATTCCAGGAAAAAGGATGTTGACTCAGAGTCAATAATTTATCCTTTTTTTTTTTGGTAAAAAATAAATTAAACAGGACACCAGTCACAGTAAATTACCGCTCAAGTCACTTAGACCACATCACAATACACTTATTGAGAATTTTAATTTTTAATTAAAAGATTAGAGGGTGAGTTTAGTCTTAAACTTTGGATTTTTTTTTTTCTTTTACATTTTCGTGTGTGTATATATATATATATATATATATATATATATATATTAGAAAACAAAATATTACTCAAAAATTTTAATAGAAGTTGACATGACATATATTCAGGGAAAAAGAAAGAAGAAAAGACATAACATTTGAAGTATATTTCTATATAATCATTTTATTACTACTTAAAACCAGTCTAACAACTTAGTACTAATCCATTCTCCTCTCTCTCTCTCTCTCTCTCTCTCTCTCTCTCTCTCTCTCTCTCTCTCTCTCTCTCTCTCTCTCTCTCTCTCTCTATATATATATATATATATATATATATATATATATATATATATATATATATATATCATTCTATGACTACTTAAAATCGGTCTACAAGTTTAGAGTTTTGCAACTTAACTAACATTGATTGGTCTCATTTATAATGAAAACCAAGGATTCAACTCCCCCTCCTACAACTATCAAATTATCAAAAAATCGGTCTACAAGCCGAGAGCCTTGTGCCTTCAGTTGTATTGATCAATCTCTTTTACATAAAGAACCAAGGGTTTAAATCTCTTCTTCACCTATTGTTGTAATTGTCGGAAAAAAAATAATAATAAAAAAATAAAATAAAAATAAAATAAAATTTAGTCTTAAGAGTAATAAAATACCGTGTTAACTAGATTAACCATATGATTGTAAAGGGAGAATTGTTATTCCTCTTTAACTAGGGGAAAACGATAAACCTAAAGGGGATCTTGAGACTTTTTAAAGGGGTAAGAGCATTCCCAATGGTATGGCTAAAATAAAATCTCAATTTTAACTTTAAGAACTACTTTTCAATTTTTTTCCTAATCACTTTTTAAAACACTCACACCCAATTCTATATTCTCAATTCTATTTTATTATAATATTATTTAGTTACTTATTTTTTTATCATATCATTCAAAACATCCAAACACATAACCCAATAAAGGGAGAGAGAGAGAGAGAAAGGGAGAGAAACTAATTAAAAATAAAAGTTATAATAAAATATTGCTTTGCCTAAGCTAAAGTGCTTAGGCATTTTTGCCTAAACACCATAGCTTAAAATTATTTTGTCCAACATGTTACTAGTCCAATGGGAGCAACTTTTAGGATTCATTAATCATATTTTGGCTTTAATAGTATTTTGTCTAGCTGGTTAGGAATGCTCTAAGGGGTGGGGATTTTCCCACTCATGACCCTCCGTTTCCCAAACCTCTATCCTCATGCCACCAAAACCCAAAAATAAAAATAAAAACAAACAAAAAATTGTAGTATTGTCCTATGATGAAAGTTTCTTGTCAACCTTGATCGAACAAATAGAAAGCATCTAAAACTGCTTTCCTATAATGTCTATAAGATCACCAATGTTCTACTTCGCACATAGTTCCCCAACCAGAATAGAGCTCCTCACGCCAAAGCCAAACCAAAACTTTACCTAATGTGGCATGAAATATATGAAAGGTGATATTGAACCCAAAGTTTTGACTTCCCCAAAGTTTTGACGAAATAAAATATTTCGGTGGCATATATGGATGGGATAAGGATCCTTCCATTTGAAATAAAAAGAGTTTCCATTTCGCTCTAGATTAAATATCACAGATCTAACAGTGTATAGATTGCCATGTCATTTAAAATTTTAAATGACAAGGCAGTCTATATATCGTTAGATTTGTGAAATAAAATCTGAACCATGAAATGGACAAATGGAGAGATTTCCAAATTGAGAGAATCCTTATCCATATGGATGTACCATTTTGGTATTACCATTATATATATACATATATAATAAATTCATACTTTATCATTTATATCATCTAATCAACCAACATAAATTTATAAAATCTCATACATGAGTAAACACACACACACACACACACAAAAATCATTAAGTCTCTTTCAAGTGGGTTTCTTTATTTAAAAATAAAATTATAAAAAGTCATAAAAACAATTTCGATATTGAATGGCAGAATTCCACATGAATGAACT
>OU015766.1:40604303-40639312 GCA_907173295.1 Fagus sylvatica | reverse complement strand
TACTTATTTTTTATTATATCATTCAAAACATCCAAACACATAACCCAATAAAGGGAGAGAGAAAGGGAGAGAAACTAATTAAAAATAAAAGTTATAATAAAATATTGCTTTGCCTAAGCTAAAGTGCTTAGGCATTTTTGCCTAAACACCATAGCTTAAAATTATTTTGTCCAACATGTTACTAGTCCAATGGGAGCAACTTTTAGGATTCATTAATCATATTTTGGCTTTAATAGTATTTTGTCTAGCTGGTTAGGAATGCTCTAAGGGGTGGGGATTTTCCCACTCATGACCCTCCGTTTCCCAAACCTCTATCCTCATGCCACCAAAACCCAAAAATAAAAATAAAAACAAACAAAAAATTGTAGTATTGTCCTATGATGAAAGTTTCTTGTCAACCTTGATCGAACAAATAGAAAGCATCTAAAACTGCTTTCCTATAATGTCTATAAGATCACCAATGTTCTACTTCGCACATAGTTCCCCAACCAGAATAGAGCTCCTCACGCCAAAGCCAAACCAAAACTTTACCTAATGTGGCATGAAATATATGAAAGGTGATATTGAACCCAAAGTTTTGACTTCCGTTCCGAAGACCGCTAGATTGATTATCGAAATAAAATATTTCGGTGGCATATTGATGGGATAAGGATCCTCTCATTTGAAATAAAATGGAGAGTTTCCATTTCATGCTCTAAAATATCACAGATTCGGTGGCATATATGACAAGGCAGTCTATATATGGATTTGTGAAATAAAATCTACATGAAATGGACAAATGGAGAGATTTTGGAATCCTTATCCATATGGATTACCATTATATATATACCATATATATATAAATTCATACTTTATTCATTTATATCATCTAATCAACCAATCATAGAATTCATAAAATTCATGACAATAGTAAATCTCATTTGTGAAACACACACACAACACACAACATGGACAAAAAAAATCATTAAGTCTCTTTCAAGTGGGTTTCTTTATTTAAAAATAAAATTATAAAAAAGTCATAAAAACACACACACACACACACAAAAAAAATCATTAAGTCTCTTTCAAGTGGGTTTCTTTATTTAAAAATAAAATTATAAAAAAGTCATAAAAACAATTTCGATATTGAATGGCAGAATTCCACATGAATGAACTTTACATGCTGGAATTTTAATCAAGACATCATTACGAACTAGAATAGAATATTCCAACCGAAATGGATCAAAATTCAAAACATTGGTTGGACCTAAGGTAGTTGGAGAAATTACTTATTACTCTCGTTGTATACATGGTCTTTCCAACCAATACAAATAAGTAATTATGAATTTGGATGACTATGTGGTTCCTTAAATTTAAGGATGAATAAGAAATCACTTATTTATATTGGTTGGAAAGACCATATGTTGGTAGGTAGGAGAAAAAAATAAAAAGGAATTAAAAATAAGCTAACTTTATGGTTTTCCATCGTTTGGTTGACTGGAAATTAAAGAGAAAACAAAAAGAAGTGGATGTCATTTTCCATTTGAGCTCAACAAAATTCATTTTGTCTAAAGATAGACAAAAGTTTAAGAAAAAAAAAATGGATTTTAGTATTTTACATTATAGAATGATAAGTTTTTCATTCAAAATGAAGTAGTTTGAGCTCAACATACTCTTTATTAAATAATTGAATTACTATTTTCTTTATTTTTCCTATTTAATATCGGTACTATTTCCTCTACTTCTCTTTCGCTGCTAACTTTTTTCTCATCTACCACCGAATACCCAATCTTGACCATAAAAGATATCTCTGACCAGTGACCAACCCACTTAATAGCTCTCACCACCGTTGAAAAAATACCCAAATTCCACAACCACCAAATGAAGCCATCACCACCACAAACATCCACCTATGAACCGGATCAACACCCTATGAGCCCAACAATACTCAAGACACTGCCACCGCCACCAACGACTCCGTGTTCAGATATCTTGGTTTCTTGGAATTGTATGAATTAATGAATTATCCTCTCTCTGTTGCAAGAGTCGACGAGAATGGAAATCTTTGCTTTACTTCCCAACCTCATTGTCTCAGCCTTTCTCTCTCTTATTTGATATCTAAAAGCCCCCAGCTAAGTATTTAAGTATTTCATTTTGCTCTCTGTTTTTTCAGTTACAATAAAATCTTATTTTAAATCGCATACAAATATAAGGTATTCGATTTCGATTACCTCAATGAATTTGGGTTTTCTATGACCCACATCATCCCCATGCCTCAGATGAAGACCTTGGTCAAGACGGCAGATAAGTAATGAAATATTTAATGCAAAAAAAAAAACGGCAATAAGTAATGGAAATATTTAATGCAAAAAAAATAATAAATAAATAAATGGGTAAAACTTAAATACAGTTTCTTAGGTGAGATACGTTAGGTTTCTAATTGAATTCAAATATATTGAATTTAAATATACTTAAAATAGATAACATTGTTTGTATTTCATTGGTTAATACAACCATGTGTTTGAATTCAATTGAAGAACCTAATGTACCTGATCTAAGGAACTCTATCTCAATTTTACCCTAAATACATTTTGTCTACGTGACTAATGAAAAGATGATATGTCATTTTTTAATAGGCCAAATTGCATAATTGCCCTCTAAAGTTTGGATCATTTGCAAACTGACCCCTAGGATTTCAATTTTAGAATTTAACCACCTGTGATTTTTAAATAGGTGAAATTAACTCCTCTAGATATATTTTTTGTCGATTTTACTAACAAAAATTTGTCACACTTAGGTTTATAATAATGAATTTTTTTATTATAAAGTAGTCACATACAATACACGTAACAAATTTCTATTAACAAAATCGACAAAAAATATACCTAGAGGATCAATTTCACAAATTTAAAAACCCTAGGTGATTATATTACAAAATCAAAACTATAAGAAATCAGTTTGCAAATAACCTAAACTCTAGGGGATGACTATGTAATTTACCCCTTTTAATATTATGCGACAAAATAAAATTGACACAAAAAAAAAAAAAACCATTACTGACACGACCCACATAGTCCCCGAAACCTTTCACTATCTTTACCAACTCACTGAACGACCCATGCACGCCTCCACAATTTTGTACCTCCATTTCTGAGGTTCAATTTCTGCTTGGGTGGTTTGATCAACTCTTACCAAACAAACCTGTGGAATTTTCCAAGGCCGATTTCGTCCCAAACAACTGCTATTCATTTTCTATCTTCCCACCTTTCTATATTCTCTATCAAACAACTACCATATAGAACAGAAACAAAAATATCAATTTCTTCTTTCTTTGTCAATTTCCTAATTTTCCATACTGACCACCACCTATCAAATGAATCTCATATTTTTTCTCAATTTTCTATTCTCCCACTTCTGTATCGTCCCTATCAACGAAAGACACGGGAAGTGCAATAATAAAGCCCTTCTAACACGTAATAAATTCATCAGACCGTGGTATTGACGCAATGTGAATAGTTGGTAAGCTGACGTTCATTTGTTCTAGTCAACGTGCAGTCAATTCATGACTTTGCTTAAATCCAAAATGGTGTCACGTAGTGCCGGTCCTGTAACCACGTCAGTCCCTACCCGAGCCCTGACCTACAGCTGTTAGAAATAGAAAAGTATCGCTAATGGGAACAAGTCTGGCCATCCATTTTGATTTCTAGATGGATTGACTACCTTTTTTCTCCGTTCGTGCAGGACCAGCATTAAAGCACTTGGAAAGTGCGGGGAATCCGATCTGCAAAGATAAATTTCTGCACCCCTCAGGAAGTTTCAGTGGCTGGAATCATTAAACCAAAGATAAATTTAGTACGGGAGATAAATACAATGGATTATTTCTTCCTTGACACAGTTATGATATGATGAGAATCATTACCTAGTGAGAATTACTAACGGGAGAATTATTTTACACATTGATGGTATGCAACTAATGGCTCACAGTTAGTGGAAACCACACCCCTTGCAAACTAATCTGGAAAGTTTTGATAGTATGTTTGAAAAATTAGTAGTGGACCGAACAATTAGCTTGATCTAGTTCACAGTTAGTGGAAACCACACCCCTTGCAAACTAATCCAGAAAGTTTTGATTGTATGTCTGAAAAATTAGTAGTGGACCGAACAATTAGCGTGATCTAGTTGAGTTATAACTACCAGGGACAGAAATTAAGATTTGATCTTTGCCGCAGAGTATGAGCAAAATATTTTTCAATCTTTAATGATGAGAATAATATAAAAATAAGAATAAATTAATACATGACAAATAAAACTTGTGTTTATTCAATATTTATAGAATATAAACAAAAGAGAAAACACAATAATTACTTTTTAATGCATCAAGTCTAACTACACTATAAATTTTACAATATTTTTCACAATTGTTGTCGTAGAAAATTGCGATTGATTCCAATAAAAGTAAAATTGCATTAATCATAATCTAATACATCAACAAGTTGTAAAAAAAAATTGCAAATATTTTTTTTTAGTATTTGTACTTTTGTAGCATTATTGTTGGCCTCAATATGTTTTGGTACCTGATAACCAACTAAACTACAAAGTGGTTGTTCATTCTCAATTGAGTGCCAGTTTGAGAGGAGGGCTTGTCTGATAACCACCTAATCTACAAAGTGTTTGTTCATTATCATATCAATCGGGTGTCTATTTAAGGTGACAAGTTGTAATTGTTGTACAATAAATATGATGTCACTTGTAGTCCTAATAAAAGTGTTGTTACACTAATCATAATCTATTACCTCAAAAAAAAAAATTATGAAAAAAATTGTGAACTTTATTATATCTACTGCATTATTATTGACCTTAACGTGCTTCCGTCCCTTATATCCACCTAGTCTGCAAAGTGTTTATTCATTCCACCTTACCTGTTTAGGTGGAAAAGAGTTCTTTACCTTGTTTGGTTGAGGGAAGAAGGGAAAGAAATTTGGTTGGGCCAAGGTTTTTGAACCGGATCTAACAAAATTGTTTCTTCCCAAATTATTGGGAGGACAGGAGGAAGGGTCAATGTGCTTTTTACTCAACATTAAAACATCCAATCAAATAAAGCAACGCCAAAAAACAGTTCACACTCAACTATGCTTGACTTGACTTTGACTTGATCAGACCAAGTCGCTTTAAGTTTGATCGGATCTTTTTATGTTTGTTAGTTTATTTCCGAGATAACCAGATCATGCCATTGAGAAACTTAAATTATGCTACCCACCAAATGAAAGTTCCAAGTTTAATATTGTGGATTTCTCCAGTAATGCTGGTCTCCAGTATTATGCATATCCATGATCCAGCTCAAGTTTAGTGCGCAAATCCACTGGGCTCAAATGCCTTAACGGAACGGCATTTAGTCAATATCCCCATCCCCTACAAATAAAGTGAACTAGACTTTCTTTTTGCTAAATAATAAAGTGAACTAGACACTACCCCGTGATGCACGAAAATGTATTTGAAAACAATATAAATTTAAACCATATCATTCCCAGGAACGGCTCTTTAGTCAATATCTCCATACCCTACAACTAATGTGAACTAGACACCACCCCGTGATGCACGAAAATGTATTTGAAAACAATATAAATTTAAACCATATCATTCCTAGGAACGGCTCTTAGTCAATATATCCATACCCTACAACTAATGTGAACTAGACACTACCTCGTGTGATGCACGAAAATGTATTTGAAAACAATCTAAATTCAAACCATATCATTCCCATGTGTTTTTTTTTTGGTCTCGTTTACATTATTTTATAAAAATGATAAATTACAATAACTTCCCTCGAAGTTTGAAGAAATGTCATAAACTTGTTCCTATTTTTAAAAATAACACTTAGCCCCTTAAGATTATTTATTATTTTTATAGGTCTAACTAGTGTAGGAACAAGTAAAGGCATTACAAGTGAGCTTCCTATCACTATAGATATACATCAAGGATTAGCATTAAGTTCATATATTTTTGTACTAGTGATGGATGAGCTCACTAATCGATTCAATAAGTCCCTTGGTGTATGCTTTTTACAAATGATATAATTTTAGTGGATGGAACTAAACGTGGAGTTAATGTCAAATTAGAAATTAGAGAGAAGCTTTAGAATCTAAATGTTTTCGGTTAAGTAGAACTAAACCAAAGATGCTTTAGAATCTATGGACTACAACAAAAATAAATGGGTTGTAATACTTTATGGTCAAGAGATACTACAAAGTTAAAGCTTTCGATATCTTTGGTCAATAATTAATAAGAATAAAGAGATTGGGGTTTCACTTTTTGCTCTTCTATTGTTAGTTTTATTACTACTTTAGATCCCACTCATACCACTCATATTACACTTTCTCTATAATTATTTGACCCTCTTGTGTTCATGCTTTATGCACAGAGAGGTTTTTCTCTTGATAATATCAATCTATTACTTATCAAAAAAAAAAAAAAGAATGGAGAGATTGTATAAGATGTGAATCATAGGATAATAGTATGGTGGATGAAGTGAAAAAGTGCATTAAAAGTATTGTGTGACCGTAGAATACATATTAAGTGAAAGAGAAAAAATGATAAGATTGTTATAAAACCAATGACGCTATATGGTACTGAATGTTGAACTATTAAGAAGTAACGTGTTCATAAAATGTATAGCTGAAATGACAATGTAAATATGGATAAGTGGAAATACAAGGACATATAGAATTCAAAATGAGAAAATTCACTTTAAAATAAGGGTGACCTTTATTGATGAAAAAATGAAGGATAGTTGCTTGAGATGGTTTGATCATGCACAAAGGAGACCGATAAATACACCAGTGAGGAAGCATGAGTTGATTGAAATCAAGGAAAGAAAAAAAAAAAAAAAAAAAAAAAAAAAAAAAAAAAAAGTAGAGGAAGACCTAAAATATTATTGGTAGAAGTAATTAAAAATGACATGTTAATTAAGAAAGAAACAACGAATATGACTTCAAATAAAATAGAATGACAAAAAAGAATACATGTGGTCGATCTGATTAGGCTTGTTGAGGATCTATAACCAAATCCCAAAATTTTGGGAATTAGGTTTGGTTGTTATTGTTGTTGTATCAAGTCCTGAATTGATTATGAACATGACAGAAGTTGATTACAGGACTTACGTTCACTTCAAACTGAAATCCCTACCCAAGCCAAGATTCAAGATTCAGAGCATTGTTTTTTGGTTCCTGCCTTCAATAAGAACGGGGATTTGAAATGATATAAATTCCCTTTTATTCTGTTGTGCTCAGTGAAGGAACTGCCTAAGGAAATTGTGATTGATATGTCTCAAAGATTACTAGAGGACCAAAGAATCAACTTGATCTGATATGTTAGAAGCACCTAATCTAAAAAGTGTTTGTTCATTCTCAACCAAACAGAAGCAATACACAAAAACAGTTCAAACTCAGAATTAAAAACATTCAGAGATAAGTGCTTACCTGGAACGGAGGCAGACATACAATAACAATGTTCCAACATGAAATTATGATGACTTGACTTGACCTGATCTTGTGTCACTAACTTGACTAGATCTTGTGTCAAGTAAGATTGGATCTTTTTGTTAGTTTCACCCTCAATAACCCATCTCATGCCAGGTAGAATCTTAAATTATGCTTCAGGTGAGCTGAACCAACCCAGCAAAAATCTCTTCTAATTGAACATTGGAAGGCTTTGCTTACATCCAGTCACAAATGCACTGGACATGCATCCATCTCTGCATGAGCAATGAATCTAGCTCCAACTTGCATCTAGTGTGCAAATTCACTTAACACAAAATCCTCAAAGAACAACTATTAGAATAGTCTCATATCTTCATACCCCAATATCAATGAGGATGGGTCACAGTTCTCACAGGATAGCAGACAGCATTCCTTCATCCTC
Organism: Fagus sylvatica; assembly: GCA_907173295.1. Taxonomy (NCBI): domain Eukaryota; kingdom Viridiplantae; phylum Streptophyta; class Magnoliopsida; order Fagales; family Fagaceae; genus Fagus; species Fagus sylvatica. The sequence goes on along the minus strand of OU015766.1, from coordinate 40,631,416 downwards.
ACCTCCTCTAGAGAGGAGAAAAAAAATGAAGGATGGCACCCAATGGAAAAGATTATGAAGCAGATCCAGGCATATCAAAGTCCAGATACATTTCTTACATTAAGTATTAAATATGTTCTAAATATAGCAAAGAACCTTACGACAGAATGCATATTTACTTCAAACTAAAATTCCAAGCTGAGCCAAGATTCAAATCAGTGTCTTTTTTTTTTTTTTTTGGTTCCTTCTCTTCAATAATAACATGATTTTAAATCATATGAATTCCCCTTCATTCTATAAGTGAAGAAACTGCCTAAGAATCCTGTTTGGATCTATTCTCAAAATCCAAGATTCAAGCCATATCATAGTCGGATCTTCAAAAACTTTATATGTCACTCCCCTTAGGGGGGGGAAATCTATTGCATCTAAACTTTAGTAGAATCATTTAAGTTCCAAATCTGGGACACATGGATCTGTAGAGAATTGAAAAATTATTAGAAATGTTTCTGAATGAAAAATTATTAGGCTTAGCAAAAACAAAAGAGAGTGGGAATGAGAAACTAATATTGGAAGAAACCAAAAGAAAAAAAGAGAGAGAGAGAGAGAGAGAGAAACACATAATAGAATTCAGTTCTACTAAGAGGACAATCTCTTTCCCTTTGTCTGGTGGAACTATACCCTTCTTTTTTTTTAAAGAAAAAAAAAAAAAACTCCTTACAATACTCTGCTACAGATTAAGGAAATCTTCTGAAATATGATTACATTATAAGGTGTTGTGCTTTTTTGTTTTATTTTATTTTTTTCCTTTAGCAATCAAGACTAAACAAACAATCTGTTTTGCTTTGTCATTTCCTTCTGGTATCCAACCAACATGAAGCCCTGAACATATCTTAATGGATGTAACTAGCAACACTTGGTCAACCTTCATTAGTAGAATTAAAGAACAAGCTTCTTAGATTGAGAATAAGATATCATATGATTATTTTGGGAGAAGTAAATCAAACCTAATGAGATATCTCAAGATATTGGTTATGATAGTTGAATTTCTCAAATTCCTCAAGAGAGATGTGTAAAAGGACTGTTCTTTTTTGTTTTGATATCCCAGTTATTGCAATAAAAGCCAAATGCAACCAATTATTTAATAAGAGATTCACCTATAACATTAATTTACCACAAAGTAATACATGTATTGTTCCAGAAGTAGCAAGAGATAGGAGCATCACATATGCTTGTTTTCTTGGCTTATCACTTTGAGGTCGCAGAAAATCACCTTAAAGCCCATATCAATATATAGCAGTTCAATGCATACTGATTTAGCCTCTCAAGACAAGTAGGACCCTAACCAACCAATATATTCTTTGAATTTACCTTGCACCTCAAATTTTAGAATTGGGAAGAGTCACACTACATCCTGAACATGACAGTTACAACATAGCTGAACAAATATTGGCGAGAATGTGCAGCATTCATGAATCATATCGCAACATTTCACCTACGAGAGGTACGGGGACACATACTCGCTATCCATACAGTGGAAGTGATGATACTTCTTCTCAATACATGGTTCAATACAACTTTCACAGTGTCATGTAAGGTTTTTGCTTGCTGGTGGCTATAGCACATAACCAAAAAGCATGGGAGCCATTCTTATTTTGCAAAGATCATGAAATCAAGCTTTGCACAAGGCTCTTTCAACTTAGCAAGTCATTATACACTCACATATACACCTGTCACAAATTTTTTGGCTTCCATAAACTAATTCTGCATCCAATTTGATATAAATTTTCAACAACTTTCCCTACAGACCACTAGTCTGGCTGCACAAAGAACACAGAACCATATCCACAAACGCAAAGCACCGGAGTTTTTCTCGCCGTTTCTCCTACATCCTTTCATCTTTCATACATTCTCCTCTTAGTTTAAATTCAATCCTAAGAACTTTGTAATCTCATGAGATCTAACAAATAATCATTCAGCAATTTGAAATCACAAAAGCAAAGCGAAGATTCTCAGGTGTCTCACGAGATCTAACAAATCATCAATCAGAACACAATGCACAAACTAAACCGCTTTAATTCAACATATTCGTTTTTAGCTCATGAATAAGATGTAGATACAAAAACTCAAAGCATATAATGCGATCTCCGCAATCCCTAAATTTCTTCAAATTGCAACATAAAACATGAAATATATATGTACCAGTCTAAAGACGAAGTAGCCACTGCAGATTGAAGATAATGCTGAGGCAGATCCAACCCAGGCGAAGCCAGATCCATGTTCTGATCCTAGATTTTTTTTGGGAAATAATATTATTTTAATATTAATTATGTAAAATAGTAATGTTTTGATATTATTTGTAAAAATAGCCTTTTTTTTTTTTTTTTTTTTTTTATTTTTTTTTTTTTTTTTTTTTTTTTTTTCGTGTTTCCATTACACGATTTTAAGAGCCAAAATCGTGTCTTGGAGACACGATTTCAAAGTGGTATTCTAAAAAAAAAATTCAACTCAAGGAGCCACGTACCCTAAAATCGTGGGTTCAAGACACGATTTCAACTTTAAAATCGTGTTTCCAAAACACGATTTTAAAATGAGGCTATTTTACTAATTTATTTCAAAACAATAACAATTTAATAAATTAATTTTAAAACAATATTTTTTTGAAAATTCACTCTCCTATTCAGATCTTAGAAGATCGCCAGCGTAAACTTTTTCATCGTTTGGTTGGGGAAAAGAAAACTCAAATATTTTTTTAAAAAATTATTAGGTATAAAATATAAAAAATAATTGGCTTTTATAAAGTGCCCATCCTCAATTTTTTGGATAATTCAACAATATCCTACACTTTTTTTATTTATTTAAATTTAATATATATAAAATTGGAGAGTACCAACATCACATTGGATAGCACTACCATCACATATGATGACAACTACATCATATTTGATGATAACAATTGAGTGGGTACCAAACTCACAAAATTAAAAGAGTGAGTATTGTAGAATAACCCTAATTTTTTTTTTATTTATATATATATATATAAAACTTACTATCAAACTTACCAGTTGCGACTGTCATTTTGGAAATTAAAGATCATTTTCAGCTATGAAGATTGTGAATAATCGATTACGTAGTCGAATGAGTGATCAATGGATGGATGACAACTTAATTGTATACATAGGGAAAGACATTTCTCGTAGTATTAATAATAAAATTATAATGTAACGGTTTCAAAATATGAAACATATGTTAAAATCAATTGTAAAAGGTTATAATGATTTTCTTGTTTGTTACTTTTTGGTTATATAAATAATGTAAATCGGCTTTAAGTATTTTTTGTACTATATCTATTAAATTTTAAGATTAAAAAGTGTCCACCCTAGATTGAATTCCTAAATCCACCCTTAGCAAGCAAGGATTCTCAATTGGCTCAGCAGGGATTCTCAATTGACTCATAGTTATCAATCTCTTGCTTAGGATTCTCAATTGGCTCATACTTATCAATCTCCTCCAGCGTAAACATTTTAAATGCTTACGTGTTTGTTTTGGATGGCTGGGTTAAGATAGCGGTAGCTTGTTCTTTGGAAAGCATTTTATTTTATTTTATTTTGTTAAGTATTGAGCGGCAAGTTTACATGTGTGCGATTGTCCTATACGGAATTCTAGGGAATTCTAGCGCCACTTTATCCAACCAGTCACTAGTTAGTAGTTAGCTTCGTTAATAAGCTTCCCGCTAAAACCGACTTAAAAAAAAAAAAAAAAAAATCTAAATGTCTAGTTAGAGGAAAATTATTAGATATTTCGGGAGTATATTAAATGCGTACTTCTTCCTCTCACAGAAGTAGTGGGTCCACAATAAGCTCCCCGCTAAAACCGACTTAAAAAAAAAAAAAATCTAAATGTCTAGTCAGAGGAAAATTATTAGGTACTCCGGGAGTATATTAAATGCATACTCCTTCCTCTCACAGAAGTGATGGGTCCACGAAAATGTCTCCAACAGTTGTTTAAAACTGATTTCTATCTCTATTTGTAGAGTACAAAGTTGATTTAAAGGCTCCAGCAGTCCTCTAAAACAACTTTGTATCTCTAAATTTTTTTAGAAAATGTAATGTAGCTTTTCACAAAGGAAAAGCTACTATACATTTGTATCTCTTCTGTATCCGATTAAAAAAATAATTTAACCACTGAGTATATATCCTTTGTTTTTTCTCTTTCCTCTCATTTTCATCCGACTTTTTCTCTCTCTTCTTCTCTTTTCCTCTCTTCTCTCTGTGCTCTCTCTTCTCTCTGTGCTAAATAGTTCTCTTTGGGTTTTCTGTTGAAACACGGCGTGATGGTGATTCGGTGGTGGAGCTTACCGGCGTGGTGGTGGAGCCTGCCGCCAAGTCTTGCCGTGCCGATCCCAACGGTCTGGAGGAGTGGGTCTCGGCCATTCGGTGGTGTAGTCGTCCCGATCTTGGCTTGGAGGAGTGGGTCTCGGCCATTCGGTGGTGGAGCCGCCCCAATCTCGGCCTAGAGGCGTAGGTCTCGACCTAGAGGTGGTGGAGCCGTGCCGGATCTGGGTTTTTTTTTCTTTTTAATTTTTTAGTTTTGAAACTTTGGAATTTGACTCTGGTTGCTGAGAAATTGATTTTGTGGTGGTTTTTGGTTGCTCTGGGTTGATTTACGGTGGTGGTGGTGGTGGTGGCGGCGGCGGTGGGTGGGAATTTGGATGGGTTGGATATACGGGTATTGTTGGCGGTAAATAAAAAAAAAAGAATAAAAAATATAATATTTAAATGAGATAAAAGAATAAAAAAAGTATATTTAAATAGAGTAGAGAGTGAAATAGAGAGTACTGCTGGAGTGTTTGTCTGAAAAAATAAATAGAGAGTTGCTGAATAGTGTAAATATAGAGATAAAATAGAGATAAGTTTAAAGAGTTGCTAGAGTTGCTCTTAGAAACTACAAAGCTTTTGACCTGCTTAAATGGACTATTAACGTGTACAAATATCCAAGTTCAACTAAATAGTTATGTGTATTCTGTATCAAATCACTTGAGGAAAGAAGTTTAGATGCAATTTCATTTTTCACATTTCTTTTGTCTTATCTTACTATTTTCTTTTTTTTGTATAACACGTTTTGAGCATAGGATTTAGTCAAATTTTGAAAATAAACTATCCCCATTTTATCTTTATTTTTATAACAATTCAACCCACTCTAAGTTTTCTAAGAATTGATAATCTATTATCAGATTGATTCATTATCTATATTTTTTAGTGTTTATTTAATGGATTAAAAATCTTTTGGATTTCATGTTAATCATATTATATATATAGCAATATTGTTAAATATGACCAGTGATAGGTTAAGCAATTTCATTAAACTTGTTTTTCTTTTCTTCCCCTTTTTAAGCATATTAAAATTATATGTGACACATGTCTATTAACCTTATATACAAATTGATAAAAAATAATTAGAAAAATAATACATACATGTGCTTTTTATGTTTCATATAGATTATTTTATTCTTACTATAAGTTTACATTTGAATAATTTAGATTGAATATAATATTGATTAATTAAAGTTTGCATATACTTATTTATTTATTAATATTATAATATCTTTGCTATAGATTATGTCAAACTTTACAAAACTTGAATTCATTGCCCTTGACATTTCGGACAAAAATTACTTATTATGATCCTTGATGCTGAGATCTGAGGCAATGAAGCATATCAGATTAAAACATTGATGTATTGATGAAAATGAACACATTAGAACAATCAATAAAAAATACTTAAAAGCATATAATAAATTTCTTGTTAATGAAACTACTTTCATACATAAACAACATTACGAAAGTGTAAGAACAGTACATAACATAAAAGTCAATAAAATAACGATTAAAGACAGACATTTTCTGAGTGAGATATGTAGAACAAACAAATTATATATACAAGATAACAAGACCACTCTTTTACAAGAAAATACGGAAGAATCGGAGTTTCTAGAATCAAGGCAAAGCTCATTCTACATTTAGCCAAATATGTTCTATCTCAGCTGCAAGACTATCAAAGGAGGCAATCTGACTATTTAACGCAGTTTCAATTTTGGGTAGTTGGTAGCACTCTCCACTAACAGTTGATCCTCGATCAATTAGAGGTTGGAGCTGGATCATATTGGTCTCGTATCCGCATCAATCTTTTGCAAAGACAACTCAATTAACCACTCTTTCTTTTCACCTTCAGCTCTTCCAAGTTCGTTTTAAGCTTAGCCAATTATGTCTAGTACTGCCCATTCTGTTCAAATAATTCATACAACTAGCTTGGCATTAAACAACTCCTTTCTTTCAAATCCTCTGTATGTTTCAACAAGGCAAGAGTGGATTTGAGGTTGCTGGAGAATATCATAAGAGTATCTCTAATTCTCTCAAGTGTTGATTGATGATTAATAAGAACCAAGGCAACATTCAGGCATCTTTTTACTTGAATCTCGCTCATCCTTAATCAGATGTGACTCTATAATTGGTAATAAATAATAATACGCTCATAAGATTATGAGAAAACTTAAAATAAAATACGATTTTCTTCCTTACATATCATCCACATGTCAATTAGATTAGATTCATGCATATGAATAAATGTATAACGTAACATGACAAAAAAAAATTCATAAGGAATCACCCATGAAAATGACTTCATGCATCATGTAGGAATCTCATTTAGAGTTTGAACCTCCACATTCTCGAATGAATATGCATTTCATGCATTATAACAATGTTAATCTATTGTTAGAATTAGTCACATTCATCTGCATTGTTTCTATTATTTACTTTTAAATAAAACTTTTAATTATTTAAGTCCTCTTAATTGAGACAATACAGAATCCACTCGAAGAAGGAAAAAAATAAAAAACAAACAGAAGTATCATACTAATTTGCAGCATTCTTCTCTTTAAGCAAGTGGTTAGTTGCATCGAAGCAAAACCTGCAAAACCTCTTTCATGGACGGCCTGGTAGAAGGTTGAGTACCAGTACAAATGATTCCAAGTGTGAAAACACAGCACATTTTCTCCAAGTAAGAGTTTTCCCTGACCTCCTCATCTAAGGCATCAACTACAGGGTTGCCTTCTTGAATGTGACGCCATGCCCATTCAGCAAGGGATGTGTGTTCATCACCATGATTAGCTTTCCTTCCAGTTGCTAGTTCCAAAAGGATAACCCCAAAGCTAAAAACATCAACCTTCTCATTAACTCGTGTTGTGTGAGCATACTCTGCAGTCAAGCAAACAAAACAAACTAAACCAAAATTCCTACCGATGGAAAACGAGGAAACAAAACATCATCATTAAATGAAACTCATAAATTTGTATATCAAACACCTGGAGCTATATATCCAAAAGAGCCAGCCACAGTTGACATTGTAACTTGTTCTCCCTGCGTGATCATCATCTTGGCTAGACCAAAATCAGCAACTTTTGCATTGAACTCAGAATCTAAAAGGATGTTGCTTGACTTCACATCTCGATGAACAATGGGTGGTGAGCACGCATGGTGCATATAACAGAGCCCCTGAGCAACACCAACTGCTATCTGCAACCTCTTAGGCCAATCAAGGATGATGTGATCATGGACCGAATCCGAGACAGTGGATGCTCTACTTTTACCATGCAGCCATTGATCTAGGCTATGGTTATCCAAATACTCATAGACAAGAAGTTTCAAATTATCATTGGAAATACAGCAGAGCAACTTCACTATATTGGAATGTTGAATTGAACTCAATATTCTAACTTCTGCAAAAAATTCCCTTTCAAGTTCCTCTTCTAGCTTTTTGTTACTCCAAAACCTCTTCACAGCAATGACATCATGTGAACGATTAATAGCAACACGGTATACTCTCCCTGATCCACCACTACCAATCACGTTGTTTTCTGTCAGTCTTGACAAAATGTCCGATTCTGTGAAATTCAACCTTTGGAATGTGGTGAGCTTCCATGTGGATTCTAATCCATGCTTTTTCTTCCTGTAAATTCTAATTACAAAGAACGAAGCTAATAATATCAGTGGAGCTGCTATAATCAAACTGATAATCAAAGTAGGAAGAGAATAATTTTTGCAGGTGCGGAGGCCTATAGAACGGGTTCTAGCACAAACACCAGGATTGCCATAGAAAGATGCGACTGATGCATCTCTGTCAAATTCAGTTGGGATTCTCCCTAAAAGTTGGTTATATTCCAAGTTTAAACTAGTAAGGCCACGCAAAAAACCAATTTCCTTCGGAATTTCCCCGCTCAAATTGTTGCGTGACAAATCCAAATCCTCTAGGGCCGTCATTTCTCCAATTGTGTAAGGGATTTCCCCGATCAAATTTGTCGAGGACATCCATAAAGACTTCAGTTTCTTCAAGTGTGTGAAATTTGAAGGAAACCTGGTCGGTGTGATTCTTGTGTTGTCGGACAAATGTAGTACTTCAAGATTGGACAAGTTACCAATTTCTAGTGGGAAAGAACCGTTGAACTGACAGTTGAAGAGTTGAAGTGTCGTCAGCTCCGTTAACTGTCCGATAGATGCTGGAATGTTGCCAGAGAAGCGGTTGGCTCCAAGGTTGAGGTAGCCCAACCGAGAGATGCGGTGAATGTCATCGTGGATTGTACCAGATAGGTGGTTGTATGAGAGATCGAGGTATTCGAGCTTGGAACAGTTGTAAAAAACTTTTGGAAACTCACCGTAGATGTCGTCGTATGAAAGATCAATGACCGTGAGGTTCTTGAGGTCACAGATGAAGGGTGGGACTTGGGTGATGTTCTGGTATAGGAGTAAGAGTTCGGTGACCGAGCCATTGATACAGGTGATTAAATCAGCTGGTGGGGAACAGTCAGCTGGGGTACAATTAGCAGAGGACCAGCCGTTGCTATGTGATGAGATTTGCCAGTATTGCATTAGTTTCACTAAGACTGCTTGTTCTTGATGATGGAGCTGAGGGCTTGCATGGCTTACGAGAAGGAGGAAGTAAAGGAAGATAATGTAGAAAGAGAATTGGATAAATGTCGGGGTGGTTTTCGTCATTTGGAATTGGAGGTTGAGTTCCTTATTGTGATTTTGAACTCTGATCTAAAAGATAAGCAAATAGTCGGGAAATTACTACGTATTTGCTTGGTTGTTTCAGACTGTGAAACCAAACCATGAAAGCAAATGACTAATTATCAAATGTCAGATTGATTATGAGGAAAATTCTAAGAGGGTCGGTTTGTCACACTTGCAATTTTTTTCCCCGGAAACAAAATCGTTGACTGATAATGTTCAAAGTCTTTCTGAGCTGTCATATAAGTAGGACCAAACAATCAGAGCTATATGGAGATAGCGCAGACATTAGATACTGACATTCCAACGTGATATTTATGATTACTTGACTTTGTGTTATAAACTCTTCAAGTTGGATTGGATCTTTTAGTTTAAATAGGATAAAATTTTTGGATTTGACTTGGGTCTTGATATTTGTTCTATTATTGCTATTATTCAATACCTAACCTCACCATCAATTTGAAGCTGAGCTTAGAGCACTCTCAATAGCCTTCTCATTTGTTGTCAGTTGAGTTCTAAAAAACCCACTTTTTTTTATTTAGCTAAAGCACCACTGCATCAGACTCTCTATTCTAACTTTATTATTCTATTTTTTAATATATTTATTTTTTTCACAACTCCCAAAATACCATTCTTTCTCATTTTTCTCTTTCCTCTTCCTTTTCCTCTATTCCTGTTTGTACCCCACCTCTCTTTTTTTTTCTTTTTTTCTTTTTTCTTTCATTTTTTCCCCACCACCCACGTACACATTTTTTTCTCTTTCTTTTTTCTTTTTTCTTTCTTTTTTTCCCCCACCACCCACGTACTTCCTCCCTTTTTTCTCATTTCCTTCCCAGTTCCTCCCCCACCCCCCTTCATTTTCTTTCTTCTTTCTTCTTCTTTCTTTCTTTCTCAGCGATGCTTTTTATTATTATTTTTATTTTTTTTCGTTTTGAGCCTCCATTTCTCTCATTTCCTTTCCAGTTCCTCCCCCCCTTCATTTTCTTTCTTCTTTCTTCTTCTTTCTTTCTTTCTCAGCGGTGCTTTATTTATTAGGCAGAAATACACTTTTGGTCCCTGTGTTTAGGGGGTGTTTTCAATTTGGTCCTAGTGTTTTAATTTCATTCGATTGGGTCCCTGTGTTTTTAAGCCGTTTTCAATTTTATCCCTGGAGCTAACTCCGTTAGTTTTAATCCTACGTGGCAAGCGGAAAATTGACATGGAATACTATAAAATGACGTGGCAAAACAAAAATAATTAATTAATATTTAAAAAATCCACGTCAGCCACACTTTTTTTTCCTCTCTTCTTTTTATTTTTCTTATTTTTTCCCTTATTTTTTCTTTTCTTTCTCTCTCCTCTGTTCTTAACCCTCACCAGATCTGGGCATCTCGAAAAATCTCTCAGTTGATGAGGAAGACGACGATGAAGAGTTCCTCCGGCACCGATCTACGGCAGCGTCGCTCCTAAACTCAAACCATCGGGGCGTTCTCGCTCCGGCGGATCCAACCATGTCGAGAAATTGGAGGACGACCCGGCCGATTTCTCGCTCACGAATCTTTGCCTTTTGAGAATCTGGGGATCGGACTCGAAGCTCCGAAAGAGAGATTCACTCGTCTTCCTCCTCGCCTTCGTCGCCTGGCTCTTCCTCTTCTTCTCTCGCTCCGAACCCCTAGCCCTCTTTGGCTTCACCATCGACGCGACAACAAGTCCAGCTACGGCTCGTCTGGGTTTTGAGCTTCTCTCTCTCTAGCCTCCACGACACAAGTGAGAGCGGAAGCTCGAAGATTCGAACCCGAACCCAGTGAGTCAGGTTCGATTTCTTTGTGAGAGTTGCAATTTTTTTTTTTTTTTGTTGAGATCTGGTGGAGGATGAAGATAGTGTTGATGTGTTGATCTGGTGGTTGTGGGTTGATATAATTAAGTTGTTTGTGAAATTTCTGGGTGCTCTCTAGAGAGGAGCTCGAGGTGTGGTCGGTGCTGTCCTGGGCTATTTGGAATTAAGTTGTTTGTGAAATCAAGTTTCCAGTTGGTGTTTTGTGGGGGAAAGTGGTAGAAGTGAGTGTGTGTGTTGTGTTTGGTTGGCAAGAAAGTGAAAGAAAACGAGAGAAAATAAATTTTCAGAAAATAAAATTTGGATTTTTATTTTATTTTTTGTTTTAATTTAATGTGATTTTTATTTATTTATTAAAATGATGATGTGGATTTTTTAAATATTAATTAATTATTTTTTAATTATTTTTGTTTTGCCACGTCATTTTATAGTATTCCATGTCAGTTTTCCATTTGCCACGTAGGATTAAAACTAACGGAGTTAGCTCCAGGGGTAAAATTGAAAACGGCTTAAAAACACAGGGACCCAATCGAATGAAATTAAAACACTAGGACCAAATTGAAAACACCCCCTAAACACAGGGACCAAAAGTGTATTTCTGCCTATTTATTATTATTATTATTATTTTTTTTTCGTTTTGAGCCTCCATTTCTCTCATTTCCTTCCCAGTTCCTCCCCCCCTTCATTTTCTTTCTTCTTTCTTTCTTTATTTCTCAGTGGTGCTTTATTATTATTATTATTATTTTCATTTTCATTTTGACCCTCCATCTTTATTGCCACCCTCACCATCATCAAACAGGTTGCTGCTGCTGCTACTTCACCTCTGAATGTATTTTTCTTTCTCATTTTTTTTTTCTTTTTTCTTTTACTATTCATCTTCTTTTTTTTGGGTTATTGAAGATTTAGATCTGTTACTGTGTTTTTGTTTTTGTTGTTGTTGTTTCTGTTATCTTGGCGCGGGAGATAGCTTGCAAGAGAGAGAAAAAAAGCTTATTTAATTGCGTGAGGAGTGAACAGTTGCTCCCTCGTTTGGGCGAGCTACTGTTCATTCCCTTGGCAAATTTGCCCGTTTTAGGAGTCTGTTAGAGACGTTTTTTTGCTGTTTTCCCTCGTTTTAACTCCATTTTGCACGAAAGAAGAGGCTATTGAGAGTACCCTTAAATTTGTTATGTGTTTACTAAGAGCATTCTTACAGCCTCCACAAAATTTTTACCAAATTTGTTCTAAAAAACCCACTTTATCTAATTTGGTTAAAGCACACTACACGACTCCCTATTTTATTTTATTATTCTATTTTTTAATATATTTTTATTTATTTATTTTTTTCACAACTCCCAAAATACCTACCTTTCTCATTTTCTTCCTACCTCTCCCTCTGTTCCGTTATATATTCTCCCCCTCCCCTTTTTTTTTTTTTTTTTTTTTTTTTTTTTTTCTTTCTTTTTTTCCCCCACGTACCACTTTTTTCTTTCTTTTTTCTTTTTTCTTTCCTTTTTTTTCCCCACCACCCACGTACCCCCCTCCCTTTCTTTTTACTTCTCCCCACCAGACATACATCCCCCTCATTTTCTTTCTCTCATTTCCTTCTATTAGTTTTCTCTTTCTTTCTCTTTCTTTCTCTCATTTCCTTTTTTCTATTTTCCTTTTCTTTTCTCTTCATTCTTTATCACCTATCTTTTCTCTTTTCTTCTTTCTCACCTGATTTCCTCAAGATCGGTCGACTGGAGCTGCTGGTCTTCCTCTCCCTGGTGAGCACCGTTATTCTTGGCACCAACTCGAGGAAGAAAACGTGAGAGACAGAATGTAAGAGAGAGAAAAAAAGATTATTTAATCCCTTAGCAGATGAACAGTTGCTCCCTCAGTTGGGTGAGCTACTATTCATCAGCTTCAATATTTCTGAAAATAGGGAGGCTGCTGTGAGGGGGTTTTGTCAAATTTTTTGCTATATTTAAGTGTTTTATACGGTTTGAGGAGGCTGGTACGAATGCTCTAATAGACTAGAAAACGGTCTAATTGCTTTCTGAAAGAGGTTCAAAAAATACATGTGATTGTTGTGAAATGTTTCTGGGTTTCAGTTCATAAGAGCATTCCTATCCAGAAATCTATAATATATCTATTTTACATATCCAAAAAGCACTTTTTTATTTTACAAACTCATCTTTATATAACATTTCTCATCCCATTCTTTATTTTACAAAATATCATATTAAAATAATCTTATAATTTTTTTAAATAACTTTTTTTTTTAGAAACCATTTATCTCTCTCCTCTCAGTCTCCCTCCTCTCTCACGCCTCTACTCAATCTCAATCTCTATCTCAAGCCTCTCCCTCACCTCTCAAATCTCTCTCTTGCTCCGACTAGCACTCAACGCCAACCATCAAAGGCAACCATATCATCAACAACCAACCCACACTCAAACCCTCAAATCCAAAATCAAACCCACCGCTGCAACATCAAGAACAAACAATAACCCATGACAACCATCAACCCACGAATTCTTGCTCCAACACACCCATACCAACAACCCACACCGGAAAACCTTCAAAACCATCACAAGTGCAAAGAATCAAACACAAATCTGCAAACTCATAACCATAAATCAAACGCAAATCAGCCACCACAAGTGAGAATTTGCCGATGTCGATGCCGATTTCGCAACATGTTAAACTCAAATCGTGTGAGAAATATAAGATAATGCCGATTGCCGATGTTGCTGACTTGTTGCTCGTGTGAGAGAAAGAGAGTTTGAGAGAGGGGAGTGAGGAATTTGGGATTTGGGATTTTCAAAGGAGAAGGGAGGTTTACATTTACAGTGGGGGAGTTGTGGAGTTGTGCAGGAGAGAGAGAGGGGTAGAGTCTGACAAGCAAAGAGAGATAGAATGAATAAATAATGAGGGATGAAAATATACAAAAGGCTACAGTAATATGTATTTTTACATGTTACTGTAGCTTTTTGTAAAATAAATCAGTAGGATACATGACCGATTGGGAGCTCATTTTTGTGATTTTTTTGCTATAGTAGTCTCTAGTTTAGCCAAAATTGTATTTTAGAGGTCCAGCTGAGAATGCTCTAAGCTGATTAGTTAGTTGGGGTTTGGAATTTAATCGAGGCTTGTAAAGGGGTTCAGAAATTAACCGAGGCTCGTAAAGTGCTTGATAAAATACGGAGAAAAACGTGATTACTTACCAACCTAGTTACTCAACCTTCATTTGTTGTGTCTCTTCTTTTTGTTTTGACATCTTAGTTACATGCTAGGTTGCAATAAAAGCAAAACGCAACCAATCATTTTAGGATTACCTCCAAATCAATTTGAAGAAAAATTCCTTCAACCCACTACATGTTACACGTGATTCAAACGACTATCCACATGTACTTTTATCACATTACTTGTTTAATTAGTCATGTGATTTGTTTAAATAATACAAGTGGATAATTTTATAAATCATCACATAATAGGTTGGAAGAAATCACTTTTAAGTAGAGGATCCAAACACAGGCTTAAACTGGTTTGAAGATAAACTTTATCCATTATTTAACAAGAAATTCACCTATAATGTAATTTACAACAAAGTAATTCGTGTATTGTTCCAAACATAACAAAAGATAAGAGCATTGCTTAAGTTCCACTTGTGAGGGTGTACAAAATTACCTTAAAGCAATATCAAGATGTGCCTTGCTTGGTTTCATGCAACTGGAATGGTCAGTGCATCCTGAAAATTCCAGGCGATTTAGTCTCTCAGGGCTAGTAGGAGCCCAATCAACCTATAGATTTTTCCAAATTTACATTTTTAGAATGGGGGGAGAATTACAGTATCCCCCGTGCATGACACTTACAATATAGCGGAACAAATGGCATTAATGTGTGGCATTCAAGAATCATATCTGAACATTTTGCCTATGAGAGATGTGAGGCACACATGCCCACTAGGTTTACTGGTTTAGCAACTAGCAAGCCATTCAAACACTCACTAAATTTTAGTCGCATATACGTGTAGAAATTTGTGAACTTCCATAAATTAATTCTCCATCTAGTTTGATACAGAAGTTCAACAACTTACCCTACAGACCACTAATTCTCCAAAGAAGACAGAACAACACATCCACAAACACAAAGCCCCAGAATTTTTCCTGTCACTTCCTTTTTCTTTTTTTAATAACCTTGCATGTCCGAGCCAGCTTGCGCACACCTTGACTAATCCCACGGAGTCCGTGTACCGCGCCCTCGTAAGAACTTTTGGATCTCATAGTCTCAATTATATCCAACATTCCTACCATCTTCCACTCTTTCTACTCTTAGTTTCGATTCGATCCTAAGAACTTCGGGATCTCATGGTTGCTATAAATATAATGGACCATGGAAACAACAGCTTATCTTCATAAAGCAAAGCGAAGTTTCTCAGGAATCAAATGAGATCAATTGCCGCACAAACT
Organism: Fagus sylvatica; assembly: GCA_907173295.1. NCBI lineage: Eukaryota > Viridiplantae > Streptophyta > Magnoliopsida > Fagales > Fagaceae > Fagus > Fagus sylvatica. The sequence continues at coordinate 40,616,128 of OU015766.1, read as the reverse complement.
ATGTAGCAAATTATCATTCAGAACACAATGCTTAAAACTCATACTTAGCATGTTAAACCAATCTAAAATACACATTTATTTTGCTCGCGAAAAGGATGTTACTGCAAAAGATCATGCATATAATGGCAATCTCCCCAATGCCCAAAATTCCTCATTTCTAAACCCTTGTTTTCAAAATATCACACACATTAAAAGAGCACGAGTAACAAACAGAATTAGATAAAGCAAACCTCAAAACACCCACACATTGCAAAATGTAATATCTATATATTCATTATTTCAAATGTTGAAGCATACAACCAACAACAAACAACTATATAATCCTCAATGCACCCATAAACATGAAACATTTACCAGTCTAAGACGACGAAGTAACCGACGAAGTAAACGGATTCAAGAGAAACATTGTTAAGCCGCTCAAGAGCTAAAATAAGCGCTTGTGTACCCAAGTTCCCTTCTCCATGAGCCTTAAGCGAGAGATAGAGCTGCTGAGCCAAAGCCAATCCAGGCAAAGCCAGACCCATGTTCTGACACTCTTTCAAACAAATCCCCAAGTCCTTGACAAAGTGATTCACATAAAACCCAGGCTCAAAATCCCTCTTCAAAATCCTATTCCCATACAAATCCAACGACTTTGACCCAGCCGCACCACTCGAAATCGCTTCGAGAAACAAATCCACATCGAGACCGGCCTTGTGAGCGTAAACCATACCTTCCACCAATCCCACCATCGTCGAAGCTATCGTTATCTGATTCGCTAGCTTCGCGAATTGGCCTTTACCAGTGGCACCCATGTAATTAACTTTACCCAGGAGGACAAAAAGTGGACTCAAACGGTTCACAACCGACTCGTCCCCTCCGGCGAAGATCGCCAAGGTTCCCTTTTTGGCGCCGAGATCGCCGCCGGAGACAGGCGCGTCGATCGCGGCGCAGAGTTTGGCGGAAGCCGCGGCAGAGATTTCGGCGGCGAGTGAGGGTTCAGAAGTAGTCATGTCGACGAGGATGCCACCGTGGCGGAGGCCGGAGAGGGCTCCGGAGTTGGGGTCGAGTAAGACGGAGCGGACGTCGGAGGGGTACCCGACGATGGAGAAGACGACGTCGGATTTGGAAGCGAGCTCGAGTGGGGAGTGGGCCAAATGAGCTCCCATGTCGAGTAGAGGTTGGGCTTTGGAGAGGGTGCGGTTGAAGACGGTGAGGGTGTAGCCGGCTTTGATGAGGTGGGAACACATGGAACGACCCATGACGCCTGTACCGATCCAGCCCACGCGGGTGTTGGATGGGCTAATGGGCTCTGAGGTGGAGGAGGTGGTGGTGGTAGTGGCCATGGAGCGGCGGTGGAAGGTGAGGAGGGAAAGGGAAAGAGTGGGAGTGAAGGAGTGGTGGGAAAGGGAGAGTGAGAGTGAGCGGAGTAGAAGAGGCACTGGCATTTCTATTTTCTTTATATAACGTATTATCGTGTTTTTATCTGATTGACATTGTCCACGATTGGCGTACAATTTGATTCATTTCAGGTTGTTCTTTGGACATAGGAATAGGATAATTGTATAGTATTTAGTAAATATTTTGTTAAATATTAAGAATTGATAAAATTCAATCAGTTATTTCTAAAATAGATGTATATTGTTAAAAAAGATTGCATTCAAACTGAAATTTGAAGTCATTCATAATTATTTGCTTGAGGAGAGACATGATTGTTAAGGATAATTGTAGTAATCCACCCACTATAATGATAGTTGCACTTCGCAATTCAAATTATAAAACTCGTAAGTCGTAATGACTAGTTCAATTTTAATAAACATAGCAGAAAAAAACCCCACCTTCCATATGATTGTTAAATTTAAAGTTGTTTTCTATTAATCACAAACATTTTTAATCGTACCAAACACTAAAAAATGGAGAAACATTTTTCACCAAAACAAATGGAACAGTACATAATTCTAATGAAATTCAAGCAGAAAGAATTAATTGTCAACACTTACAGGTGACATAATAATACTTGGTTTATTTTTAGATTGACTGGGGAACCATTAGAAGAGCTGTTAAGACTTAAGATTGATGTAAGGCCTAAAATCCCAATTTTATTTTCTTGTTGAAATACACAAACTCGTTAATTCAAGGCCTAGGTTTTCCAGCCAAATCAAAAGATTTTTGGTTGATTAGCGCTAAGCCCATGTGTGTAGCAGTTTGTTGATGGTGGTCTTTGTAGATTATGGGGAGTAAGGTGGTTTGGTGTGTTTGTGTATCTCTCTCTGCTGGCTGATTTGCAAACCATAAACTCAGCTTTCCATTCCACTGTTGGCTCTCAAATTGTAATCTGCCAGAAGCAGGGGCTTCTCCTAAACTTGTCTTGTACAGTTCGATTTTGTTTTCTTGCTGCTTTGTCGTCTCTTTTGAAATCTATGCATAGACAAACACTAGGGAATGATGGAGCTGAGTTCCATCCACGCTAACCAGGGGCAGGTATAGAGTCTAGCTACATGTGCAAATTCATGCCTTGGGGACTAGACAATAAATAGTAAATTGGTAATATACCTTTTAACACCTGACATTAATCATAACAAACTGGCATATATCATATGCCAGCATCAAAATATAAATTTAAAAACATCGCAAAATTGATCATAACAGACCAGTGATATAATAATAGTTTGCATCTAATTTAAGCATTAGAATGGTAACAAACTACATCTGCTAACATGTCCTGCTCATAAAACTTTCAAGCTATAAGGACAGAATAAAATATTGACTACCGGTCAAAACAATCAGTACATGTGTACAAAAGTATGGCATATCCATGAAAATGAACTTCATCAATTGGGGAGAAAGCACCACAGGGGTCTTGCAAATTATTGAAGATCAAAGGCACCTACAGAGGAAAATACCCAATTAATGTATAAATATGCAACTAATGATGCATAAAAATATCAAATTAAAATCAAGTTACTGAACACTTGAATATTGCATAATAATAGATTGATGCATAATGCCTGTAACAAAGAGAACATGATTAGGCATTCCAATAAAGATTGTTTAATTTCAAATGGAGCAAAAACAAGGAAGCCAACAGGCACGGAATTGCATATTACAACATAGAAATGGGGCAATGGGCCACTACTTCCAGCTAATAGGAATGCAAATTGGTAGTTGAACTTTGCTAGACCTAGTAAAATCAATTGGAAAGGAGGCAAAGAAAAAAGAGGGGGAAGGGGGAGAGTATTATCTTGATGGGTTAACCAAGGGATAAGGGCCATTAACATGCTCTTTCACATACCAGATGATAATGAAGATATACACTATATGCAGTTGACATATTCAATGATAACTATCTGATGACTTTAAACCCTTACAAAGTCTTAGACCAACACGTTTTACGCGCCTCATAGTTCCAAAAAGCATGCTATCAGATGAAACTTCTCAATATAAACATTCTCAAGAGTACAACTGTTGGTCTTCCATTATCTATTTATGTCAAACACCCCTTAATCCAAGCTTGGAGTGCTGGTGTGAAACAGTAAGGCCTAAATGTGACATATATGAGAATGAGGAACAGAATAGCACAAGCAACACATAAGGTTAAGTATTACCAAGTCCCAGATACAACAGTACATCTTAGTATAGTATAAAGAGGTCTAAAAGTCATGTATACAATCCTGATATTACCTAATTGTGCAAAACCATACTATGTCCTATTGACCCATAGACTGTTTAGAATAGAAAACCACATACACTTTAAAAGTACTATATATATATATATATATATCAAGACACAGAATGCAATCCACAGTTTGAACATTACAAGGGAAATTGTTCTTAAAATTTAAGCATGAAAAAGAAGAGCTTGCATGGTCTGCACAATGACCCATACATCAATATTTTGCAAATGGGGCTTAAAATTAAACGTACATCATTACAAAGAAGGAATACCACCAAATGGAAAAAACATTACAAGCTTCAACAAGAATAAGGCCATTGAGCTCTTGCTCAAATGGCATCACCTCTCGTTGTAAGAACAAGGTGTAGGACAAGGTTGGGGGTTTAAGACCCATTGGATGTGTGGGTGTAATTACCAATTAAAAAAAAAAAGATTCAAAGTAGATTCCACAATGAATAAAACATTTGCCTGCATCACATGTCTATTCTCTAATTAGAATGGCCTAGCTTTGGGTATAAATGCAGAACAAAGTTTAAGATGAAGACGAAAAACAAAACAAAATCTTGTATAAATTTGTTCTGTGACTAGAGATATGATGAAACAAGCAAAGGCAAATTGATAATCAAGCAAAAGTGCACAACTTAATTTATTAACAGAAATTTGCACTGAGACACAGCAGTGTGGATATGCTAATACAATGATCCATAAGTTTGTAGCCAAATCAGAACTTCACATTATATAATCGTCACAATAACTAAATCTTATACAGCTCAACACAATCTAGAATCCATAAACCTTACACATTTCAGCAAATATCATAAAATCCTTAATTAAATTTAGCTCCCAATCAAAAATCAAAATACAACATTGGAACAAGCATAATAATTAAAGCAAGAACAATTGCTTTCTAAAAAAAAAAAAAAACCCATTCTTTTCCTTACCTCAAAAAACAAAAATCCCTGCTTTTTTTGTTCACTTGTACTCAAAGCTCGGAACAGGTGGGGCATCGAAGCTCTCCAAGATCTTCGTCTCGCTTCCGCTACTCGTCGGCTCCGACTCTTTCTTCTTCGGCCACCAGCCTCCAAGCCAACCCGAACCCGAGTCCGTAGAAGAAGAAGAGGATGATCCAGAAGAAGAATCTGGTTGGGCTTGTGGCAGGCCTGGTATCTGGCCCATGTATCCAGGAATAGCTGGCATATTAGCCTGAGGCTCATCGACGATCATCTGTTGCTGGTGGCTGACCATTTTGTTCAACATGATCCCAGCTCCTTCGATGAGAGCCAAGAGGACGCCGCCGAAGGCGGCGGAACGAGCCGTTGCACGGAGTCCTTGACGCATGGAGAGAAAGCCACCGGTGGCGGCTCCAGCCACGATTGAGTTCCACGGGTCCTCTTTCTGGCGGAGGTACACCATGGTGCAATCGAAGGTGGAGAAGAGTCCACCCCACACGGCGAAGCCTCCTCCGACGCGCGGGGCGTTGAGGCGAATGGCCTGTGAGCCGCCGACTAATCGAGCTCCTGCGGGAGAGTTGTAGACGCCCTTGATGAAGTGGAAAGCGGAGCCTCCGACCGCGCCCATGGCGAACGCACCGCCGACGTCGTCTAGGATGCGATCTGGACAGGGTTCTCTAGATGTCTCTGGCGTCCCCATGGCTTGGTTTTGGCTCTGAGGTTTTTGTTTTCTTTCTAGGGTTTGGTTCTGTTTCGAGGTTTGAGGAACCTCGCTCGCTAGCTAGCTCTTTTTTTTTTTCTATTCTCTTTTTAGGGGAATTTGTAGTATTTCTGTATTTGACGATTTGTTTAGGTGAAAGTTTTGTTTTGTTTAAAGTGAAAAAAGGGAATAATTAATGTTGTATATGTCTTGGGGAAGGGGTTTTCGTCTTTATGGCGCGTTTGGGTTCTTGTCTTTTGGGTGGTGAAGGGGGTGAAGGGCTTAGGGTAGTAAGGTCGGTCGGTACTCCTACTTAATTTGGGTTTGTAAGGGGAAAATTAATTTTGAATTTTAATTACTACATTAATGGGATTATTTATAAGGTTCATTATATTTTGTAAATTTATAATAAATAAATTTGATTATGTATTTTTTATATCCTAAAGAAAAAAATAGATTTTTTATAACCAACTTGTAAGTTGTAAGTTTGTAACACTTTTATACTCATAAGGATACGGTTTAGTGGTATGAGGCTTGCGATGAGTAATAAACTTTAGATATTTTATGTTTAATCCGCACTTTAAGTTTTCTCTAAATTAGTCGATATACAATTCTGATTAGTAGGATTGTGGATCTTAGCTTGATGATGTTACTTAACATAAAATCTAAAAATAAAAAAGCCATTATATATGCACAAGAAATATTTATATAATTGTTCATGGAGTTGAGAAATCTCCCATCCAACCCATAGAAATTGGGGTCGGGTGGGGTGGGACAGTTTTGTCATGCCAGAGAAGAAGAAAAAAAAATTGAACTCACTATTTAAGTTCATTATTCAATAAATAATTGCATTTATACAATTGAATCTAATATTCTAACTACCTCAAAAACTAACACTCAAAATATTAAAATAAAACTAAATTAACAAGTTTTAAATGGGTGTTAGTATTAGTCTGTCTCAAATTGAAAAATGTAGAACCCAACCCGATCAACGGGTTGGATTGGGTGGTTGAAAGCACATGGTTTTTGTTTTCGACCAAAAGTGTAATTGAATATTCTATACTGTATGTCGTTCAACTTGAAAATCAACAATTATCCCCTTTTTGTTTTCTTTTCCTAAACTGCGTGTAGTCTATAACGTTGGCCAGACTCATTCGTGCCGTGCCCGTGCGTGCGGGTCCGCTTAAATTCAGTGTACCTCGTTTTTGCAGTGACATGTCGTTTAACTTGGCCACCACTATCAAAACCAGCTCTATTTCTCGCCCTACTGAAAGACCCTTTGCGAGTTAGCAAGCAAGTGAGGCTATCCATGGGATGCGGATAAGGTAACACTGTGTCTTAAACCTGAGACCCTTCTTCTTCAATTAAATATAAAGTAGTTTCTTTCTTCAGGTTTTTATTCATCTTTCCCTGACTTGGCACTTTAAGGTTTCAGATAATATACACTGAAACAAGGTTATAATTGTTTTGTTTCTTCTATGCTTACAATGTATACCAATTTGACAAAGAGCCATGCATTTCCATTGGCTATTAGAGTTTATTCACAACCCTTCAAATTATTCCACACCTCAAAGCTCCAATCTTTTTCAACTGGGTCTGTTCCAAAACCCCAATTAAACCCCAGTTGGACCAAAACCCTTGGAAATCTCTGTTTGATGAACTGCATGAATTTTTCAACTTGTTCTCATTATAGGACCATGGAAATGGGTAATATGGCAAAACCCAGAAGTGTGTCATGTGGGTTTAGGCTTAGAAGTGCCATACAGTATTGCCCTATGACAAGAGCTAGATGTTTTTCAAGTTCATATGCTAAGAGAAGTGGTGAAAAGAATGATGTGGTGAGAACTGGAAAAAGACTTCCTTGGTTAGCATCAAATAGAGCTAAGGAATTAAAAGGGTTGGAGAAGGGAACATCTACAAAGACAAGTCGTTCTTCTTGGGGGGAATCGGCAAAGAGGTTGGAGAAAGTGAGGAGTAGGTCTTCTTGGGAGGAATCAGAAAAAAGGGTGGAGGAAGCAACAACAATGAGAAGTGCCCGTTCTTCTTGGAAGTCATCAGCTGAAAATTTTGTGGGGAGTGAAGAAGATAGGAATGGAATAGATATAGCAGAAGATCGGAAAAGTGGTTATGATGATAGGGATGGAAGTTTTGAAGAAGATAATGAAAAAGTGGAGGAGAACAAGTAGAGGCCATTGATGACTTCCGAGATGGGATAATATCAAGCATAGGTTCAGGGGAATGGTAGATGTAAGGGCTGGATCTGAGAAACCTGAGTTACGGAGGTGGAATAGGCAGGAAAATTGGGGTAGAAAGACATGGAAAGAAGCTACAGAATCAACAGTACCTAAGATGGGTGGTGAAGGGATTTATGGGGTTGGTCCAGTTTTGGGGAATCTGCTTTGTCAGCTCGAAGAAGAGAATTTTATGCATTGTACCTCCAAGAAGGGTTGGATTTGAGTAATAATAATAGGAAGAAGAAGGACAAAAAAGGGTTTGAGAAAGTTTTGAGGATGGCTGAAAAAATGGGGTTAAGCATAAAGGAAGCATCAAAGCATGATCTCAATATGAATTGTTGATGAACCGGGAGTCCCCATCAGGGTCTGGTTCTAGATGCTTCGCCATTGGAGATGGTGAGGAAATTAAGGAATTGGATCCTGCTTCTGTTGAGGAAGACAAAGGTTCTCTGGTTATGATGGGTAGCCGAAGTTTGGATGAGGTCACAGATCCTCAGAATTTGGGGGCAATCATTAGGTCGAGATGGGCATACTTCTTTGGCATAGCTTCAGAATGGGTGGTGTGGATAGCTGAGAAACCTGAGTACGGCAGGTGGAATAGGCAGGAAAATTGGGGTAGAAAGACATGGAAAGAATGAATCAACAGCTAAGATGGGTGGTGAAGGGATTTATGGGGTTGGTCCAGTTTTGGCTGCTTTGTCAGCTCGAATGAAGAGAATTTTATGCATTGTACCTCCAAGAAGTGGTGTAATTAATAGGAAGTGAGCAAAAAAGGGTTTGAGAAAGTTTTGAATGGCTGAAAAAATGGGGTTAAGCTAAAGGAAGGCAAAGCATGATCTCAATCTGGTTGTTGATTGAAGTCCCCATAATGTCTGGTTGGAGCTTCGCCATTGGAGATGGTGAAAATTAAGGAAAGAGGTGGATCCTGCTTCTGTTGCAAGAATATGATGCATTTGGGTTCTTAGTCACAGATCCTCAGAATTTGGGGGCAATCATTAGGTCAGCATACTTCTTTGAGCTTCAGGGGTGGTGTTATGTGCCAAGGTTCAGGCATTAAGTGGTGTTGTGAGTTCAAGTTGGAGGAATTAATCAGTTGCTTCAAGAAAAATGATGCAGTTGGCTGTTGCCTTGGATGAGGTCTTGCCTGGTGCACCAACAATTCTTGGATGAGGTTTTGGGCAGTGAGGGTACTGGGTTGAGGCCTTTGGTGGAGAGATCATGTACTCAGTTGATTAGGATCCCTGGGAATATTCCTATGGATTTATCTACAGGTGGAGCTAATGATATGGAAACTGCAGAAACAAATTCTGGGTGCTCAAGTGAAGAGTTCAGGTCCTTTCTAGCTGTGGAGAGCTTAAATGTCAGTGTCGCAGCTGGTGTGCTTCTTCATCACTTAATTGGAACCAATTACAAGAATGAGTGCCACATAGGAGATGAGTCGACTGATGCACTTGAATGAGATTCCAGGGCTCATACATTCATTTTGTTGTCTCAGTCTATTTATTTAAGTAGATTATGATTGTATCATTTTGTTTTCACCTTATAACACAAGCATTATAAAATTTTAACAAGCATCTGTAGGATTTTATATTCAATTGGGAGTAGCTTCACAGTTTTGAATGCCTTTTCTCCTCTTGATTGGAAACATGTAATATTAAGAGTTGTAACTTTGGTCATAAGCAAAGTAATTCCCTTGGAGCAAGTCCTATTCCCTTGTGAGCAAGTCCTATGGCCCTTGGCATAAAAAAATGTCTCCTAAAATGTTATAATATTTCCATCAACTATAAATTTTCCTTTATCACCTCTTCAAATAATTAACTACTGTGTACTAAAACTTTAAAGCAAGCATTGTCTTAACTTGGTCATTCATAGCTGTAAAAACTGTCTTTATCTGCCCTTGAAGTTCTGTAATTGTCTTGTCTTTACTGTATATGCTCTTAATCAGAAATGTCTGTTCCATCTTTTCTGTGAACTAAGAATTAATACAATGATTTCTGATATTAGTCATGTAATCATACCCAAACTATGTACTAATGGTTTGCAAATTTACCCAAATATTTCTCTTCCTACCATGGTTAATATGAAGTGCTAAAAAAGACAGCTTTTTTCCTTTCATAATTCAGTAGGTTGTTCATTCTTTTTTTGATCAGTAGTAGGTTGTTCATTCTTACATTATGATCAGGTAACTCCCAACGTGGTGCATTTAGAGCTATGAACTATTGCAACACGGAACATCTTGTAGATTAGGTCTTGGAAGCTAAACAAGCCCAACCTTGCTTAGCAAGATTGTTAAATAAAGTGGGCTTTTTATTTTGGAGGGGGGAGGGGGGTGGTTGGGCCCAGCCACCAATATGGGTTTGAAAATTGGAGTAATCGGAACTGGTGATTGCGGACGGTCCCATTTATATCATAGAATGCATAATATGATGGGAGCGTTATTTACCCATTACGTTTTTTGATAAACGATTAGCCATTACACTTGTATATAAAGTATTGGTTCAATATGTCAATTCATTTTTATTGTACATAAAATTCACTTATGGTCTGTTTGGATGGGGTGGATTTAGGTTCATGGATTTGGATTTGAGGACTCAAATCTAAATTCTTTGTGTTAGATGACTCAAACCCACCATTAAAGAATTAAAGTGGATTTGGGTCAATATGTCAAATCCATCCAGGATTTTAAAGGATTCACTTATGGTCATGTTTGGATGGGGTGGATTTCATGGATTTGAGGATCAAATCTAAATTCTTTGTTTAGATGATCAACCATTAGATGATTTCTTTGGGTCAAATATTTTAAAGGATAGGAATGGATTTCAAATGACTTCTTAAGATAGGAACTTCACAAATCCTCCCATTAGATGTTAACACTCAAAATAACTAAAATATCATTAAAACCTCTAAAATACATCTAAAGGCTCTAAATGACCAAAATGCCCCCAAAATACCAAATGACCCAAATAACCTTCTAAATGACCGAAATAACCCAGAAACCTCCAAAATGACCAAAATACCCACAAAACTACCAAAATGATAAAAAAAAAAATACTCATGGAATCATCAAAGCGACCCAAATACTCCTAAAGTAACCAAAATAACACTAATACCCTAAAATGACCAGAAATAAACTCAAAAATTCAAAAAGACCAAAATAATCCTTAAAATACACTCAAAACACCTAAAATAACCAAAATACACACGGAACCCCTAAAATGAAAAAAAATAACCCCAAAAATTCTAAAATGACTAAAATAACCCTCGAAATACCATAATGACCAAAATAATTCCGAACCCCTAAAATGACCAAAATAACCCCAAAAACTCCAATATGACCAATATAACCCCGAAAACACCATAATGACCAAAATAACCTTCAAAACTCCAAAATGACCAAAATAACTCTGAAAACTCCAAAATAACCAAAATAACATCGATAACTCCTAAAATGACCAAGATAACCCTGAAAGATCTAATATGACCAAATTAACCCCAGAAAACACTATAATGACCAAAATACACTCAAAACTCCTAAAACGACCAAAATATCAGTGAATCACCAAAATAACCCGGAAAACGCCAATGTGACCAAAATAACCCTAGAAACACCATAATGACCAACATGCACATAAAACTCCTAAAATGACAAAAATAATCCCAAAAACTCCAAAATAAACAAAATAACCCTGAATCCATAAAATGACCAAAATAACCCCAAAAACTGAAATATGACCAAAATAACCCCATAAACACCATAATGACCAAAATAACCCCGAAAACTCCAATATGACCAAATTAATCCAAAAACACCATATTTACCAAAATACATTTGGAACCCCTAAAATGACCAAATAATTCCCGAAAACCATAAAATGACCTCGGAAACACCATAATGACCAAAATAACATTGAACCCCTAAAATGACAAAAATAACCCCAAAAACTCCAAGATGACCAAAATAACACCAGAAATACCATAATGACCAAAATAACCCGGAAAACTCCAGAATGACCAAAATAATCCTGGAAATACTATCATGACCAAAACATACTATGAATCCCTAAAATAACCAAGATAACCCCAAAAGCTCCAATATAACCAAAGTAATCCCAAAAACTCCATATTGACCAAATACACTTGGATCCCTTAAAATGATCAAAATAACCTCGAAAACTCCAATATATGGTTTTGGCATTTTATTTATATTTTTATTTGTTTCATTTTGGTGATTTTAGAGGTATTTTGATCATTTTAGGGGTTTAAGGGGTATTTTGGTTGTTTTAGAGTTT
>OU015766.1:40511919-40604203 GCA_907173295.1 Fagus sylvatica | reverse complement strand
TTCACAAGGCTCTTTCAACTTAGCAAGTCATTATACACTCACAAACTTTTACTCACATAGACACCTTTCACAAATTTTTTGGCTTCCATAAACTAATTCTGCATCATATTTGATATAAAATTTCAACTACTTTCCATACAGACCACTAGTCTGGCTGCACAAAGAACACAGAACCATATCCACAAACGCAAAGCACCGGAGTTTTTCTCGCCGTTTCTCCTACATCCTTTCATCTTTCATGCTTTCTCCTCTTAGTTTCAATTCAATTCAATCCTAAGAACTTTGTAATCTCATGAGATCTAACAAATAATCATTCAGCAATTTGAAATCACAAAAGCATAGCGAAGATTCTCAGGTATCTCATGAGATCTAACAAATCATCAATCAGAACACAATGCACAAACTAAACCGCTTTAATTCAACATATTCGTTTTTAGCTCATGAATAAGACGTAAATACAAAAACTCAAAGCATATAATGCGATCTCCGAAATCCCTAAATTTCTTCAAATTGCAGAGGCCTTAATAAACAAGCAACATAAATCATGAAATATGTATGTACCAGTATAAAGACGAAGTAGCCACTGCAGATTCAAGAGAAACTTCAGCTGCTGAGGCAGACCCAACCCAGGCGAAGCCAGATCCATGTTCTGATCCTATTCACATCGAGTTCCAATCCCATCGATGAAGATCGCCAGCGTAAACGTTTTCATCATTTTCGAATGGTTAGAAAGGATTCTCAATTAGCTCAATCTCCTCCAGCGTAAACATTATAAAAGCTTGCGTGTTGTTTTGGAAAGCAATTTATATTATTTTATTTTGTTAAGTGTCGGGATTTGGCGCGGCAAGTTTACACGTGTGTGCCATTGTCCTATACGGAATTCTAGCGCCACTTTATCCAACCATTCACTAGTTAGCTTCGTTAATAAGCTTCCCGCTAAAACCGATTTTTTTTTTTTTTTTTAAATCTAAATGTCTAGTTGAAATTACAAAGCTTTTGACCAGCTTAAATGGACTATTAACGTGTACAAATATCCAAGTTCAACTAAATAGTTATGTGTATTCTGTATCAAATCACTTGAGGAAAGAAGTTTAGATGCAATTTCATTTTTCACATTTCTTTGTCTTATCTTACTATTTTCTTTTTTTGTATAACACGTTTTGAGCATAGGATTCTAGTCAAATTTTGAAAATAAACTATCCCCATTTTATCTTTATTTTTATAACAATTCAACCCACTCTAAGTTTTCTAAGAATTGATAATCTATTATCAGATTGATTCATTTCTATATTTTTTAGTGTTTATTTAATGGATTAAAAATCTTATGGATTTCATGTTAATCATATTATATATATAGCAATATTGTTAAATATGACCGGTGATAGGTTAAGCAATTTCATTAAACTTGTTTTTCCCCCTTTTTAAGCATATTAAAATTATACGTGACACGTGTCTATTAACCTTGTATACAAATTGATAAAAGATAATTAGAAAAATAATACATACATGTGTTAAACCTATGCTTTTTATGTATATAGATTATTTTATTCTTACAATAAGTTTACATTTGAATAATTTAGATTGAATATAGTATTGCTTAATTAAAGTTTGCAGATACTTAATTATTTATTAATATTATAATATCTTTGCTATAGATCATATCAAACTTCACAAAACTTGAATTCATTGCCCTTGACATTTCGGACAAAAATTACTTATTATGATCCTTGATGTTGAGATCTGAGGCAATGAAGCAAGATCAAATTAAAACATTGATGCATATCGATGAAAATGAACACATTAGAACAATCAATAAAAAAATACTTGAAAGCATATAATAAATTTCTTGTTAATGAAACTACTTTCATACATAAACAACATTACGAAAGTGTAAGAACAGTATATAACATAAAAGTCAATAAAATAACGATTAAAGACAGACATTTTCTGAGTGAGATACGTAGAACAAACAAATTATATATACAAGATAACAAGACCACTCTTTTACAAGAAAATACGGACTATTATTAAAGAAGTCTTGTCGGATTCTTGGGTTTCTAGCATCCCTCATCTCTCAATCTTTTGAGATTGAGTTAAGGACTTTAACAAAGCTTGGGTGTTCATTCTACATTTAGCGTGAGGGGGCAAATATGTCCCACATTCTATTCTTGGGTTGTGCTCAGCATCCCTCATCTCTGCTTTTGAGATTGAGTTAAGACTTTAACAACTATCAAAGGAGGCAATCTGACTATTTAACGCAGTTTCAATTTTGGGTAGTTGGTAGCACTCTCCACTAACAGTTGATCATCGATCAATTAAAGGTGGGAGCTGGATCATATTGGTCTCGTATCCGCATCAATCTTTTGCAAAGACAACTCAATTAACCACTCTTTCTTTTCACCTTCAGCTCTTCCAAGTTCGTTTTAAGCTTAGCCAATTATGTCTAGTACTGACCATTCTGTTCAAATAATTCATACAACTAGCTTGGCATTAAACAACTCCTTTCTTTCAAATCCTCTGTATGTTTCAATAAGGCAAGAGTGGATTTGAGGTTGCTGGAGAACATCATAAGAGTACCTCTAATTCTCTCAAGTGTTGATCTCTGATTAATAAGAACCAAGGCAACATTCAGGCATCTCTTTACTTGAATCTCACTCATCCTTAATCAGATGTGACTCTTTAATTGGTAATAGTACGCTCATAAGATAATGAGAAAACTTAAAATAAAATATGATTTTCTTCCTTACATATCATCCACATGTCAATTAGATTAGATTCATGCATATGAATAAATGTATAACCTAACATGACAAAAAAAAATTCATAAGGAATCACCCATGAAAATGACTTCATGCATCATATTGTAGGAATCTCATTTAGAGTTTGAACCTCCACATTCTCAAATGAACATGCATTTCATGCATTATAACAATGTTAATCTATTGCTAGAATTAGTCACATTCATCTGCATTGTTTCTATTATTTACTTTTAAATAAAACTTTTAATTATTAAAGTCCTCTTAATTGAGACAATACAGAATCCATTCGAAGAAGGAAAAAAATAAAAAACAAACAGAAGTATCATACTAATTTGCAGCATTCTTCTCTCTTTAAGCAAGTGGTTAGTTGCATTGAAGCAAAACCTGCAAAACCTCTTTCATGGACGGCCTAGTAGAAGGTTGAGTACCAGTACAAATGATTCCAAGTGTGAAAACACAGCACATTTTCT
This sequence comes from Fagus sylvatica, assembly GCA_907173295.1. NCBI lineage: Eukaryota > Viridiplantae > Streptophyta > Magnoliopsida > Fagales > Fagaceae > Fagus > Fagus sylvatica. Next base: position 40,600,974 of record OU015766.1, on the reverse strand, counting down.
CCAAGTAAGAGTTTTCCCTGACCTCCTCATCTAAGGCATCAACTACAGGGTTGCCTTCTTGAATGTGACGCCATGCCCATTCGGCAAGGGATGTGTGTTCACCACCATGATTAGCTTTCCTTCCAGTTGCCAGTTCCAAAAGGACAACCCCAAAGCTAAAAACATCAACCTTCTCATTAACTCGTGTCGTGTGAGCATACTCTGCAGTCAAGCAAACAAAACAAACTAAACCAAAATTCCTACCGATGGAAAACGAGGAAACAAAACATCATCATTAAATGAAACTCATAAATTTGTATATCAAACACCTGGAGCTATATATCCAAAAGAGCCAGCAACAGTTGACATTGTAACTTGTTCTCCCTGCGTGATCATCATCTTGGCTAGACCAAAATCAGTGACTTTTGCATTGAACTCAGAATCTAAAAGGATGTTGCTTGACTTCACATCTTGATGAACAATGGGTGGTGAGCACGGGTGGTGAGCACGCATGGTGCATATAGCAGAGCCCTTGAGCAACACCAACTGCTATCTGCAACCTCTTAGGCCAATCAAGGATGATGTGATGGACTGAACTTGAGATAGTGGATGCTCTACTTTTTCCATGCAGCCATTGATCTAGGCTATGGTTTTCCAAATACTCATAGACAAGAAGTTTCGAATTATCATTGGAAATACAGCAAAGCAACTTCACTATGTTGGAATGTTGAATTGAACTCAATATTCTAACTTCTGCAAAAAATTCTCTTTTGAGCTCCTCTTCTAGCTTTTTGTTACTCCAAAATCTCTTCACAGCAACGACATCATGTGAATGATTAATAGCAACACGGTATACTCTCCCTGATCCACCGCTACCAATCACATTATTTTCTGTCAGTCTTGACAAAATGTCTAATTCTGTGAAATTTAAACTATGGATTCCAAAATTTCATCATCATTTTCTGACACATCATCGCGCTTTGAATTCTTGAGGAGGGGAGAAGCATCGTACAAACTTGCAGTGTTCTTCCCTCCATAAATAAGTGGTTTGCTGCATTTGAGCAAAATCTGCAAAACCTCTTTCATGGACGGCCGCTTTAAAGGTTGTGTATTCGTACAAATGATTCCAAGATTGAAAACACAGTCCATTTCATCCAAGTAATCAGGTTCCTTGACCGCCTCATCCAATGCATCAACTATAGGATTGCCTTCTTGAATGTGACGCCATGCCCATTGGGCAAGGGATGTGTGTTCATCACCATCATTAGCTTTCCTTCCAGTTGTTAGTTCCAGAAGGATAACCCCAAAGCTATAAACGTCAATCTTCTCATTAACTCGTGTTGTGTGAGCATATTCTGCAGTTCAGGTTAACAACACAAACTAAACTAAAATTCTTGATGATGGAAAAGGAGGAAATGAACAATATCATTTGAATGAAACTAATGAATTTATATGTCACACACCTGGAGCTATGTAGCCAAAAGAGCCAGCCACAGTTGACATTGTAGTAAATTCTCCTTCACGCTTGTTGATCAGCATCTTGGCCAGACCAAAATCAGCGATTTTAGCATTAAATTCAGAATCTAAAAGGATATTGCTTGATTTGACATCTCGATGAACAATTGGCGGTACGCAGTCATTATGCATATAGTAGAGCCCCTGGGCAGCCCCAATTGCTATCTGCAACCTCTTAGGCCAATCTAGGATGTCAGGATGGATTGAACCCGAGACATTTGATGCTCTACTTCTTGTATGCAGCCATTGATCCAGGCTATGGTTCTTTGAGTACTCATAGACAAGAAGTTTTGTATTATCATTGAAAATACAACAAAGCAACTTCACTATGTTGGAATGTCGAATTGAACTTAGTATTTTAACTTCTGCAAGAAATTCTTTTTCAAGCTTCTCTTCTAGCTTTTGACTTTTCCAAATCCTCTTCACAGCAACAGTATCGCGTGAATGATTAACAACAACACGGTATACCTTCCCTGATCCACCGCTACCAATCAGATTATTTTCTGTCAATCCTGACAAAATTTCTGATTCCGTGAAATTCAGCGTATGGAATGAGGTGAGCCTCCACGTGGAATCTAATACTTGCTTTTTCTTCTTGTAAATTCTGATCACCAAGCATGTAGCTAACAAACACACTACAACTGCCATCACCAAACCTATAATCAAGGCAAGATATATGGGTGGAATTTTGCTTGATTTTAGGGGCTCCGAATTGCAGATGTCGATGTTTAGTGATGACTTACTCGCACAGAGAGTAGGATTGTTCAAGAAGCTTCTGGCATATGCATTATTTTCAAATTGTGTTGGGACATTCCCAGTCAAATGATTGGAAGAGAGATTGAGTGAAGTGAGCTTTAGGAGTCCAAGTTGTGGTGGTATTTGGCCAGAAAGTTGGTTTTCTGACAAGTCTAATTCAGTAAGAGTTGCCAAATAAGCTAATTTTTCTGGAATATGTCCAGAAATTTTATTTCGGCTAAGGTTTAGAGTATTTAACGATTTCCATGATATAATATTAGATGGAAGGGAGCCCGAAAGTTGATTTTGATCAAGCAAAAGAGTTGTTAAATGAGCAAGAGCTGTTAATTCCTGAGGAATTGTGCCAGTAAAGAGGTTATTACTAGCCTCAAATACCACCAAATTCTTCCAGAATGACACTCCAGTTGGAATCTTACCAAAAAAATTGTTGTTACTCATCTGCAGTCTTGAAAGATTGGCTGCCACACTCTGAGGAAGCTCGCCCATAAATGAATTGTTGCTTATCATCAAGACGCTCAAACTCGATGATGTCCATAGGCCACTAGGAATATTCCCAGTAAACCTATTATTGTAAACACTTACCATTCTCAAACCACTGCAATTTCCAAGTGACTTTGGTAATTCTCCAGTGAGGTCGTTGTCGAAAGCCACCACACCCACCATCCTTCCATAACCACACAAGTGTTCTGGCAAGTTGCCTGTAAGCTTATTGGCAGAAACCTGAAAGTCTTCAAGTATAGAATACCGCCCAAAGTCTGGAGGCAGAGTCCCCGATAAATTGTTGCTAAACAATTTAAGTGTTATTAGCTTTGGAAGACGGCCAATACTGTCTGGGATTTTTCCAGATAACTGATTGAGAAACATGCTCAGACCCGACATGTTTCTGAGTCTGCCAAAATCGTCGGGTATGGTGCCAGTCAACTTGTTCTCAGAGAGATCAATAACATCAATGTTTAAAGCTTTAACCACCCGAGGAATCTCTCCAGACAATTGGTTTTTGTAAAGATACACAATGCTTAAATTCTTTGGCATAAACAAGCTGCTTGGAATTTTCCCGCTCAGATTGTTCCTTGACAGATCCAAATGCACCAAAGCCTCCATTTCTCCAATTGCGTCTGGGATTTCCCCATTCAAATTAGACCCGGCCATCCATAAAAATGTAAGCTTCTTCAACTTCGTGAAACTTGAAGGCAACACTGCTGCTGTCATATTTACATTATAGGCCAATTCCAGTCTTTCAAGGTTGTACAAGTTGCCAATTTCTGGCGGGAATGAACCACTAAACGGACAACTAAAAAGCTGAAGTTTCCTTAGCTCCTTTAACTGTCCAATAGATGTTGGGATGTTGCCAGAAAAGCTGTTGGCTCCAAGGTTGAGGCGGCGCAGGCGAGACAAGCGGTGAATGTCAAGCGGGATTGGGCCGTTGAAGTAGTTCTGAGAGAGGTCGAGGTCTTCGAGCTTTGAACAGTTGTAGAGCGCTTTAGGAAACTCGTTCAAAATGTTGTTGTTTGAAAGATCAAAGAGTGTGAGGTTCTTGAGGTCACAGATGAAGGGTGGAAATGTTCCAGTGATGTTCTTGTTTGGAAGTCGTAGTTCGGTGAGTGAGCCATTGGTGCAAGTGATCTCTGGCCAGTCACAGTAGTGGGAGGAGTTTAAGCGGCTCCAGTGGCTAAGAACCGGTGGGTTTTCCCAATGTCGGTTTAGTTTGAGTAGGATTGTTTGTTCTTGATCATTGAGCTGAGAGTTTGCATGGCTGAAGAAGAGGAGGTGAAGGAAGAAGAGGAAGATGGTGTAGAAAGAGAATTGGTTATATGTTGGAGTTATTTTCGTCATTTGGAAGCTGAGTTTCTTATTCTGGTTGCTCAACTCAAAGACGAGCAAATTGGTGAGTAATCACTAAGAATTTGATCATTTAAAGGGAGTGAATGGAGCAAGAAGTGATCTTGTATTTTCCAACAGTCAGTTTCAAAGCTAGTGGGAAGGAAGATGGCAAGAAGTGATCTTGTATTTTCCAGACAAGTGGGGCATTGACGAAGAGTATTAAGTCTTTCTAGTTTTTTGTATTTTTCCCTTATCTTTTTTATAAAAAGAAATTAGGCTCTAAGTGGAAATAGCAATACCTTTTAATGGCTGATCTTGATCGCCTATTTAAATATATTAACAAATTTTTAAAAATAACTTTTCATGAGACAGCCGAGATCAAAAACATTTTCAAACAACAAAATTTAATAAATGATGCATCTCATGAATGTTTTCAGTCAAATTTTTAAGAGTAAAATATCGAGTGATTATTCAATAGTCCAGGACTACAAATAAATACGTAGTCTCTTTCTCACATGAATAATGGGTTCACCAAATAAATAGTAGGTCCCACCATTCATGTGAAAAGAGAATTCCGTGTTTATTCGTAGTAGTACTAAACCACTAAATAATTTTTCGTAAAATATTAGGAACACAATAAACGCGTACCCCTAATCTCACATGAATTAGAAGTTCAAATAATGAATTTAAGACTTATCATTTATGTGAGAGAAAGAAGTAGGCATTTATATCGTGTTTTTGAACTTGAACTTTGAATAATTATTATTTTTTAAAAAATATTTAAGACTTATCATTTATGTGAGAGAAAGAAGTAGGCATTTATATCGTGTTTTTGAACTTGAACTTTGAATAATTATTATTTTTTTTTAAATTCTAAACGGCACACAAATAAATAACTCATCCCAAAAACATAATAGCAATCAAACGCAATACTCTACTAGTAAGTAAATCGTGAATGAATTCTAAAAATCCACGATTTTTGGGGCAAAATTTCTTAACCTTCATTTTTTAAACAGTTTCAGCTTTTGCTCAGCTTTCTCGGCCCAAAAAAAAAAAAATGAGAGTAAAATCGGATGTTTATTTTTTTCAAGTTGGAAATTACTTACCGAATATCTGGAACTAGTCCACGGATTGATCCAGGGGCTGAAATCTCCGACATGAGTCTCAGACGAGAAAACGGCGCCGCTTTTTGCCATGTCACCACAACTCTAGCATCTGACAGGGACTTTCTCCGCCGATCCAGAGAAGAAGCTTTATCCGGGAAAGTCAGAATTACAGCTTTGTTGAATTGGATGGAAGTGATGGTGATTGGTAACAAGTGGGGGATTGAAATATCTTCGTGAATTTCTGGTTCATTATCTTTCTGTGCTCAGTGTTAGGTTAGTACTGTTTTTGTTTAGCAAAAAGTAAAAATAGTTTAGTACTTTTTGTTTTTTCGAGAAAGTGAAAGGGTAAAGGAACTATCAGGAATTGATGGGTTTTCACTTTTCAGCCCCTTTTGGATGGCAAATTAACGGAATGAGTTATTCGGCAAAATAATGAAGTTTCCGCCCTAAAATAAAATAACAATCCCAAAATTCATGAGGGTTTAAATGCATTTACCCAATTTGTAATAATAAGTTGACTTTTTAGTAACCAAAAAAAAAATGTCATTTGCTAATAGATTTGAACATAATGATCAGATTTATTCATTTTTACAAAGTGAGAAGACTAAATTGACGAAATTAGATCTTAGGACCTAATTTGACAACTGAGGTAAAATTAAAGAAACTAAATTGAATTTTAGCAAAAAATTATTTAAGTTGTTTGGCTACATACTACTTTTAAATCTTTATTTACTTTTTGAAGTACAATTGTATTATTATTCAATTTACTTGTCGGGTAATTTACAGCAATTGTCATTGAGGTTTTGCAAAATGACAGTGTCCGGTCTTATTTAAGAAATAAGGAAGCGAAATGTCATTTTTTACCAAAGTGGAGGGATGTATTTTTTTTTTTTAAAAGTAAATTTTAAGTTAACCCAACACACTAAGGAGTTCAAAGTCATCATGGTGAGGCATAATGATGTAGGATTGAATATGCAATTTATTAATTTGTTTTTATTTTATATTTTATATTTTTATATTTTTTTGAAATTTCAAAATTTTCTAGTTTTGGCTATATTTCCTTGTTTTAAATAGTTTTACGAATCTTTTAGGATTTGTTTAAGAGTGTTATTTTTTGATGATATTTCCTTTTTGTAAGCCTAATTTTGTTCCTACCAAAAATTAGGGTTTTAAGGTTTCTTAATGATTTTCTAGCCACCTTAGGAATTCCTTAATATAAATTAATGGTTGTAGACTTGTATCCCCCCTGAGCATCCAAACCATTTAAAATTTGATCAATAAAATTTTAAAGAGGGATTCTAAGGATTCTTCTTACGGATTCAAGTGACCCCTTGTTAATTTAAGGCTTATTTTCTTAAGACAGACGTGTTCTATTTCCTGTGGCTTTTTACAAGCATCACATGATAACTATGTTTGGGTGCTAGATAATAGTAATGAAAAATAATTAGCCTATACAAATACTAGGACAAAATTAGGCCCCACAACATCGTCGCCAAATCAACCAAGCTCTTATTGCCCGACTTCGCAACCATTACCTCCAGCAACTCTTTGTTGGCACCATGATATTGAAACTCAGCCACACTAGATCAAACTAGTTTCCCTAAATCAAGTCACCATCCAACTCATCTTCCTCGTCATCACAGCCCCTATTCAAATCGTCGCAAGTCCATGTCGCCATAATCACATAAGTTGAAGCTAGAAGCTAGGTTGTTCGGGGTAGTAATGGAGGAGTAGATTATGTGAGGGGATAAAGAGAAAAAGATATACAAGGACAAAAAAAAAAAAACTTAAAAATGAATATTTTATTAAGTGTGTGACTTACATGATAAGATTTTTTGTCCATTGATTGGGTGAAAGTGTGTTAAAAGGATTAATTTGGTCAGTTGATTTTGACCTAAAGTTCAAGGTTTTTTTTTCTCATAAAATGTAAAAAATAAAATAAGAAAAGAAAATATTACTTAAATATTTTAAGGGAAGTTGACATGACATTTGAAGAATATTTCTATATAATCATTTCATTACTACTTAAAACCGGTCAAACCACAACTTAGTCTTAAGACTAATCCAATACTGTCTATATATATTATTTTATGACTAGTTAAAATCGGCCTACCAATAACTTAGTCATAAAAGTAATCAAATACTTTGTTAACTAGATTAACCATACCATGTATTGAAGCAAGTGGGAGCAATGGATTTAATAGCTCGATCTTTTGGTGTTCATATACTACCAACTTGGCAAAAGTTATTTTTGTATCTTATGAAAGTATTTTGGTGTAAATACTTTCTAATGTAATTTGTGTACCTTGAGGTGACTTAAAGAAACAAGGTGATGAATGTATATGGATAGTGTATATAAGCAAAGAACTATCACATTTTGACGGTGTATTAAATATCCTCTGAATTATTTGTAAACCTTATTGGAGACATATAGAACATGATAATAAAAATAACTTTTAGGAAAATTTTAATTGTAAGAGTTTCGTCACAACTTGAAACTTGCCTTATTAGAGAAGTGGGAGTGAGCTATTCCTCTTTAACTAGGAGAAGATTAAAACTTGAAGGGGATCTTGAGATTTTTTAAAGGGGTAGGGGTTGGGGGAATTGCCTCCTCACGGCCCTCCCTCCCCAATCCCCAATCCTTGTGCCAACAAAAAAAGGAAAAAAAAATTCAGTATGTTCTTATGGTGAAAGTTTATTGTCAACCTTTATCGAACAAATAGAATGCAGCTAAAATCCAATTTCCTGTAATGTTTATAAGATCTAATGTGGCATGATGGGGAATGCGAAACGTGATATTGAACCTGACGTAGTGTTGGTACTAGGAGAGAAAAAAGAGAGGATGAAAATAAGCTAAAGTATGATGGTTTCATTGTTTGGTAGAGTGGAAACTTTTTGAGTTTCCTTAATGAAGAAGGAAAACTAATTAGGTGATTTTTTATTTCCTTGATGTGGAAGAAAATGTGAGTTCTTGGTGTGGAAGGAAAGACTATTCCTTGGTGTGGAAGAAAAGGTGAGTCCTTGGTGTGAAAGGAAAGACTATTCCTTGGTGTGTAAGGAAAGTCTATTCCTTATTAAAGAATTAATGTATTCCTTGCCCACTAAGTAATAGAATTGAAGTCTTATAAATAGACTATGTTACCAAGTATTTGGTGGTTTTGGGAGCCCTAGGGGGCTCTCCCCTATAGAGAGAGAGTGCGGCTACAAGGAGGCTTGGTGTGCCCTAAGGGGTTCTCCCCTATAGAGAGAGAGTGCGGCTACAAGGAGGCTTGGAGCCCTAGGGGGCCATCCCCTATAGGGAGAGAAGAAGAAAGAGCACTATGAGAAGAGTGTAGCTTGAAGGAGGCTTTGGCCCAAAGGTTCCTCCCCTATAGAGAGATGAAAGAGCACTACGTGAAAAGTGCAAGTTGAAGAAGGCTTTGGCCTAGGATTCCTCCCTGCGGGGAGAAGCGAAAGATTTGGGTATTCTCTGAGGTTTATGGATTAGCGCACAAATCAAGGAGAATTTGTGACGCTTGTATTAATGCAGAGAAGTATCACAGATATATTTGGGGTTTCCTCTAGAGAGTTTGTTGAATGTTAATTCCTAGAGAGGGTATTATTGTATTTGGTGAGTACCTCAGGTTAGGCATTAACTTGAGAAGAACTATTGTAATTGCGTATTATAATAGTGGATTTATTCGGAGTTTGTCCCGTGGTTTTTTCCCTTCAAGGAGAAAGGGTTTTTCCACGTAAATCTTTGTGTTCTTGTGTGTGATTGTGCTTGTTATTTATTTCCGCATCCCACAGGTTTTAGGAATAAGGTTTTTATTCCCAACAAGTGGTATCAGAGCTTTGGTTCAAGTGGGAGCGATGACCGGAGAAGACAGAAAGACGTCAGGAATTGAGAAGTTTGATGGCACAGACTTTGGGTATTGGAAGATGCAGATTGAAGATTATGTTTGGTATAAGTTCACTACAGGTGCACACAAGTATGACTATGAAGAAAAAAAAAATATAATGATCTTAGTCAAAGAAGGTTTGCTTTGATTAAGGTGGAGCTATTCCAGAAGGAATGAAGACTACTTGATGGAATTTGAGTCAAGGTGGAGATTGTTGGGAAAGTGCCTCAAATTCCTATGTTGATTAGGAAAACTAATTGAGTTTTCTTAATGAAGAAGGAAAACTAATTAGGTGATTTTTTATTTCCTTGATGTGGAAGAAAATGTGAGTCCTTGGTGTGGAAGGAAAGATTATTCTTTGGTGTGGAAGAAAAGGTGAGTCCTTGGTGTGAAAGGAAAGACTATTCCTTGGTGTGTAAGGAAAGTCTATTCCTTATTAAAGAATTAATGTATTCCTTGCCCACTAAGTAATAGAATTGAAGTCTTATAAATAGACTATGTTACCAAGTATTTGGTGGTTTTGGGAGCCCTAGGGGGCTCTCCCCTATAGAGAGACAGTGCGGCTACAAGGAGGCTTGGTGTGCCCTAGGGGTTCTCCCCTATAGAGAGAGAGTGCGGCTACAAGGAGGCTTGGAGCCCTAGGGGGCCATCCCCTATAGGGAGAGAAGAAGAAAGAGCACTATGAGAAGAGTGTAGCTTGAAGGAGGCTTTGGCCCAAAGGTTCCTCCCCTATAGAGAGATGAAAGAGCACTACGTGAAAAGTGCAAGTTGAAGAAGGCTTTGGCCTAGGATTCCTCCCTGCGGGGAGAAGCGAAAGATTTGGGTATTCTCTGAGGTTTATGGATTAGCGCACAAATCAAGGAGAATTTGTGACGCTTGTATTAATGCAGAGAAGTATCACAGATATATTTGGAGTTTCCTCTAGAGAGTTTGTTGAGTGTTAATTCCTAGAGAAGGTATTATTGTATTTGGTGAGTACCTCAGGTTAGGCATTAACTTGAGAAGAACTATTGTAATTGCGTATTATAATAGTGGATTTATTCGGAGTTTGTCCCGTGGTTTTTTCCCTTCAAGGAGAAAGGGTTTTTCCACGTAAATCTTTGTGTTCTTGTGTGTGATTGTGCTTGTTATTTATTTCCGCATCCCACAGGTTTTAGGAATAAGGTTTTTATTCCCAACACTAATGTGGCATGATGGGGAATGCGAAATGTGATATTGAACCTGACGTAGTGTTGGTACTAGGAGAGAAAAAAGAGAGGATGAAAATAAGCTAAAGTATGATGGTTTCATTGTTTGGTAGAGTGGAAACTTTTTTTTTTAATAATTGTTAGAGTGGAAACTAAGAGAAAACTAAGAGGTGGATGACATATTCCACTTGTGCTCAACAAAATTCTTCAGGAAAGGATCCCCTATCATTGCATCTTCTAATTTCCTCTAATTTTTAGCTAAAATTATAACATGTGACACTTATTTGATTTTGTGTGGTTTCCATAAGTGTTTTAAGATTGTTGGATTTTTTTAAGTACCACATGTCATAATTCTAACTAAAAATTGGAGGGAATGGGAGGATCTCAATGGGAGGGAATCCTCTCCCAAATTCTTCTGTCTAGATGGACGAAAATTGAAGAGAAAAGTGAGTGCGGTGGCTAAGCAATCTATAAAAATACCATTTTACCCATATTTAAACTAATATTTTTTAATGGTTTATGTATCATTTAAAAAACAAAACTAAATTACAAATTACACTATCTAAATTTGAGATTATTTTGATTTTAACCTCTAATATTTCAAATTTTGAATTTTATTCTTTGACATTATATAACAATTTGATTCGCATCCTTCATTTCTACACTCCATACTCATTGATGAGATGAACATTAAATGTCACAAACTCAAAACATACTATTCTTTTTTTTTTATTTATAAGCAAAACAGACTATTCAAAAGTAAGTTGTTTTAAACTCTAATAAAGTCACATTAGCGATAAAAGATTTCCCAGACATATATAACGCCCCTCATAACAGGTGAGACCCACTCCACATTAGCATACTTTCTGTTAATCCATATAATTTATTTATTATTCTCTTCTCCTTTTTTCGCAGCGGTATTTCTTCTACTTTTTCTTCTCTCTCCACTGAAATTTTTTTTCTCTTCCACCACCAAACTCAACAGTGTCTGCATCATTAACACTGATGATGCCAAATATCCAATATTGACCATCAAAGATCCCTGACCCACCCACTCAATTGCTACTGCCACCGTGCCAAACCGAGAGGAGTAGAAACTAGAAACAGTACCCAAATTCCACAACCACCAACTGAAGCCATCGCCCCTACAAAAATCCACCATAGAGGCAGATCACCGCCCTTAGCAAATCCTTCGACAAGCTCACTGAAAACTTTACTTTACTAACCAATCTCGTTGTCTCAGCCCTCCCCCTCACTTATTTCTGTTTTTTCAGTTCGATTAAAATCTTAGCATAAATCGCAGGGTTTGATAAAAATCTAAGGTTTTTGATTTTGATTAACTCAAAGAATTTTGGTTTCTTTCTATGACGCACACAATCCTCATGCCTCTGACGAAGGAGCAGTTATCTTATGTTTTCGATGTATATGACATCTCTCTCACAAGCAAGTGGGTCTCACATGATGTCATATACATCCGAAACACTAAATCCTTTTTCCTGACAAAAATCTTGGTAGGGGTGACATATAATTTGCAGTTCTTGACCTCTCAGAGGTAACAGTGGTAGGTAATAGTCTGAGCTCAACATGTCATTCAAGGAGAAGAGAGACACCATAAAAGAAGGGGAAATTCTTGGTCCGGTTGTGTTTTGGTCCGTTTGATGTAATATGCATAAAACTTTGATATAATTGCTTATGTTCAAGTATATTAAGTTATTAATTGAATTCAAATACATTGAATTTAAATATTTTTAAAAAAAACTAATATTATTTGTGTTTCATTGATTAATGCAATTATGTGTTTGAATTCAATTGAAAAACCTAATATACCTAACCTAAAGAACTGTATCTAAATTTTACCTGCAAAAAATATCATTTAGGGTAATCAATATCATTGCCCTTACCCCTAATAATATGTATGTTATCTCAAAGCCCACGAGACCAAAGAAGAGAGCTAAAAGAAGAGAAAAGAAACTAGAAGGAAGAAAAAATAAATAACAAAGAATAATTTTAGTTATTAAATTTTTGGCAACTTGTTTTCGAGAATTGTTTTACTTTATAAAGCCTTTTTAGACTATTTAATTTGTAGGATAAAATACAAAAATTACATGATATTTGAGTTAATGATAGAACCTATCAAGACTTTTAAAAAATATTCAGTTTACCTCATAAGTGCAAACAATAATTAATACTTAAAGCCGTTTATGTATTTTTCCCTAAAACCTAATATGTGAAAATAGAGTCACTTGGATTTATCCATGATTTGTTTATTCCTTATCCCAAAAATCTTATTTTATTTCGTTAGGTATTTTTTATTTATTTTTATTTTTAAATATATGGTATATATAATATATGTCATTTTTAATCTTCCTTGGATGGGTGACATACGCGCGATCGTGATCGATTCGATCTATTTCTTTATCTCCCCATGAATTTTATGTTTGTAACAAATACACCAAAACGTGTGTGAAGACTTTAATTTCTACAACAATACTATAGAGTATAGACATAATAAATATCATGAATGTTGAAATGAAAGTTTGTGATTAATTCAATATCACTTTCACACTGTCGTCACTTTGATATACACCGATCACAATGTACCACCTAAATAGTTATGAAATTTATAGTTTTTGGGGAAAAATGCATAAACAGTGTAAAGTGATGTTTGTACTTAGGGGAGACGGGCTAGGTATTCTCGAGAAATTTTGGTAGTTTTTGTTATTGACTCAAACTTTAGGAGTGGTTTTTGTACTTTACCCTAATTAGTAATTACATAATTAATTGACATGACATATATTGGCCAGCTTAACTAGCACACATATTGTTACATACAGTTAACTTGACATAGCTAAGGTGACATTTAACGATCAACTCATCGACTGATATGGACGAAATGATGCCAATCAAAGTTTTATATAACCTTAACGACTAAAACTAAAAAAATTTAAAAATTAGAGGACAAAATCAAAATAATCCCAAACTCAGAAGATACAATTTGCAATTTACTCTGTCTTAACAATAAATTTTGTACCAACAAAATTTGCCAAGAGTATAGTCATATATAGATTAATCAAAATGCAATACTCAAATTTTGAGTTTCCAAATAGAAAATACAATTAAAAAAGGGAAATGATATTTCCCAAACATTATCTACTATTTCTGCACCATTGGTGCAGGAATAACAAAAACAGATGAATAATATTGCACAATTTACGTAAAACATATATCAATTAAAAAGTTATCGAAAATTTAAATAAAACATTTTGAAAGTTTATGATTTAAATAAAACACACCTTAAACACTAAGATTTAAAAAATAATTTACCATAATTTTCATATCAAGATAAAATATTAATTATAATTAAATGAATTTTTCTTCCTCCATTTTCTCTACTAAACTTCTCCACCAAACGAGAAAAATAAGTGTTAAATAAAAAAGATTTAGCCAAAAAAAAAAAAAAAAGTGTTAATAAAAGAGAATCAATTTTTTCTTTTCTCATCATTTGTCCATCCCCTCATTTGTAAATGGCGGGACCTAAGTCCTGCCCATCCAGTAATACCCTATCAACGAATTTTCTTAGTCTTATTTTTATATTCTACCACTTTTAGGTCCCGCCCATCCAGTAATACCTATCAACGAATTTTCTTAGTCTTATTTTTATATTCTACCACTTTTTCATCCTCCGTACCAATGAAACACACGGATAGTGCAGAGACCCCTTCCAACACGGAACCAATTTATCAAACTGTGGTGATTGACACGAACAGCAAAAAAAGACATAGTGATTGACGCACTATAAAGCGGTTGGTATGCTGTCGTTTTACACGTTCTAGTCAAAACTAAATGTGTCTAGCGTGGCCCCTTCAGGAATTTTTTATAAGGGTTCACTGAAAAAACTTAAATATGTCAACATCAAAAAATTAAAATAAAATAAACCTCTTATCTACTAGTTCTTTCCGACATCAAAGAATCCTCGTGAGCTTCACATAAACGAATGAAAAAAAAAAAATCCTCAAAAAACATGCTAAGGGTAGAACTTTAATAGATCAAAATTCTGAAAGCATTACATAAACGAATGAAAAATAAAAAAAAATCCTCAAAAAACATGCTAAGGGTAGAACTTTCAATAGATCAAAATTCTGAAATTTTTCTCATAGAATGAGCTCTTAAAAAAAGAAGCACTTTACCTTTTATATAAAAAAAAAAAAAACACTTATTCATAAAAAAAAAAAAAACACTTTTCTCATAAAAAAAAGTGACCAATGCCTATCCCATAAAACAAATTAGAAATCTTTCTCATAAAAATTAAAGAATTCAAAGATTGAGAAAAAAACTGTAGGTGTTTTTTTAGAGATTTTTGCTTCGATCTACGTTTCTCAATTCTCGTCGGAACTGTGTTTGCTTCGTGGGAGAAGTCGTAGAGAAAAATGCTTTCACTCACAAAGAAAGAAATTGATTTGAGAAAAATAATAAACAACTTAATTGATTATTAATAATCCAATATAGGTCTTTTTTTAGGTATGTTAAGCATATTTTAGCTGAAATTAGATCTTTGCTATGACAATATGAATGCTATAAGATAAATAAATTTAGGTTTTTTAAAAAAGAAATGAATCATTGATAATCCGTTATTGGGTAATTTTTGTTATTGTTATTGTTAATTGACTCTTTTTTTAGGGATTTAGAAGATTGTGTAAATTGGAATTTCAAATCAAGGGAATCAAAAAAAAATTAAGTGGTTCAATGAGTTAAATACCTACATAATTTTTTTTTTTTTTTTATTTTTTTAGGAAGTATTTTTTTTAAGAAATTTTTTTTTTTTTTTAAGTCAGGGTTCATTTGAATATGTGCAGCCGCCAGTCTGTCCGGGATAGATAGAATATAAGTCTAAGTCTTCTATGCTTAAATCCATACTGTCAATGTGCAGTGTGTGGATAGAATATAAGTCAAGTCTTCACCTATGCTTAAATCCAAAATGTATTAATTTCTCGTAGTGACGGTTCTGTAACGCAACAGTCCCACCACCAGAGCCCTGACCAAAAATTTTTGGAAAAAGTGTAGCAAATGAGAACAAATCTGGCCATCCATTTTGGCTTCGACAGGTCCATAGTAGTCAAGCAGTAAAAGCACTTCGAAAGTGCGGGTAATCTGACCTGCAAACCTTTGTTAGAGAGTTGAGGCAAAAGGCTATTACTTTCAACACCCCTCAAATGAAGTTGTAGTGGCTGGAATCATTAAACCAAAGATTAATTCAGTACGGAAGATAAAATACAAGGCATTATGTCTTCCTTAGACAGTTATAAATTATGACATAACGTGAATCACGTGTATTAATTCATAGGATTTATTAAATCATTTAAATAAATTACATGATTATTAATTAAGTCATTTTTTTTTTTCTTTTTTGATAAATAATAAGATTTTATTGAAATAAAAACAAATTACACAACCCTACAAAGAGGGATACAAAATCTTACATAGAGGACAGAGAAAGTGACATTCGTCACAGCAAAAGACCCTATACAGAGGGCAACAAAACAGTACAAGAAAAGGAAAAAGACAGCAACAACAACAACACAATAACAACAACAACAATAACAACAATTCCAAACGGCACAGAGCTTGACCAAAATCCAAAAGATTACAAGAGCAACCACAGCAGCTAATGTCCAGAACAACAGCAAGTTTAGATCCTTAATCCTAACCAAACAAACCACTGAAAGGTCAAATCGAATTTACCATTCGATTCGGGTGTGGTAGGGGCTCTTCAAAAAGAAGAGTTTTAAATAATCTACCCTAAGAATAGGGTAATTGATAGAAACTCGAGCTGGAAGAAATCCCCAAACCCGATGCCCACCAAACATCTACCGTCGGAGAAGATCTCGTCGCCCACTGGAAAGGCCAAATCTTGCCGACAAAAGAGAGGGAAAACGTTGGGGGCTCGAGTCACCCAAAGACTCCAACAAATCTCCCCCATGCAAGACCAAATCGGATGATTGTGAGATGAAACGGAAGGTTGAAGAAGATAGGGGTGGTGGTGGCGGCTCGGAGCCGTCCGATCTTGGTGCCAAAATAAGAAATAAGAGAAAAACGAAAGGGAAAGGGCCACGTTATCGAGATCGGACCATCTCTGGTCACGATCTCCCTCACTCGGAGGTGAGGGGTGGTCGTGCAGCCCTAAACCGTGCTGAAAATGGGTAGGTGAGTTCAGGAGGGTTCGTTCTCTGGAAGGTTCTAGGTGGATCGGGACAGAGTTGTTTGAAGGAGATTCATTAATTAAGTCATGTTATTAAAAGAGTACGTGGCCCTTTTTTTAAGTTGTCAAATAATGAATTAATGAACTTTCCTCTAAATTGGTTTAGAAGAAAACTTTATTTTTACCTATATACATAATATAAATACAACCTCACAGCCTCACAGATAGTGGTGACCAACCACTTAGGCATTCCTCTTTCCAAAAAGTTTTATCCCTTTATAAGGACATGGGTTTTATTCCACTATCAAATAATGAATTAATGAACTTTCCTT
This sequence comes from Fagus sylvatica, assembly GCA_907173295.1. NCBI lineage: Eukaryota > Viridiplantae > Streptophyta > Magnoliopsida > Fagales > Fagaceae > Fagus > Fagus sylvatica. Next base: position 40,584,201 of record OU015766.1, on the reverse strand, counting down.
TAAATTGGTTTAGAAGAAAACTCTATTTTTACCTATATACATAATATAAATACAACCTCACAGCCTCACAGATAGTGGCGACCAACCACTTAGGCATTCCTCTTTCCAAAAAGTTTTATCCCTTTATAAGGACATGAGTTCTATTCCACAGATCCTCAAAATATACGTGTTTATGAGTTTAGATTAAAATTTCTATCATATATATATATATATATATAAAATAAAAAACAGAAAGTGGTGACCGCAGGGAGTCATGAGTCACACCTTGCAAATTCCTAAAAACTATGGTAGTATGTTTGAAAAATTAGTAGTGGATTGAACAATCAACCTCATTTTTTTATTTTTTCAAAATACAACTTGTTTAAAACTCACTTTTTTCTAGGTGTAGTTTTTGCAAACAACTTATTTTCAAATAGCTGAAAAAAATAACTTGTACCAAACGGGCACTAGTTGAGTTATAACCACTAGGGACGAAATCAAATTTGATCTTTTGGGGCCAGAGTATGCAAGAAATATTTACACCATTTAATAATGAGAATTATACAAAAATTTAAGAATAAATTGAAACATAAAAAATAAAACTTGTGTTTATTCAATATTAACATAATATAAATAAAAGACAAAACACGATACATTTCACGTTAATCATTTATCGTGGTGTAATGTTTCAGTAATTTTCCTTGACTTTAAAGCTAAAGACTATTCTAAATTCTCTTCTATAAATATATGTTGTCAGATCTTATGTGACACCCTATTCCAAACTAAAATAAAAAATATATAAAAAACAGCTTTGAATACCAAAAACAAAAATAAACTTTCGAGAACAAAAGAAATGATAAATACCACTATAATGATAAGAGAAAAATCAAACTTTCATAAAATGAAAAAACCAAAAATTGACACGAAAAGAGCATATTTAATTGGAATTTATCAAAAATACTCAGCATTATTTTTACTCAGAAAAACAACATTTAAAAAAAATTATAAGATAATTTGTTATTTGTTCTCTTTGCTATATCTACACCAAAACATAGAGGCATAGTTAGCCACTTAGCCTACACTTTCTTTATGTTTTATTTTTATTTATTTTTTAAATTTATTCTTATTGAAATGTGTAATTTAACTAAGAAAAAAAATAAAGAAAAGAAATTATATATTTTTTCAATCCCAAAGCATAAGTATTTTGTAGTCAAAAAGACAAAATCATTAATAAGATTGATTCAATTTCTTTCTTCTTTAAAATAATAATAATAATAATAATAATTCACAAGAGAGAGAGAGAAAATGGAGGTGACAGCTCTTGTCCTAGTTGACAACGCAGGTAGCATGGAGGACCACAAGGAGCTGGTGATCCATTGACAAGTTAGCAAAACTTCTCGAGTTAATTGAAGCCTTCAATACGGTGGTACCACTTAAGTTTAAGTATTTATTAACTAAAAAAAAATAGAGGGGTACCACAAGGTGTAAGTCAGTTAGTCATTTCCATTTTCTAAGTCTCTTGGGCTAACTTAATTATTAGGGCGAGTTAGACATAATTTTTGAAAGGTTAAACTTAAATTTTCACAAATGCTAAGGTGACAAGTTTCTATTGATGTCTGAGTCTACAGCCTATCCCAAGTCTCCTACCAACTAGGAGGCACCTTGACGACTTCATCCCCTTATAAGAGCATTCACATCCAGTTTCGTAATTTTTCTCTAAATTGCCTCTCCAAATTCACTATTCATTTGCAATACACCATACATCACCCTCGCTATCCACACGCTCCACAACCACAACCACCTACACCCAACAACCCAAAGCCACGACCAACCACACCCAATGCCAACAACTACCGCCCCATGCCAATGACCCATAGTCAATGACCATCACCCCACAGCCAACGAGACACGCCAATAGCCAACGCCAATGACCTTGAGAGAGTGCGAGAGAGGGAGAGAGGGAGAGAGACAAAGTTAGTGATGCAAGAGAAAATGTTTAGATCAAAGTGTTTTTAATTAGGGATGAAAGACAGTAGAATTAAAAAAATAAAATAAATAAATAAATAATAAAAATTATGACATGAAAGAGCTGCAATGCTCATGTATATTTAGAGGGTATTGCAACTTTTTGTAAAATTGTTAACAATAATGCATAACTTGGTGTGTAAGGATTTTTTTTTTTGTAAACTTTAGCTACAGTACTTGTCATTTTGGAGAAAACTCTGTTTTGAAGCACTCAATGTGAATGCTTTAATCATAACCACCTACTCTGCAAAGTGTTTATTCATTCTCAATGTGCTTCACACTCAACAATAAAAAACATTCTATTCAAAAAAATAAAAAAAAAACAATAAAAAAAAAAAAATAAAAATAAAATTCCAATGAAAAATGTGGGTTTCAGTTAGCTCAATTGGTAAAGTTCTTGTCCATAGGTTTAAATGCTATCGTAACTAAAAAAAAAAAAAAACTAATGAAATCAAATATTTCAAAAAAAAGGCCAAAAAAAACAGTTCACACTCAACAAATAATAAACATCCAGCATTGCTTGGAAACCGAGGGTCGATGCTAATAATCCAAAGTGAAATTATGATTCTTGACTTGACTAGACTTGACTTTGACTTAACCAGACCAAGTCGCTTTAAGTTTGATTCGGATCTTTTTATTGTAAGTTTGGCTTTTGTCATGTCGGCCGTGAAATAAACGTTGGACGTAAATTAAACGCCACACCTGTCCATCTGTGCAAGTATTATGCAAGCAGCTCAAGATTACTGGCAAAGTAATCTTTTGACTTCAATGTGTCCCACTCCCATTTTGTTTTACACCCGTTTTCTCTTCAATTTGGAGGAAAAAGCCCTTGTGGGCCGGGTGAAAAACTACTGGCCTCACCAAGTTTTCTCCTCCACCCCCGCCCACACGCCCACTTTTCAAATCAAACATTATTTTCTTCTTTGTTTTCTCTCTCTTTTCTTTCCCCACTGCTTTCTACCCAACCAACCAGAACGAATAACAATCCGGTGTGATGCACGAGAATGTATTTTGAAAACAATAAAAATTCAAATTCAAACTATAATATTCCCAAGCGTTTGAGTTTAGTTTGGATTATTTTATAAAAATATCAAATCTTTGAATTTGATATAAAGGTAGGACCTTAATGCGATAACAAATGCTTCCCACTCAAGAGTAAAACTTTAAAGAGGTCAAGTCTCCATAATGTTTAGCCAAAAAAAAGCCTCCATAATAAATTATATTTCTTTACACAATCCATAATTATAGAGTTAATTACAGTAAACCTCCCTGTGGTTAGGCTAAGTTTCACATTGCTTACCCGTAATTTAAAAAGTGTCACTTTATCCACCTGAGGTTTAAAACGTTAACAGCCGTAATCCACCAAGCCCCTTTCCGTTAATAAAAACAAAATAAAAACATTAAACATACAAAATTTGGATCTAACTTAATCTAAAAAAAAAATTGTAAATGAATTAAAAAATGAAGGAAGGTTCACAAAATCCCCCTTTATTCAGTATGATCTAAGCGTGCATGGAGGATGATAATACCTTAAAATGGTGTATGATCATAGGATAAAATTTCCGAAATTATCAACGGGAGAAGCAGCGATGGCAATTCTATTGTATGTGACAAAAGTCTTATTCCCATATCTCAAAAAACAATTATTGTTAAAATTGTTTTCCCCAATTCCTAGAGAATGACTCAAACAGACAGTAATTGATTACCATCAAACCCATGGAAACACATCTTAAAATTAGATTTATTTGAGTTTGAATTTGAGATCATAGAGAGAGAAAGAGATACTTGTGATTGATTGGGTTGAGGGTTGAAGCGAACAAGAAAGTCGCCACTGGTTCGAGTTGGGTGATTTTTTTGGGGAGTTTGTGCTGCTTGCTTGTTTTTGACAGAGGGAGGAAGGTTCACAAAAATTGCGAAGTGATGATATAATTGACAGAGGAAGGAAGTTTCACAAAAGCCCCCAAAACCCAAAAAGTACACCAACCAATACAACCAAAAAATATATCACAATAATTAGAATCGCAGTGCGTGAGATCAAAAGATCAAAAACAAGCAAGCGGCACAGACTCCCCAAACAAATCACCAAACTCGAAGGAAGATTAACAAAAATCACTTCGAATCCGTCGCTCGCCCTCCCAGATCAGGTCTTTCTCTCCAGATCGGTCTCCAGTTAGTATATCTCATATTAGGGTATGGGGATGTGTTGCTCATGTTTTAATTCCCGATTCTAATAGGGATAAACTATTGTCTAAAACAAAAAGGTGTGTTATGGTGGGCTACCCACAACGGTCCAGGGGATATAGGTTATATGATCCAGAAAGTCGAGTTATTTTGGAGAGTAGAAATGTAAAATTCTTGGAGGATAGATTTGATATTGAGGGTATTGATGATTCTCAAAAGGAGGTTTTAGAAGAACAAAAAGATACAGAGCCAATAGTAGTAAAACCTTTAGATCCATCACCTTTAAGAAGAAGAAGCACTCGGATTTCTAAAGGTCCTGACATGTCTGATTATCATCTTTATAATAGTGAAAACTATGATAAAGTGAAAGACCCGTCAACATACTCTCAAGCCATTAAAGATTTTGATTCAAAGAAATGGATTAGTGCTATGAATGAGGAATTTGATTCTATGGGGAAAAATGGTGTTTGGAGGCTAGTGAAAAGACATGAGGGAATGAAAGTTGTTGGATGCAAATGGATTTTTAAAAGGAAGAGAGATGTATCAGGAAAAGTAGAAAAATTCAAAGCTAGATTGGTGGCCAAGGGTTATACTCAAGAATATGGAGTTGATTTTGAAGAAACATTTTCTCCAGTTGTAAGAATCCAATCTATATGTGCCATCCTTTCTTTGGTTGCATTCTTTGATTTTGAACTTTATCAAATGGATGTAAAAACTGCGTTCTTAAATGGTGATCTTGAGGAAGATGTTTACATGGAGCAGCCTGAGGGATTTATTTCAAAAGGAGATGAGAACAAGGTATGCAAGTTAGAAAAATCCATCTATGGATTGAAGCAAGCATCAAGGCAGTGGAATTTGAAGTTTCATGAATCAATAACAATGATGGGTTTTATGCAAAATTCTTCTGAGCCCTGTGTATATGTGAGGAAAATTCATGATAAGGTTGTTATTCTTACACTATATGTGGATGATATTCTTTTGGCAGGAAATGATGTTGATATGCTTGATGAAGTCAAACAATGGTTGTTCAAGACTTTTGAAATGAAGGACCTTGGTGAAGCATCATATATTTTGGGTATTAAAATTGAACGAGATCGAGTGAATAGGAAATTGAGTCTTTCCCAAGAAAACTATATTGACACTTTACTAGAAAAGTTTCATATGGTGGATTGTTTAAGTGGGAGGATTCCCTATAATAATCTTAGGTCACTTTCTCAGAAAGATTGTCCTAAAAATGACCAAGAAACGTTAGACCCAAAATTATATCCGTATGCATCTGCTGTGGGAAGCCTTATGTATCTCATGATCTGTACTCGGCTAGATATTGCTTTTGCTGTTGGAATGGTTAGTAGATTTCAAAGTAATCCTGGAAAAATGCATTGGATGGCTATTCAATGGATTTTTAGATACTTGAAGCGTACAAAAGGTTTGAAGTTGACATATCATGGCTCTACTGATCTAAAACTCCATGGGTTTTCAGATTCTGATTATCAAGGGTGTTTAGACAGTCGGAAGTCTACCTCTGGTTTTGTATTTATGTTATGTGGTGGAGCTATTGTATGGAAAAGCAAGAAACAAGAATGTGTTGCCCAATCTACAATGGAGGCTGAATATGTAGCTTTGAATGCTGCGGCAAAAGAAGCTATATTCCTAAAACAATTTTTAGCAGAGTTACAAATTGTGGAGTGCGTTCAAAAACCTATTCCTATTTTTTGTGACAACAACTCTGCCATTTCTATCAGCAAAGATCCAAGGTGCCACTCTCGTGCAAAACATATTGAGGGTCGTTACCATTACATACGAGATATGATTAAAAAGAAAAAGGTAATTGTTTAAAAAGTGTCATCAAAACAAAACTTGGCTGATCCTTTTACCAAAGGCTTGTCCTCTGGGTTATTTGAAACACATGTATTGGGAATGGGGCTATGTTAGGCCAAGTGGGAGACTGTTAGAATTATGTGGCCCAACATACTATTTTATGATGCATCTATATATTATCAATAAATAATTCACAATTTCTTGTGATATTATATACAATATTTTGTGGTGTAAAATATTAGTATATTGATATAGTTCTACTTAATTTGGTAGACTTGGTTATAAATGAGCTCATTGTAGTCCTTGACTTGACCATATCCATCAGTGATGTAGCCTATCATTATAGGTACATTGTTGGACCATGATGGAAAGGAGGTGCAAGTTAAAATAGCTCAGACTATGAAAGACAGAAAGGACTAGTCTTTTGATGGTCAGTGCATAACAATCTCGGCAGTCCTTCCATAATGAGATTCATGCACGTTGAGCGTTGGCCAAAATAATATTACTGTGTCATTGCCAGTAACTTGACAATAACAAGAAAAGTGTATGCATACCTACAATCTGCCAATTTTTAATAATGAAAAAATCATTTTTTTTTATTCACTAATTTATATTTAATTTTACAAATGTAAAAGGCAGATTTGTAAACTTTGGTATTGTCAAGGCTTATCTGGATATGAACGGTAGATGTAACATGCATGCATTGGTATGAAGTTACATGAACTAATGACTCATTAATTGTTTTGTTAATTAATGAATGTAACATATCTTATGTTACATGTAATAGTCATTATGTTTAGAGAGGATTTTATGGCTGGTCATGTCCTTTCTAGAAATTATAAATATATGTCAAGGCCACACATGCAAAAGGGTGTGAGAAGAGAAAAACTCTTATTAATCCTGACCAGCTGGGGAGAGCATCCTGATTGCTTGTGAGGTTCTTGAGCATTATAAACATGTAAGATATTTCTAACATTTAATCCAAAATTTATTAATTAAAATTGTAGTTTATGTGTTATTACTTTTGTTCATATTATAATTATTAATTCGTAAATACTTGATATTTATTTCTCTTGAATTATTAGTATAATTCCTACAATGTAAACTCGGCCTAACCACGGAGGTTTACTGTATTTATTTTATAAAAATATCAAATCTTTGAATTTGATATAAAGGTTGGACCTTAATGCGATAACAAATTCTTCCCACTCAAGAGTAAAACTTTAAAGAGGTCAAGTCTCCATAATGTTTAGCCAAAAAAAAGCCTCCATAATAAATTATATTTCTTTACACAATCCATAATTATATTATGTAATAGATGACAAATGGCATTTCCTTTCCCAACGTCACCCCCAAAAAGGAAAAAGAAGAAAAAAGAAGAAAAAAAAGGGATGAAATCAAATGGAACAGATTATGAAGTAGATCCAAGCTTAACCAACTCCATTGATATTTCTTGCATCAAAACCTGAATTAAAAATAAGTCAATACATGAAAATAGAAGAATCATTTATACTAGGGCGATCTACATGAAAACTATTTTCTTACTTTAACATCTAATGGAAAAACTAGTAAAGATCTTCGTATGGTTTTTATTGACCTAGAGAAATAATATGATAGAGTTCCTAAAGAGGTTAGATGGCAGGTTTTAGAAAGAAGAAAGAAAAAAAAAAAAACTTCTAAAATAATTAAGCTGATTAAGGATATATATGACAGAATTGTGACTAATGTGAGAAGAAGTGGAGGCATCACAAGTGAGTTTCCTATCACCATAGGGTTGCATCCATGATTAGCATTAAATCTGTATCTCTATGCACTAGTGGTGGAGGAGCATTTGGTTTTTATTGACCAGAGAAAGCATATGATAGGTAAAGAGGTTAGGTGGTGGGTTTTAGAAAGAAAAAAAAAAGAAAAAAGGAAAAATCTTCTAAAATATATTAAGTTGATTAAGGATATATATATGACAGAGTTGTAACTAAATGTGAGAAGAAGTGGAGGCATCACTTCCTATCACTATAGGGTTGCACCAATGATTAGCATTGAATCTATATCTCTTTGCACTAGTGATAGATGAGCTTACTAAATCAATTCAAGATGACGTACTTTGGTGTATGGTTTTTTTAGATGATGTAGTCTTAGTGGATGAAACTAATCATGGAGTTAATGTCATGCTAGAAAGATGGAGAGGTGCTTTAAAATCGAAAGGCTTTCGGCTAAGTAGGACTAAAACAAAATACATGGAATGTAAGTTTAGTAAAAATTGAAATAAGATGAAGGGTTGTAAGATTTGATGGTCAAGAGATATCAAAAGGCGAGAGTTTTTAATGTCTTGGATCTATAATTCATTAAGGATAGAGAAATTGAAGAGGATGTGAATCATAGGATAAAAGAAAGGTGGAATACCTATTAAATTTAAAGGAAGAAATTTATAAGACTGCTATAAGGAAATTGTGATGACATGTCTTAAAGACTACTAGGGGATTTATCAAACAAAAGACTACTAGGGGACCAAAGAATCAATTTGATCTAATTAAGTTTTAAGCACCTAATCTAAAAAGTGTTTGTTTATTCTCAACCAAACAGAAGCAATACCCAAAAACAGTTCAAACTCAGCATTAAAAACATTCAGAGACAAGTGCTTACCTGGAAATGGAGGCAGTCATTCGACAATGATGTTTCAACATGAAATTCTGATGACTTGACTTGACCTGACCTGACCTTGTGTCACTAACTTGACTAGATCTCGTGTTAAGTTAGATTGGATCTTTTGGTTAGTTTCATGCTCGATAACCCATCTCATGCCAGTTAGAATCTTAAATTATGCTTCAGGTGAGCTGAACCAACCCAGCAAAAATATCCTTTAGTTGAACATTGGAGGCCTTGGCTTACATCCAGTTTGCAAATGCACTTGACATGCATCCATCTCTGCACGAGTGATGCATCCAGCTCCAACTCGCATCTAGTGTGCAAATTCACTGAACATAAAATCCTCATGGAACAACTATTAGAATAGTCTCATATCTTCATATGTCGCAGTTCTCAAGGGATGGCAGACAGCTTTTCCTTCACCCTCACCCCCTTCAGAGAGGAGGTTTAAGAAAAATGAAGGATGGCACCAAATGGAAAAGATTATGAAGCAGATCCAGGCATATCATACTCCACATACATTTCTTACATTAAGTATTAAATAAGTTCTCCATATAGCAAGTAACTTTATGACAGGATGCACATTAACTTCAAACTAAAGTTCCAACCAAGCCAAGATTCAGAGCAATGTCTTTTTTTTTTCTTTTCTTTTTTGGGGTTCCTTCTCTTCATTAAGAACATGAATTTAAATCATATGGATTCCCCTTCATTCTATTGTGCCAAGTGAAGGAACTAGCAACTTGTCAAGTTATGTAACTAGCAACACTTGGTCAACCTTCATTAGTAGAATGAAAGAACAAAATTCTTAGATTGAGATATCTCAAGATATCAGTTATGATAGTTGAATTTCTCAAATTCCTCAAGAGAGATGTGTAAAAGGACTCTTCTTTTTGTTTTGATATCCCAGTTACAGGCTAAATTGCAATAAAAGCCAAACGCAACCAATTATTTAATAAGAGATTCACCTATAACAGTAATTTACCACAAAGTAATACATGTATTGTTCCAGAAGTAGCAAGAGATAGGAGCATCACATATGCTTGTTTTCTTGGCTTATCACTTTGAGGTCGCAGAAAATCACCTTAAAGCCCATATCAACATATAGCAGGTCAATGCATACTGATTTAGCCTCTCAAGACAAGTAGGACCCTAACCAACCAATATTCTTTGAATTTACCTTGCACCTCAAATTTTAGAATTTGGGAAGAGTCACAGTACATCCTGAACATGACAGTTACAACATAGCTGAACAAATATCGGCGGGAATGTGCAGCATTCATGAATCATATCGCAACATTTCACCTATGAGAGGTACACACATACTTGCTATCCATACAGTGGAATTGATGATACTTCTTCTTAATACATGGTTCAATACAACTTTCACAGTATCACATAAGGTTTTTGCTTGCTGGTGGCTAGAGTACGTAACCAAAAGCAGGGGAGCCATTCTTATTTTACAAAGATCATGGAATCAAGCTTTGCACAAGGCTCTTTCAACTTAGCAAGTCATTATTCACTCGCATATACACCTTTCACAATTTTTTTGGTTTCCATAAACTAATTCTGCATTCAATTTGATATAAAATTTCAACAACTTTCCCTACAGACCACTATTCTGGCTGCACAAAGAACACAGAACCATATCCACAAACGCAAAGCGCCGAAGTTTTTCTCGCCATTTCTCCTACATCCTTTCATCTTTCATACATTCTCCTCTTAGTTTAAATTCAATCCTAAGAACTTAGACCATCAAAGGAGGTAATCTGACTATTTAACGCAGTTTCAATTTTGGGTAGTTGGTAGCACTCTCCACTAACAGTTGATCCTCGATCAATTAGAGGTTGGAGCTGGCTCATATTGGTCTCGTATCCGCATCAATCTTTTGCAAAGACAACTCAATTAACCACTCTTTCTTTTCACCTTCAGCTCTTCCAAGTTCGTTTTAAGCTTAGCCAATTATGCCTAGTACTGCCCATTCTGTTCAAATAATTCATACAACTAGCTTGGCATTAAACAACTCCTTTCTTTCAAATCCTCTCTATGTTTCAATAAGGCAAGAGTGGATTTGAGGTTGCTGGAGAACATCACAAGAGTACCTCTAATTCTCTCAAGTGTTGATTGATGATTAATAAGAACCAAGGCAACATTCAGGCATCTATTTACTTGAATCTCGCCCATCCATAATCAGATGTGACTCTTTAATTGGTAATAAATAATAATACGCTCATAAGATAATGAGAAAACTTAAAATAAAATATGATTTTCTTCCTTACATATCATCCACATGTCAATTAGATTAGATTCATGCATATGAATAAATGTATAACGTAAGATGGCAAAAAAAAATTCATAAGGAATCACCCATGAAAATGACTTCATGCATCATGTAGGAATCTCATTTAGAGTTTGAACCTCCACATTCTCAAATGAACATGCATTTCATGCATTATAACAATGTTAATCTATTGCTAAAATTAGTCACATTCATCTGCATTGTTTCTATTATTTACTTTTAAATAAAACTTTTAATTATTTAAGTCCTCTTAATTGAGACAATACAGAATCCACTCGAAGAAGGAAAAAAAATAAAAAACAAACAGAAGTATCATACTAATTTGCAGCATTCTTCTCTCTTTAAGCAAGTGGTTAGTTGCATCGAAGCAAAACCTGCAAAACCTCTTTCATGGACGGCCTGGTAGAAGGTTGAGTACCAGTACAAATGATTCCAAGTGTGAAAACACAGCACATTTTCTCCAAGTAAGAGTTTTCCCTGACCTCCTCATCTAAGGCATCAACTACAGGGTTGCCTTCTTGAATGTGATGCCATGCCCATTCAGCAAGGGATGTGTGTTCACCACCATGATTAGCTTTCCTTCCAGTTGCCAGTTCCAAAAGGATAACCCCAAAGCTAAAAACATCAACCTTCTCATTAACTCGTGTTGTGTGAGCATACTCTGCAGTCAAGCAAACAAAACAAACTAAACCAAAATTCCTACCGATGGAAAACGAGGAAACAAAACATCATCATTAAATGAAACTCATAAATTTGTATATCAAACACCTGGAGCTATATATCCAAAAGAGCCGGCAACAGTTGACATTGTAACTTGTTCTCCCTGCGTGATCATCATCCTGGCTAGACCAAAATCAGCGACTTTTGCATTGAACTCAGAATCTAAAAGGATGTTGCTTGACTTCACATCTCGATGAACAATGGGTGGTGAGCACGCATGGTGCATATAGCAGAGCCCCTGAGCAACACCAACTGCTATCTGCAACCTCTTAGGCCAATCAAGGATGATGTGATGGACTGAATCCAAGACAGTGGATGCTCCACTTGTACCATGCAACCATTGATCTAGGCTATGGTTTTCCAAATACTCATAGACAAGAAGTTTCGAATTATCATTGGAAATACAGCAAAGCAACTTCACTATATTGGAATGTTGAATTGAACTCAATATTCTAACTTCTGCAAAAAATTCCCTTTCAAGTTCCTCTTCTAGCTTTTTGTTACTCCAAAACCTCTTCACAGCAACGACATCATGTGAATGATTAATAGCAACACGGTATACTTTCCCTGATCCACCGCTACCAATCACGTTGTTTTCTGTCAGTCTTGACAAAATGTCCGATTCTGTGAAATTCAACCTCTGGAATGTGGTGAGCTTCCACGTGGATTCTAATCCATGCTTTTTCTTCCTGTAAATTCTAATTACAAAGAACGAAGCTAATAATACGAGTAGAGCTGCTATAATCAAACTTATAATCAAAGCAAGAAATCGAGAATAATTTTTGCTGGTGCGGAGGTCTAAAGAACAGGTTCTAGCACAAAGACCAGGATTGCCATCGAAAGATCTATAGTATTCTTCATTGTCAAATTCGATTGGGATTCTCCCAGAAAGTTGGTTATTTTCCAAGTTTAAAATAGTACGGCCACGTAAAAAACCAAATTCCTTCGGAATTTCCCCGCTCAAATTGTTGGTTGACAAATCCAAATACTCTAGGGCCGTCATTTCTCCAATTGTGTAAGGGATTTCCCCGATCAAATTTGTCGAGGACATCGATAAAGACTTCAGTTTCTTCAGGTGTGTGAAATTTGAAGGAAACCTGGTCGGTGTGATTCTTGTGTTATAGGACAAATCTAGTACTTCAAGATTGGACAAGTTACCAATTTCTAGCGGGAAAGAACCGTTAAACTGATTGCTGGAGAGTCGAAGTGTCGTCAGCTCCGTTAACTGTCCGATAGATGCTGGAATGTTGCCAGAGAAGCTGTTGACTTCAAGGTTGAGGTAGCCCAACCGAGACATGCTGTGAATGTCATCGTGGATTGTACCAGATAGGTCGTTGACTGCGAGGTCCAGGTATTTGAGCTTAGAACAGTTGTAAAAACCTTTTGGCAGCTCGCCGTAGATGTTGTTGAATCCAAGGTTGAGGTGGCGTAGCCGAGCCATGTGGTGAATGTCATTGTGGACTGTACCAGATAGGTTGTTGTTTAAGAGGTCCAGGTATTCGAGCTTGGAACAGTTGTAAAAAACTTTTGGAAACTCGCCGTAGATGTTGTTGTTTGAAAGATCAATGACCGTGAGGTTCTTGAGGTCACAGAGGAAGGGTGGGACTAGTGCGATGCCCTGGTTTTGGAGTAAGAGTTTGGTGACCGAGCCATTGATACAGGTGATTAAATCAGCTGGTGGGGAACAGTCAGCTGGGGTACAATTAGCAGAGGACCAGCCGTTGCTATATGATGAGATTTTCCAGTATTGCATTAGTTTCACTAAGACTGCTTGTTCTTGATGATGGAGCTGAGGGCTTGCATGGCTGACGAGGAGGAGGAAGTAAAAGAAGATAATGTAGAAAGAGAATTGGATAAATGTCGGGGTGGATTTCGTCATTTGGAATTGGAGGTTGAGTTCCTTATTGTGATTTTGAACTCTGATCTAAAAGATAAGCAAATAGTCGGGAAATTACTACGTATTTGCTTGGTTGTTTCAGACTCTGAAATCAAACCATGAAAGCAAATGACTAATTATCAAATGTCAGATTGATTATGAGGAAAATTCTAAGAGGGTCGGTTTGTCACATTTGCAATTCTTTTCCCCGGAAACAAAATCGTTGACTGATAATGTTCAAAGTCTTTCTGAGCTGTCATATAAGTAGGACCAAACAATCAGAGCTATATGGAGATAGCGCAGACATTAGATAATGACATTCCAACGTGAAATTTATGATTACTTGACTTTGTGTCACAAACTCTTCAAGTTGGATTGGATCTTTTAGTTTAAATAGGATAAAAATTTTGGATTTGACTTGGGTTCTTGATATTTGCTCTATTATTGCTATTATTCAATACTAAACCCCACCATCAATTTGGAGCTAAGCTTAAATTTGTTATTTGTTTACTAATAGACTAGAAAACAGTCTAATTGCTTTCTGAAAGAGGTTAAAAAATACATGCGATTGTTGTGAAATGTTTATGGGTTTCAGTATGTAAGCAATAATTTGGTTAGTTATCTGGGGTTTGGAATTTAATCGAGGCTCTTAAAGGGGTTTGGAAATTAACCGAGACTCGTAAAGTGTTTGATAAAATGTGGAAGAACATCGTGATTACTTACCAACTTAGTTACTCAACCTTCATTTGTTGTGTAAAAGGTATTTCTTCTTTTTGTTTGACATCTTAGTTACATGCTAGGTTGCAATAGAAGTAAAACGCAGCCAATCATTTAAGGATTACCTCCAAATCAATTTGAAGAAAAATTCCTTCAACCCACTACATGTGACTCAAACGACTATCTACATGTACTTTTATCACATTACTTATTTAATTAGTCATGTGACTTGTTTAAATAATATAAGTGGATAATTTTATAAATCATCACATAATAGGTTGGAAGAAATTCCTTTAAACTAGTTTGAAGATAAACTTTATCCATTATTTAACGAGAAATTCACCTATAATGTAATTTACAACAAAGTAATTCGTGTATTGTTCCAGACATAACAAGAGATAAGAGCATTGCTTAAATTCCACTTTTAAGGGTGTACAAAATTACCTTAAAGCAATATCAAGATGTGCCTTGCTTGGTTTCATGCAACTGGAATGGTAAGTGCATGCTGAAAATTCCAGGCGATTTAGTCTCTCAGGGCTAGTAGGAGCCCAATCAACTTATAGATTTTTCCAAATTTACATTTTTAGAATGTGGGAAGAATTACAGTATCCCCCTGTGCATGACACTTACAATATAGCAGAACAAATGGCATTAATGTGCGGCATTCAAGAATCATATCTGAACATTTTGCCTATGAGAGATGTGAGGCACACATACCCAATAGGTTTACTGGTTTAGCAACTAGCAAGCCATTCAAACACTCACTTAATTTTAGTCAAATATACGTATAGAAATTTGTGAAATTCCATAAATTAATTCTCCATCTAGTTTGATACAAAAGTTCAACAACTTACCCTACAGAGCACTAATTCTCCAAAGAAGACAAAACAACACATCCACAAACACAAAGCCCCAGAATTTTTCCTGTCAATATTTTTTTTTTTGATAACCTTGGATGTCCGAGCTAACTTGCACGCATCTCGACTAATCCCACGGGATCTGTGTACCGTGTCCTCAAAAGAACTTTGGGATCTCATAGTTTCAATTATATCCTACATTCCTACCATCTTCCACTCTTTCTACTCTTAGTTTCGATTCGATCCTAAGAACTTTGGGATCTCATAGTTGCTATAATGGACCATGGAAACAACAGCTTATCATCATAAAGCAAAGCGAAGTTTCTCAGGAATCAAACGAGATCAATTGCCGCACAAACTATGTAGCAAATCATCATTCAGAACACAATGCTTACAACTCATACTTAGCATGTTAAACCAATCTAAAAAACACATTTATTTTGCTCGCGAAAAGGATGTTACTGCAAAAGATCATGCGTATAATGGCAATCTCCCCAATGCCCAAAATTCCTCATTTCTAAACCCTTGTTTTCAAAATATCACACACATTACAAGAGCACAAGTAACAAACAGAATTAGATAAAGCAAGCCTCAAAACACCCACACATTGCAAAATGTAATATCTATATATTCATTATTTCAAATGTTGAAGCATACAACCAACAACAAACAACTATATAATCCTCAATGCACCCATAAACATGAAACATTTACCAGTCTAAGACGACGAAGTAACCGCCACGGATTCAAGAGAAACATTGTTAAGCCGCTCAAGAGCTAAAATAAGCGCTTGTGTACCCAAGTTCCCTTCTCCATGAGCCTTAAGCGAGAGATAGAGCTGCTGAGCCAAAGCCAATCCAGGCAAAGCCAGACCCATGTTCTGACACTCTTTCAAACAAATCCCCAAGTCCTTGACAAAGTGATTCACATAAAACCCAGGCTCAAAATCCCTCTTCAAAATCCTATTCCCATACAAATCCAACGACTTTGACCCAGCCGCACCACTCGAAATCGCTTCGAGAAACAAACCCACATCGAGACCAGCCTTTTGAGCGTAAACCATACCTTCCACCAATCCCACCATGGTCGAAGCGATCGTTATCTGATTCGCTAGCTTCGCGAATTGGCCTTTACCAGTGGCACCCATGTAATTAACTTTACCCAGGAGGGCAAAAAGTGGACTCAAACGGTTCACAACCGACTCGTCCCCTCCGGCGAAGATCGCCAAGGTTCCCTTTTTGGCGCCGAGATCGCCGCCGGAGACAGGCGCGTCGATCGCGGCGCAGAGTTTGGCGGAAGCCGCGGCAGAGATTTCTGCGGCGAGTGAGGGTTCAGATGTGGTCATGTCGACGAGGATGCCACCGTGGCGGAGGCCGGAGAGGGCTCCGGAGTTGGGGTCGAGTAAGACGGAGCGGACGTCGGAGGGGTACCCGACGATGGAGAAGACGACGTCGGATTTGGAAGCGAGCTCGAGTGGGGAGTGGGCCAAATGAGCTCCCATGTCGAGTAGAGGTTGGGCTTTGGAGAGGGTGCGGTTGAAGACGGTGAGGGTGTAGCCGGCTTTGATGAGGTGGGAACACATGGAACGACCCATGACGCCTGTACCGATCCAGCCCACGCGGGTGTTGGATGGGCTAATGGGCTCTGAGGTGGAGGAGGTGGTGGTGGTAGTGGCCATGGAGCGGCGGTGGAAGGTGAGGAGGGAAAGGGAAAGAGTGGGAGTGAAGGAGTGGTGGGAAAGGGAGAGTGAGAGTGAGCGGAGTAGAAGAGGCACTGGCATTTCTATTTTCTTTATATAACGTATTATCGTGTTTTTATCTGATTGACATTGTCCACGATTGGCGTACAATTTGATTCATTTCAGGTTGTTCTTTGGACATAGGAATAGGATAATTGTATAGTATTTAGTAAATATTTTGTTAAATATTAAGAATTGATAAAATTCAATCAGTTATTTCTAAAATAGATGTATATTGTTAAAAAAGATTGCATTCAAACTGAAATTTGAAGTCATTCATAATTATTTGCTTGAGAAGATACATGATTGTTAAGGATAATTGTAGTAATCCACCCACTATAATGATAGTTGCACTTCGCAATTCAAATTATAAAACTCGTGAGTCGTAATGACTAGTTCAATTTTAATAAATATTGCAGAAAAAAACCCCACCTTCCATATGATTGTAAAATTTAAAGTTGTTTTCTATTAATCACAAACAACATTTTTAATCCTACCAAACACCAAAAAATGGAGAAAACATTTTTCACCAAAACAAATGGAACATAACATAATTCTAATAAAATTCAAGCAGAAAGAATTAATTGTGAACGCTTACACGTGACATAATAATACTTGGTTTACTTTTTGATTGACTGGGGAGCCATTAGAAGAGCTGTTAAGACTTAAGATTGATGTAAGTCCTAAAATCCCAGTTTCATTTTCTTGTTGAAATACACAAACTCGTTAATTCAAGGCCTAGGTTTTTCTGCTAAATCAAAAGAATTTTGGTTGATTAGCGCTAAGCCCATGCGTTTAGCAGTTTGTTGATGGTGGTCTTTGTAGATTATGGGGAGAAAGGTGGTTTGGTGTGTGTGTGTGTGTGTATCTCTCTGCTGGCTGATTTGCAAACCATAACTCAGCTTTCCATTCCTTTTCGTTTTTTTTCCCCGCCACCTCCCATCATCTTCTATTCCACTGTTGGCTCACAAATTGTAATCTGCCAGAAGCTGGGGCTTCTCCTAAACTTGTCTTGTACAGTTCGATTTCTTTTCTGGCTGCTTTGTCGTCTCTTTTGAAATCTATGCATAGACAAACACCAGGGAATGATGGAGCTGAGTTCAATCCACGCTAACCAGGGGCAGGTATGGAGTCTAGCTACATGTGCAAATTCATGCCTTGGGGACTAGACAATAAATAGTAAATTGGTAATATACCTTTTAACACCTGACATTAATCATAACAAACTGGCATATATCATATGCCAGCATCAAAATATAAATTTAAAAACATCGCAAAATTGATCATAACAGACCAGTGATATAATAATAGTTTGCATCTAATTTAAGCATTAGAATGGTAACAAACTACATCTGCTAACATGTCCTGCTCATAAAACTTTCAAGCTATAAGGACAGAATAAAATATTGACTACCGGTCAAAACAATCAGTACATGTGTACAAAAGTATGGCATATCCATGAAAATGAACTTCATCAATTGGGGAGAAAGCACCACAGGGGTCTTGCAAATTATTGAAGATCAAAGGCACCTACAGAGGAAAATACCCAATTAATGTATAAATATGCAACTAATGATGCATAAAAATATCAAATTAAAATCAAGTTACTGAACACTTGAATATTGCATAATAATAGATTGATGCATAATGCCTGTAACAAAGAGAACATGATTAGGCATTCCAATAAAGATTGTTTAATTTCAAATGGAGCAAAAACAAGGAAGCCAACAGGCACGGAATTGCATATTACAACATAGAAATGGGGCAATGGGCCACTACTTCCAGCTAATAGGAATGCAAATTGGTAGTTGAACTTTGCTAGACCTAGTAAAATCAATTGGAAAGGAGGCAAAGAAAAAAGAGGGGGAAGGGGGAGAGTATTATCTTGATGGGTTAACCAAGGGATAAGGGCCATTAACATGCTCTTT
Source organism: Fagus sylvatica (assembly GCA_907173295.1). NCBI lineage: Eukaryota > Viridiplantae > Streptophyta > Magnoliopsida > Fagales > Fagaceae > Fagus > Fagus sylvatica. The sequence goes on along the minus strand of OU015766.1, from coordinate 40,565,423 downwards.
CACATACCAGATGATAATGAAGATATACACTATATGCAGTTGACATATTCAATGATAACTATCTGATGACTTTAAACCCTTACAAAGTCTTAGACCAACACGTTTTACGCGCCTCATAGTTCCAAAAAGCATGCTATCAGATGAAACTTCTCAATATAAACATTCTCAAGAGTACAACTGTTGGTCTTCCATTATCTATTTATGTCAAACACCCCTTAATCCAAGCTTGGAGTGCTGGTGTGAAACAGTAAGGCCTAAATGTGACATATATGAGAATGAGGAACAGAATAGCACAAGCAACACATAAGGTTAAGTATTACCAAGTCCCAGATACAACAAGTACATCTTAGTATAGTATAAAGAGGTCTAAAAGTCATGTATACAATCCTGATATTACCTAATTGTGCAAAACCATACTATGTCCTATTGACCCATAGACTGTTTAGAATAGAAAACCACATACACTTTAAAAGTACTATATATATATATATATATATCAAGACACAGAATGCAATCCACAGTTTGAACATTACAAGGGAAATTGTTCCTAAAATTTAAGCATGAAAAAGAAAAGCTTGCATGGTCTGCACAATGACCCATACATCAATATTTTGCAAATGGGGCTTAAAATTAAATGTAAATCATTACAAAGAAGGAATACCACCAAATGGAAAAAAACATTACAAGCTTCAACAAGAATAAGGCCATTGAGCTCTTGCTCAAATGGCGTCACCTCTCGTTGTAAGAACAAGGTGTAGGACAAGGTTGGGGGTTTAAGACCCATTGGATGTGTGGGTGTAATTACCAATTAAAAAAAAAGATTCAAAGAAGATTCCACAATGAATAAAACATTTGCCTGCATCACAAACAGTCTTGTATGTCTATTCTCTAATTAGAATGGCCTAGCTTTGGGTATAAATGCAGAACAAAGTTTAAGATGAAGACGAAAAACAAAACAAAATCTTGTATAAATTTGTTCTGTGACTAGAGATATGATGAAACAAGCAAAGGCAAATTGATAATCAAGCAAAAGTGCACAACTTAATTTATTAACAGAAATTTGCACTGAGACACAGCAGTGTGGATATGCTAATACAATGATCCATAAGTTTGTAGCCGAATCAGAACTTCACATTATATAATCGTCACAATAACTAAATCTTATACAGCTCAACACAATCTAGAATCCATAAACCTTACACATTTCAGCAAATATCATAAAATCCTTAATTAAATTTAGCTCCCAATCAAAAATCAAAATACAACATTGGAACAAGCATAATAATTAAAGCAAGAACAATTGCTTTCTAAAAAAAAAAAAAAACCCATTCTTTTCCTTACCTCAAAAAACAAAAATCCCTGCTTTTTTTGTTCACTTGTACTCAAAGCTCGGAACAGGTGGGGCATCGAAGCTCTCCAAGATCTTCGTCTCGCTTCCGCTACTCGTCGGCTCCGACTCTTTCTTCTTCGGCCACCAGCCTCCAAGCCAACCCGAACCCGAGTCCGTAGAAGAAGAAGAGGATGATCCAGAAGAAGAATCTGGTTGGGCTTGTGGCAGGCCTGGTATCTGGCCCATGTATCCAGGAATAGCTGGCATATTAGCCTGAGGCTCATCGACGATCATCTGTTGCTGGTGGCTGACCATTTTGTTCAACATGATCCCAGCTCCTTCGATGAGAGCCAAGAGGACGCCGCCGAAGGCGGCGGAACGAGCCGTTGCACGGAGTCCTTGACGCATGGAGAGAAAGCCACCGGTGGCGGCTCCAGCCACGATTGAGTTCCACGGGTCCTCTTTCTGGCGGAGGTACACCATGGTGCAATCGAAGGTGGAGAAGAGTCCACCCCACACGGCGAAGCCTCCTCCGACGCGCGGGGCGTTGAGGCGAATGGCCTGTGAGCCGCCGACTAATCGAGCTCCTGCGGGAGAGTTGTAGACGCCCTTGATGAAGTGGAAAGCGGAGCCTCCGACCGCGCCCATGGCGAACGCACCGCCGACGTCGTCTAGGATGCGATCTGGACAGGGTTCTCTAGATGTCTCTGGCGTCCCCATGGCTTGGTTTTGGCTCTGAGGTTTTTGTTTTCTTTCTAGGGTTTGGTTCTGTTTCGAGGTTTGAGGAACCTCGCTCGCTAGCTAGCTCTTTTTTTTTTCTATTCTCTTTTTAGGGGAATTTGTAGTATTTCTGTATTTGACGATTTGTTTAGGTGAAAGTTTTGTTTTGTTTAAAGTGAAAAAAGGGAATAATTAATGTTGTATATGTCTTGGGGAAGGGGTTTTCGTCTTTATGGCGCGTTTGGGTTCTTGTCTTTTGGGTGGTGAAGGGGGTGAAGGGCTTAGGGTAGTAAGGTCGGTCGGTACTCCTACTTAATTTGGGTTTGTAAGGGGAAAATTAATTTTGAATTTTAATTACTACATTAATGGGATTATTTATAAGGTTCATTATATTTTGTAAATTTATAATAAATAAATTTGATTATGTATTTTTTATATCCTAAAGAAAAAAATAGATTTTTTATAACCAACTTGTAAGTTGTAAGTTTGTAACACTTTTATACTCATAAGGATACGGTTTAGTGGTATGAGGCTTGCGATGAGTAATAAACTTTAGATATTTTATGTTTAATCCGCACTTTAAGTTTTCTCTAAATTAGTCGATATACAATTCTGATTAGTAGGATTGTGGATCTTAGCTTGATGATGTTACTTAACATAAAATCTAAAAATAAAAAAGCCATTATATATGCACAAGAAATATTTATATAATTGTTCATGGAGTTGAGAAATCTCCCATCCAACCCATAGAAATTGGGGTCGGGTGGGGTGGGACAGTTTTGTCATGCCAGAGAAGAAGAAAAAAAAATTGAACTCACTATTTAAGTTCATTATTCAATAAATAATTGCATTTATACAATTGAATCTAATATTCTAACTACCTCAAAAACTAACACTCAAAATATTAAAATAAAACTAAATTAACAAGTTTTAAATGGGTGTTAGTATTAGTCTGTCTCAAATTGAAAAATGTAGAACCCAACCCGATCAACGGGTTGGATTGGGTGGTTGAAAGCACATGGTTTTTGTTTTCGACCAAAAGTGTAATTGAATATTCTATACTGTATGTCGTTCAACTTGAAAATCAACAATTATCCCCTTTTTGTTTTCTTTTCCTAAACTGCGTGTAGTCTATAACGTTGGCCAGACTCATTCGTGCCGTGCCCGTGCGTGCGGGTCCGCTTAAATTCAGTGTACCTCGTTTTTGCAGTGACATGTCGTTTAACTTGGCCACCACTATCAAAACCAGCTCTATTTCTCGCCCTACTGAAAGACCCTTTGCGAGTTAGCAAGCAAGTGAGGCTATCCATGGGATGCGGATAAGGTAACACTGTGTCTTAAACCTGAGACCCTTCTTCTTCAATTAAATATAAAGTAGTTTCTTTCTTCAGGTTTTTATTCATCTTTCCCTGACTTGGCACTTTAAGGTTTCAGATAATATACACTGAAACAAGGTTATAATTGTTTTGTTTCTTCTATGCTTACAATGTATACCAATTTGACAAAGAGCCATGCATTTCCATTGGCTATTAGAGTTTATTCACAACCCTTCAAATTATTCCACACCTCAAAGCTCCAATCTTTTTCAACTGGGTCTGTTCCAAAACCCCAATTAAACCCCAGTTGGACCAAAACCCTTGGAAATCTCTGTTTGATGAACTGCATGAATTTTTCAACTTGTTCTCATTATAGGACCATGGAAATGGGTAATATGGCAAAACCCAGAAGTGTGTCATGTGGGTTTAGGCTTAGAAGTGCCATACAGTATTGCCCTATGACAAGAGCTAGATGTTTTTCAAGTTCATATGCTAAGAGAAGTGGTGAAAAGAATGATGTGGTAAGAACTGGAAAAAGACTTCCTTGGTTAGCATCAAATAGAGCTAAGGAAGTAAAAGGGTTGGAGAAAGGAACATCTACAAAGACAAGTCGTTCTTCTTGGGGGGAATCGGCAAAGAGGTTGGAGAAAGTGAGGAGTAGGTCTTCTTGGGAGGAATCAGAAAAAAGGGTGGAGGAAGCAACAACAATGAGAAGTGCCCGTTCTTCTTGGAAGTCATCAGCTGAAAATTTTGTGGGGAGTGAAGAAGATAGGAATGGAATAGATATAGCGGAAGATCGGAAAAGTGGTTATGATGATAGGGATGGAAGTTTTGAAGAAGATAATGAAGAAGGAGGAGAACAAGTAGAGGCCATTGATGATCCGAGATGGGATAATATCAAGCATAGGTTCAGGGGAATGGTAGATGTAAGGGCTGGATCTGAGAAACCTGAGTTACGGAGGTGGAATAGGCAGGAAAATTGGGGTAGAAAGACATGGAAAGAAGCTACAGAATCAACAGTACCTAAGATGGGTGGTGAAGGGATTTATGGGGTTGGTCCAGTTTTGGCTGCTTTGTCAGCTCGAAGAAGAGAATTTTATGCATTGTACCTCCAAGAAGGGTTGGATTTGAGTAATAATAATAGGAAGAAGAAGGACAAAAAAGGGTTTGAGAAAGTTTTGAGGATGGCTGAAAAAATGGGGTTAAGCATAAAGGAAGCATCAAAGCATGATCTCAATATGGTTGTTGATAACCGTCCCCATCAGGGTCTGGTTCTAGATGCTTCGCCATTGGAGATGGTGAAAATTAAGGAATTGGATCCTGCTTCTGTTGAGGAAGACAAAGGTTCTCTTTGGGTAGCCTTGGATGAGGTCACAGATCCTCAGAATTTGGGGGCAATCATTAGGTCGGCATACTTCTTTGGAGCTTCAGGGGTGGTGTTATGTGCCAAGAATTCAGCCCCATTAAGTGGTGTTGTGAGCAAAGCAAGTGCTGGCGCTCTTGAATTAATGGAGCTTAGGTATTGCAAGAATATGATGCAGTTCTTAGTTTCCTCAGCTGAAAATGGTTGGCGAGTTCTTGGAGGTTCAGTTGCTTCAAAAGCTGTTGCCTTGGATGAGGTCTTGCCTGGTGCACCAACAATTCTTGTTTTGGGCAGTGAGGGTACTGGGTTGAGGCCTTTGGTGGAGAGATCATGTACTCAGTTGATTAGGATCCCTGGGAATATTCCTATGGATTTATCTACAGGTGGAGCTAATGATATGGAAACTGCAGAAACAAATTCTGGGTGCTCAAGTGAAGAGTTCAGGTCCTTTCTAGCTGTGGAGAGCTTAAATGTCAGTGTCGCAGCTGGTGTGCTTCTTCATCACTTAATTGGAACCAATTACAAGAATGAGTGCCACATAGGAGATGAGTCGACTGATGCACTTGAATGAGATTCCAGGGCTCATACATTCATTTTGTTGTCTCAGTCTATTTATTTAAGTAGATTATGATTGTATCATTTTGTTTTCACCTTATAACACAAGCATTATAAAATTTTAACAAGCATCTGTAGGATTTTATATTCAATTGGGAGTAGCTTCACAGTTTTGAATGCCTTTTCTCCTCTTGATTGGAAACATGTAATATTAAGAGTTGTAACTTTGGTCATAAGCAAAGTAATTCCCTTGGAGCAAGTCCTATGGCCCTTGGCATAAAAAAATGTCTCCTAAAATGTTATAATATTTCCATCAACTATAAATTTTCCTTTATCACCTCTTCAAATAATTAACTACTGTGTACTAAAACTTTAAAGCAAGCATTGTCTTAACTTGGTCATTCATAGCTGTAAAAACTGTCTTTATCTGCCCTTGAAGTTCTGTAATTGTCTTGTCTTTACTGTATATGCTCTTAATCAGAAATGTCTGTTCCATCTTTTCTGTGAACTAAGAATTAATACAATGATTTCTGATATTAGTCATGTAATCATACCCAAACTATGTACTAATGGTTTGCAAATTTACCCAAATATTTCTCTTCCTACCATGGTTAATATGAAGTGCTAAAAAAGACAGCTTTTTTCCTTTCATAATTCAGTAGGTTGTTCATTCTTTTTTTGATCAGTAGTAGGTTGTTCATTCTTACATTATGATCAGGTAACTCCCAACGTGGTGCATTTAGAGCTATGAACTATTGCAACACGGAACATCTTGTAGATTAGGTCTTGGAAGCTAAACAAGCCCAACCTTGCTTAGCAAGATTGTTAAATAAAGTGGGCTTTTTATTTTGGAGGGGGGAGACCAAAATAACCCCATAAACACCATAATGGGGGTGGTTGGGCCCAGCCACCAATATGGGTTTGAAAATTGGAGTAATCGGAACTGGTGATTGCGGACGGTCCCATTTATACCATATAGAATGTCTTCTTATATAAGGTTGGGTTCCATAATGTGATGGGAGCGTTATTTACCCATTACGTTTTTTGATAAACGATACATACCCATTACACTTGTATATAAAGTATTGGTTCAACATGTCAATTCATCTTTATTCTACATAAAATTCACTTAGTTTCGAAAAAGAAAAAAAGATTGTAAATTCACTTATAAAAGAAGTGTACTCACCATGTGTCAATGTCTAACGATGTGGATTTCATCTATAAGTGTGATATATTAGATATTTATAAAGATAAAGATAAAGAGTATTAGAGTCCATATGTCATAAGTAAACAATTCAAAGAGCATCACATCAGTGTGATATATTAGATATTTATAAAGATAAAAGTGTGGTTGGTGATGAGATTCATATAAAAATGATATTGTTCCAATCACAACTTATTATGTCAATAATTATGAAAAAAAATTGTATTCTTACATTTTCATGTTGATTTCATCTATCAGTGTGGTATATTAGATATTTATAAAGATAAAGATAAAGAATATTAGAGTCCATATGTCATAAGTAAACAATTCAAAGAGCATCACATCACTGTGGTATATTAGATATTTATAAAGATAAAAGTGTGGTTGGTGATGAGATTCATATAAAAATGATATTGTTCCAATCACAACTTATTAGGTCAATAATTATGAAAAAAATTGTATTCTTACATTTTCATAGTTTTGGGTGGATATCTAATATCTTCTCGATGTAAAAAGTTCCGCTTTATGCAGGAAGCATCTCACCTGCATCAACATGTCAATTTTTTATATGCTAATTAAAAGTAGGATTTTTTTTTTTTCAAGAAAAAGAGTGCCCATTCAAAGTAAACTTAAAGATTAAGTAAGTAGGGTCCTAAGAAATTTAAAAACCAGTCCACTAGTCTTATTAATACTGTGGGAAGTTAATTGAATTAGGAGGGAATAAATTCAACAAATCCAATTGCTTGGAAAGGCCTTAATTTCCATCTACCATGGTCATGGCTTCATTTGTATCATGGCTATACATAGAACCTTTTGTTTTTGTATGGTAATGGCCTTAGACAATTATTAGGCTAGCATACAATCCCAACAAAAGAAAAATGTAGTGGTTAATACATATATGTCATGAAGTAATGGCATGGTTTTAGATATAATGCCCCCTTGTGACTGGTGATAGTGGTTTTTCCTTTTATTTTCGATTATGATTACATGTAAAATTAGGCCTTATAAAGTAACCAAAAAGTTTAAATCTGTGTAGAAACTTCACTTTCATTTCAATTGCAAAGCTAGTACAGTATGGTAACTTTTAAAGTTGACAGATGATTCCAGTGCTGGCATTACCAGACCAATCTAAATACCTAATCCAAAAGAAAAACAATTCCAATTGCCCCACTTTTCTGTCTTCTTTGGCTTGCATCATTTTCTTCCTCCCGCTTTTTTCAAGCAAAATGCGGTTTGAATTGTTTACGTGGACTCTTACTCTTATCTTTAAAAATATGTAACACATCACACTGATAGATAAAAATCCCACATCAAGTTAGACATGGACATATGATGCATTAGACATTTGACACATGGTGAGTACACTTCTTTTTATGAGTGAATTTTGGCCCTTGAGAGGAGATGAAGATATTCAAATTAGTTATTGACCTTTCATTTTACAGTGAATTCACTTTGCCTATTTCGAAGTAATGACTTTTGATGAATTCACTTTGCCTTTATCATTACCTTCTCCTATTTTAATGATCAATAAATTTACTTTCCTAAATAATTCCCCTCTGCCTTTCATGGATGTTTTCTAGTACCACGGTTCGTGAGTCGTGACATGCTTGTCCAAGAAATTGAAAGTGGAAATTCAATGATGTTCCCTGCACATTTGTTGTAGACTTGTAGTCTGCCAAAATTATAGATAGACATCAACATAGGAGAAAGTTCCTAGTACGTCACCTTCCTAGTACATCACCTAGTGATGAAAAGTTGTCTCTTTGCACCCACAGGTAAATGGGCATTGTCCGGACGCCTGCACATATGGTCCCCAACTTCAAACAAGATTTGTTACCTCTAAGGCTAGTTTGTTTGTTTCGTTATAAAATATTTTTAAATTTGTAGGTGGTTGTTTCGTTGTAAAATGGTGATAAAACGAAAAATAATTTCCGTTAACCGGAAAATCCTTTGTTAAAGTTTGAAAAATGGTTTACGAATTATTTTTTCGTAAACTATTTTCCAAAAATGCACGCCTCACCCCCACCCTTTCTGCTCTATTTTTCACATAACACTGTAAAATATTTTCCGGAATGCAACCAAACACCGAAAAAAATCATTTTCTTTGAAATCATTTTCATCCGAAAATATTTTACAATAGAAAATATTTTACAGCGAAACAAACAGAGCTCAAGTGAAAGTATTAGAGATAACAAGGATGGCCCCATTCTTGTACAGAGAAAATAAATAATCTTGAACTTGTAAATACAAGTATGGTAATTTTGAAACGGTCAAATGGTTAGTCTAAGATTTAACCTCCAATAAATATCCTTCAATGAGTTTATTATAATACAAAAAGTTAATAATACAATTTAACCATAAAAATTTTCTCGCTATAGATGTAAGCTTCCAAAATCAAACCGCGTTAATTCTTTCATTTTATCTTTCTCTTTCTATCTCTCTATTTTCTTCTACATATTTTTACATACACTTTATCGTTTTATATATCAAAGTTGTGTTTTGCCTTTTCTAATATAGAGTCAGAGCTATATCTCATATTTGTTAACAGAAAAAATGTGGGCAGTTTAAGTAACAAGCTCCAAACACAGACTTCTCCGTCTGTGAATCACTTTCCCAAAAAATGAAACTAAAAAATCATAATTTAACTTTTGTTTCTAAAATGTCAGTTAAATTAAATACTTTCCCAAAAAATGAAACTAGAAAATTATAATTTAACTTTTGCTCCTTAATTGTCATTAAATTAAACCTATCATTCTTATAATCCTCAACAGAGGTATTAGCTATCGGGTCACAAAAATACAAACCCTCTATCTAAATTTACAGAGTTAGAAGAGCTGGCAATCATGCATCCATTAAGAAACGTAGTTGTAAGTCAAGAAGACTGGTAGGTTATAGCACTTTCCAAATCATAGTGATAAATCATACCACCTGTCCCAGAAAAAATGTCTCAATTTGCTGCATTGGGCCACGTGGTATAGTCCTCCCAACATGGGGTTTGAACGCAGAGCTGGCAAAACCATGTGAACGAGGCAGTAATATATGCCTCTCTTAGTCATTTTCAATTTCCAATTCCTAATATGGCACATCACGATTAGAAAAATAATAATAACATTGGTCCATCACTGCCTTGTGATAGCATCTTAAGCAAACCTCTTCATTGACAGCCCATTGCTTGCCAAATAACTTGCTGCTTCCACATTTTTCGTGAGAATGACCAAGACGATACAATTTGGCTTGCTGGTTCCACTCTTCAAGTAGGTCTACGAACACTATAATGATCATTCCCATAATTATGCTATTTATTATATCCCAAGAAAATAGACCTACTGCTTTTTATATAATTTGGATTTCCATATGTATTTACATATAGCCATGTACTTAGTCATGCTGTTATTGATCTTATTCATAAAAAAAGAAAAAAGAAAAAAAAAAAGTTATTGATATTGTTTTGTTGAAAATATTCTGAAAATATACGAACATTAAATAAAGTAGCTTGGAATCTGAATCATACTCCACGGATCCACGTGACTATTCCTTAACAACATATTAAGATATATTAATAAAAAAATGTCTTAAATAGATTTCATAATCTGGTCTCTTAATTGGTGGTGTTCCAAAAGTCTAACAACAGTTTCTTCCAACATCGACATACTTAATCTTTAAGTAAAGAAAAATATTTTACCAAAAAAAAAAGTAAAGAAAAATATTAGATGACTCTTTCAATGCATTTGACGTACACGATTCATGTATGTTTCTGCCCATAAACAATGTTTAGCCAACTAACACATTAAAATATTTGCTAAATATAATGAAATACGTAATTGGGCAACCTCACTTACACTTATAGTATTAAGTAGCGCACATAGAAAAGGGGAGAAAATGTTATCAAAAAAAGAAAAGAAAAGGGGAGAAACTGAAAAAATAAAGTGGTCTTAATCAATTTCATTGTCACTGCAAGTCTGCAAGTTTTGTTTTGTTTTATTATTTTATTTTTTCCCCAAATAAGTGAGCTTTGGTCCAATTAGAGGGAAATGAGAAATTCAATGGGCGTTGTCCTTAACCGATTATGTTACCCTTTCAAATTTATTGCATAGGTTTTCTCTCTATTCAAGTGAGTTCATGGTGGCACATTCGTATTCAGGTTCAACTCACAACTTTTTACCCAAAGCCATATAATTTGCCATGGAAGTGTGAAACTGTTTGCAAGAATCAAGATTCTCTAGAGTTCTTAGGGTACTTCTACCACATAGAGTTCTCTAAATCCTAATATTTCTTTTTATAATAAATGGTTCAGATTATGCCACGTCATCATTCCACTAACAAAATCCCTAAAATATTGGTTTTTACTTTTTATCACTTAACGTGTTAACACTTATCCATTAACATCAATATTTTAGGGGTTTTGTTAGTGGAAAGATGACGTGGCATAATCTGAACCATTTATTATAAAAAGAAATGTTAGGATTTAGAGAACTCTATGTAGTAGAGTACTCTAGGAACTCTAGAAGATCTTGATCTGTTTGCAAGTTTATAATTATTTAATGACCATAATGAGTATGTTACTTTCGGCATTGGCTACAAATTTTTTATGTAATTTTATCCATGCTGCAAGCTGCATTAATTTTTTTTGAATATTATCTTTGTTAATTAAAATGTGAATAATATTTAAGATAAATATTGTTTCACAGACTAACTTAATGTGAACGTAATTCACAAATATATATATATATTATATATATATATATATATATATATATATATATATATATATATATATATATATATATATATATATATATATATATATATAATATATATATATAATTCCTACCTATATGTATGGTCAATGTTCACAACATTTTACTTTGGAGAGATTGAGCACTTATACTCTGTCAAAGGCTGATCATGATATAAAGAAACTGGAGTGAAGTGGTAGAATTTTAATTTAGACTTTATTCCTAAAGTTTCGTCACAACCATTGAAAAGTGAATCGAGTCTCTTGCTCCCATCTAAAAGAAAAATTGGGGTAAATATTTTTTAAATCTTAAAGTTTTGGTTACGTTTCATTTAAATCTTATACTTTTATATTGTTATATTAAATTTTAGAGTTTTTGGTATGTTTTTATTTAAACCTCAAAATTTGAAATTAATTTCATTTAAACTAAATGTTCACTTCATATGGCATTTAATCGTGTTAACAAAATTAATATGATAAAAGATTTAAATGAATTAAATAAAATATACCTAAAATTTAAAAACAACTAAAACTTCCTTGTTGTTTTTTAATTCAAAAAAAGAAGGAATCCGTTGAATTTAACAAAGAAAAAGGTAACAAATAACAAAAACTATAAGTTTCACATCAATTTCACATAACATCATCACTAAGAAAAAAGTAATAAACAACAAAAACAACAAGTTTCACGTCAATTTCAAATAAGATCATCATTGACCAGAAACAGCTTACCTGTTCCCATCTCCATTATTTTAAAAAATATTATAAAATTTGTAATCTCAATCCATTTATTTGTTGACAAAACAAGAGAGAATAATAAACAAAGCTGACACTAGGCTGGCTGTATATAAAAAAAGCGACAGCAAATGAATGAATGAATAAAGATCCGAATCATACTTTAGCATCTTCTTTCCTTAAACCCCCAAATCACAACTAATCCCCACGTGCCACCTTACACGCTTCCATTCCTCATCACCAATTATAAAGTACCATGTATATCTGCTTCTCCTTTATCATCCCAATTATAAAGTACCATCTATATTTCTTTCTCAATATATATCCTTTGAATAACCACCTATCCAACGGTCTCTCCCTCCTCCCTATTTTGTTTTTGCTCTAAACAAAAATAAAAAAATAAAATAATAATAATAATAATAATAATAATAATTGTGTGGTCAAAGAGAAAGAGGGCCTTTCTTCGAAATATAAAATTACGCGGTCTCTCACACTATATCTTTTTTTTTTTTCCTTCAATCTTTGTCGCTCTCTCTGTCTCTGTCTCTCATATTTCTCCATGTTGCGCTTCTTCATCGCCCATGGTAATCTGAAAAGAAGAGAGAGCAAGAGAGAGAGTGTGTGTTGTGTGTTTAGCTAAAATCTAGGGCTAAAATATTTTATTTTTCCTTCTTTGAAACCACACAGACAGCCACAGAGAGATTTTTTTTTTTGTTGAGAGAGAGAGAGAGCGACAATGCCTGCATTGGACGCTTTCGATTTGTTCCTCTTCTCTCTAAGCAAAGCCTTTTGTAGCCCTATTGCGGTCTTCGTTCAGATCCAGGTTTGGTTTTTTTCTTCTTCGCTTCGCACTTGCAGCTTCTTTGTGGTTTAATTCAGATCCAAAATCCGTTTGGTTGCCGAGAAAGTTGAGGAACAGAAATGAAAGGGATAGAAAGTTTTGATTTTTCTGTGTGTGTTTTTTTTGCTGGATTTGGTGTATGGAATAAATACTGATCGCTTTATTTGGTTCAACTGAGTCAAACTTGCTTTATTTGGCTCAAATTTTTTCTGTTCGTAAATAATTGGAATCCAATGTTCAAAATTCAATTGTTTAATTTTATCTTCTTCCTCGATTTTTATTTAGCTGAGCTGTGATTTTCTATTATCTTTCATATCAATAATTTTGAATAATTTTTAAGAAATAAATTCAAGCTTTTCATCATACTAGTTTCAGATCTGATTAGCTAGTTTCCTAGCAAATGGCTTTAATTTCATGATGAAAGTTAAATGTTTGAAATTTTGAAGTCAATGTTAATCTGGGTTTACCACAAGGACAGTGTTTCTCTAATTTAAGTTAGATAATTACATATGGTAAAGATGTAATTTAAAAAAAAAAAAAAACAAATTGACATAAAAATCAGAGATAAAGGTTTTTGCTGGTTATGGTGAGTTGGTGACTACTTCTTGTAGTCAATGGATATAGTCTATAGTCTATAGTCTCTAATTCTTATAATCTTAAGGAGTTAAGAAGTTCAAAGTGCACTCTGAAATGGGTTTGGGATTTTAAAAGCTTTAGAATTAAGCCTGAAATTCATTTATGGTTCGCTTGGATAAAGGTATTCAAAGAGAAGGATTTGGATTTAAGCTTGCTTTTGTTTGAGCAAAATCTCTAAATTCATTTCATCATGTGTTGTTAAATCTTTATCAAGCAATTTATACTAACAATTGGTCTCCCAATCTCTCGATTTTTAATCCTCAAATTCAAATGCAAACTTAGTTGAAATCAGAATAATTATTTAAACAGTAGATGGTATTAGATTAAAAAGAACAAAGAAGCTAGATGGAATTAGTTTCTGCAAAGATGTCTAGTTCCATTAGTGGGATTTTAGAGGAAGTGCAATTTATTTATAGATTTAGTTGTTTTAAATCCTTATTACTTTAAGTACTCCTATAATATCCATTCAGAAACTTCTTGTTTAAGTAATATGGTGTTTAAAAATGTGGTATTCCCACCCTTTTGATGCTTTAGGATAAATTCATGCTGTGTTCATTGCATTTTAATTTGAATCCTTTTTCTTTTTTTTTTTGTGCTGTAGGGATGTTTAATCTGCTTAATTCTTGCTTTTGGGTGGGCATGTGCAGCTTATGTCAGGTAAAAAAATTCAGTGGATTTCAAGTTTTTTTTTTGATAGGTAGTGGATTTCAAGTTTAGTAATGAATTAGTGACATGGCCTCTATGCTTAATTCCCTCTTATCATTTTAGTATAAAAACACAAAACTTCTATTTGAGCTATCTCCAACGTCTTTCTCACAGGAATAGGGAGATCAAACAGATGAAGGATAGCATGCGACGTGGCAATAGCTTTGCTTTTCTTTATCATGATATTAATAAACTTGAGCACTCTAATCAGGTCAATCTGCCTAGAGTGTCAGTTGTTATGCCTTTAAAGGGTTATGGAGAACACAATTTACACAATTGGAGAAGTCAGGTGAGGCTTTTGTCATGTGCATTTCCGTGTGTCCTTTTTAATTAAATAAGTGCCGTTTTATTCATTTTTCAGAAACAAGAAGGAAAAAGAGGTCAGGTCTATTCATAATATGCTGAACATCTATGATAGCTTCTAGATCAATGTGTGTGTGTGTCTCTCTCTCTCTACACACACATACACACATTCCTGGGTCACTATATATAAATAAAGAGTTCTTTTTGGACGACAAAATCATTTCAATTTTGTTTATGGTGGGATGGGGTGATGTTAGATGGATAAGGCATTGAGTTTCCACCACAACATTTATCGATCCATGCGGCACATGGATGCTAGTGTTTGATGATGAGAAAATAAATCTGAAAAAAAAGGAAAATGTAAAACTGGAATAAATCACAAAGATATTTCTGTGGAAATCCTCTGTGTTTGGAGACGGAGAAAACCACGGGCTTAAGCCAATTGAATAATCCGCTATGTTCTGGAAAATGATCACAAGGGTATATGTGTTTACAAGAGAGAAAGAGAGAAAGAAGAAATAAAGAAAGCCTTTGGAGATGGGGACTTCAACGTATGGAAAATTGTGTTGTTGCTTCTTCCTTCATCATCCTTTTATAGTAGTAGGGGAGGAGACATTGTAGAGAGGTGTTGCCTTTTTATTTGAGGACATTGTTGAGTCTTGACAAATAGAGTGCTCTATGCACATAGTGCTCCATGCTCACATGTTTGTGTATTGGGTCTCTTTGATAATACAAACAAGTTGGTCTTCTGCTGAAATATGGCCAACATTCTGCTCTTCTCAGTGTAGTGGGAGGGATCCATACTGTGCCAGATGAAGTCCCTCACCTCACATGTAGCTTTTGGCATTATTGTGCCAGCCTTGCCGTCATAAAAGTTGATGGAGGAAATGGCCATATGACTTTGCCTGATGGCTAAAGGCTATATGACTTTGTCAATATCTAAAGGTTAATGGCTATATATGCCTTTGCAACCATCCAAAAGATGAAGCAAACAAAACCAATTTAGCTGTGTAGGCCATGGAAGCCATGAAAGGTCCCACCAAATGCTCACACTCTCCATTAGCTCTTTGAGTCATCTATGAGTTAACTCTGAGTTGAAGCAACTCTTTGGCTTTCTATCCTTTCTTTTTTTATTTTATTTTTTTCTTGGACACATGGCATCGGTGGATTGGCCTATTGTTTATAGCATACACCACCATGTCTTCTTGTAACTGATACTTAGGCATATTTACTGTTAAAATCCTTGCACCTATGTTACATTTATGTTGAAGCTTTCCCCCTCTAATTGCAAAGATTTTTGCTGTTCTGAAGTGTTCAACTGTTCATCATGGTTCCATCTCATGAATGGATGCAGATCACATCTCTCTATGGCGGTCCTGTAGAATTTCTTTTTGTGTTGGAAAGTACAGAAGACCCTGCTTACGGTTGTGTATCTTCGTTAATATCAAATTTTAAGGTATATATGTTTTTACGATTTTTGTATACTTTTCTGTTTACATATGCTCTGGTAATACTGAGAAGAAACATCCCGACATATTTGTTTTATAAGTTTTGCCCCAAGGGGAGGGGGAGGTGGAGATTTGAACTAGTGACCTCCGCTTCTTGAGGCGTTGTTCTTAATCGAGTGTGCTACCCCTTGGGGTAAGAAACATCCCTGCATATGTTGTGATTGGATACATAATTTATGATCCTGAATGCCAAAAGCACTAATTTTGAATCTAAAACCTCGCCTTCTAATATCTTTCATCATATGTGGGTGCATGGTGAACTTGTATGAACTTCTTTGCTACGGTTTATCCTTCCTTACTTGTATGTTTAATACGCACAGGATGAAGTTGATGCTAAGGTTGTTATAGCTGGTTTGTCAACAACTTGCAGTCAGAAAATTCACAATCAGATGGTAAGTAACAAGTTTGCAACCTGGTATATGGTCTTTGCCAATTCATAATGAACGTGAAGGCCTATGCTTGCATTTAAAAAAAAAAAAAAAATTATGCCAATATATTTCTATAATTCTCTCTATAATACGAACTTATGTTATGTTGTCTTTCTTTCTATTTTCTAGAATAAAAATATACTTTTATACTCTTAAAAATAGAGAGGAATATATGATAAGACTAGATGTTAAATAGGACTGACTCTTATATTATGTTTCTGCGACGAAGGCATGTGGAACATGGAGCAGCCCTGCACTCACAGATTGATATAGAAATTTGAGCTTATTTATACTAAAATAAGCTTGTAGCATGGCATATAGGCTTTCATAATTTATCTTTCCTAGAACCATATATTTTTGTTAGCAAAAAGTTTTATAATGTGGTGCTCTTGTGCAGGTTGGAGTGGAGAAAATGCATAAAGACAGCAAGTATGTATTATTTTTGGATGATGATGTTAGGTTGCACCCTGGTTCAATTGGAGCCCTCACTGCTGAGATGGAAAAGAATCCTGATGTATGATTTAGTAAACTTACTCCCAAATGACCTCTACTCTACTTCCCTGGGATTTATGAAAATTTCTTTATTTTATAATTATTTTTGAAGGTGTACTCTTGTTATGGCTATGACTGCCATGGTCTAAACTGTGGATTCCTTATTTGTTCTTGACTTTGTTGGCATTGGTTTGCAGATATTTATTCAAACTGGATACCCTCTTGATTTACCTTCGGGGAGTTTAGGGAGTTACTGCATTTATGAATATCATATGGTAAGGCACCATCTATGAGTTTCCTGTTTTTATTTATTTTTCTTTTCTTCTCCCAAGCTTTTTAATTTATGAGTGCATGTCCCATTCTATATTGTAGTTTATGGTAGGGATTTCTTTCTTACGCTACTGCCTGGTTCCTACCGAAAACAAATTAATAGCTAGTGTGTGTTATGTTAGTATGTTGTATTATAGGGCTAATTTAGACATTTCAGTTTCTATTAATTTTTGCAAAATGGTTTCTCATTGTTCCAATCTCTTCATTGTTTACTCTCTGGGTACCACTACATGATACAAGGGTAGGGTGGTCCTGTGCTTGAATTATTAGATCTATCCTTTAGTGAGTGTTTGGGGCCCATATGTTGTAAGGGTTTGTTGAAATAAATTGTTCTGACATTTTCTTGCATGTGCCTCTTTTGCGTTTTTTTAATGATTTTTATTACTTATAAAACAAAAGGTGGTAATAAATTATGTATGAGGAATATGCACCATTGTGATTGATCGTCACAACTGCATTGTAATTTGTCCTAGAAATTATTTCAAAACTAAGGTTTTTTTTTTTTTTTGAACTAATAATAACTTTTATGGATTAAGAGGCACTACCTCTAGTACACATGATGCAGTCTTAAAGAATTACAATGACTGAAAGTTACAATCAGAAAGAGAGAGAATCAATAAAATCTACAAAAGAATGAGAACCCAGAACACATGACCAAAACTAACTTGTTTTTTTTCTCTTGTGAATTTCAAGTAACAAAAGGATAAACAAATATGTAATCATGAGCATTCTTTTGGAAATTCCAAAGCACTAACAAGTAGAGATAACAATTTTAATGAGGGAACTATAAATACTTGAATTTGAATTGCAGTGAGAACAGAGTTATATAGTTGATCAGTTTCAATTGCAAGGGTGTTTTCTTGAATTTGTTTATCACAACTAGTGGTGTTGAACACGAGCTTGTATATTGCAGTTGATTTGAGTTTCTTATGAGAAAATCTTGGAATGTTAATGGCTGTGTTTAGTAGTGGGCTGATATGGATATGACATCTAGCTGTTAGCTTTCCTTATAGGTACTCAATTATTAGATACTTCAAGTCATGTATAGCTGACAATTTGTTTTCCCTGTCTATTCCACAGCCTTGTTCAATGGGATTTGCTACTGGTGGCAAAACATTCTTTTTGTGGGGAGGGTGCATGATGGTAATTAACTGCTACCTTTTTTTGTAGGTGTTGCATTCACATAATTTAGATGTTGTTCTAATTGTTCTAGATTGTTGGCAGATGCATGCTGATGATTTCAGACTTGACCGGTATGGTGTGGTCTCGGGACTTCGTGATGGTGGATACTCTGATGATATGACCCTTGCAGCTATAGCTGGTAATGAATCCATCAGTAATTTTATTGTCTTTCCTGGCAAGCTGTTAGCAGGCTTAGAAGCATTCATTTACACCGATCACAACTTTGTATTGTTATCAGCTGTTAAGATTACTTGTTGACTAAATGCTACTGCCTTTTTGTGGTGTTATTGGACTCCTGTTATCCCAATGTTGTAAAAATTCTTGATATTCCCATGTTAATGTTATTTTTGTTATTATTTTTGAGAGTGCTTAATCTTGGTTGACCAGTTGACCAGAGGTTACTCTATTTCTGGTCTTAATGGATACTTTTGGTTGTGAAGTGATAAAAATATTTTTACTTTTGTACCTGCTTGGTTTTGGTGTGCTTGGACAAGCATCTGGGCTATGGCACTCATCAAGTGCAGGATCTAGCTATGTTTAATTACTATTCAACATGGTGCAGAGTGGCTCTTTCTCTAATTGTTGATGTTATTTTCCCCCTTTCCAGAGGCTCATAAGAGGCTCATTACATCACCTCCAGTTGCTGTATTTCCTCACCCACTTTCAAGTGATCTTAGTTTCTCAAGGTTTGTAATTTTCACTTGCTTAAATCAAGTCTATTACACTTCTTTCCATGTTTAATTCTTGGCTTCTCATGTAGGTATTGGAATTACTTGAGGAAGCAAACATTTGTTTTGGAGTCATACACAACGAAGGTTAATTGGATAATGAATCGTGCATTGTTTACTACCCACTGCTACCTGTCATGGGGATTCGTAGCACCATACTTTATGTCTTTGATTCATGTTACTGCAGCACTTAGAATTTACATTAAAGGGTATTCACTCGAGGAAACTACCTTCGCTTCTGGTGGTGAGCACACTACTTTTCCTTTTTAGGTAGGTTGTTATTGTTGATTTAGATCAAACCAATATGCAGGACCTTTCATGCAGGATAAAGTTTTGTGTATGAATGTCTCATACTGTTAATTTATACAATCATTTGATAATAGGGCCTTTCAACCTTAATGAGGAAAGATTAAGATAAATATGGGGTTAGTAAAAGTAGTAACAAGGCCCCTATCCACACTCTACATTTGAACTATATTTGTATGACAATTTTAAACTAATGAATCTTACAATCTTAGTCTGATTTACACCCCCCCCACCACACCCCAAAAAAAAAAGAAAAAAAAGAAAAAAAGAAACCCATGTGGGTTGTTTCAGTAACTTAACAAATGGGTACAATTTTCCTTTTCCTTTTTTTTTTTTGGATTGGGGGGGGGGTTGGGTTATTGTATTATTGCAACTTGATATTTTAGTTTAAATCTCTTATTTTGAATCAAAGTGATGTTAGGTTGAAAATCCTTAGTAAGATATTTGTGTTAAAAAAGCTAGGGAAGTGCACTATTAATTTGAGAGTTGGACTTGTTTTTTCAGGGTTGTTTCTGGTAGGCTACCTAGCTATATGCACTTTAATAGAACTTCTTTCAATGTGGAACTTGACAAGGATAGAAGTCCAACTATGCAACATGTTATCTCCTGAGGCACCTAAAATGTCACTTGCTTCTTACAACTGGGGTCTTGTAAGTACTTCTAAGTCTCTTCTTTCAGTGAAAGAACTTGGTAAACTTCATATTACAGATAGTGCTATTGCTTTTGTGTTGAAGTTTTAAGGGCTCCTAGGTGTGAGATTTTCTTTCAAATCAATTATGCCGAGCTGGTATACCTGGAAAGGCCCAAACTTTAAGCATAAACCCAAACATAATTTGAATTACTTGATTGGGGTATCATGATGATGACTGTATAGTTTACTAATGCAATTGAAATGGTTTTCAATTGAACAGGTATTCATTGCGATGCTAG
Source organism: Fagus sylvatica (assembly GCA_907173295.1). Lineage (NCBI taxonomy): Eukaryota > Viridiplantae > Streptophyta > Magnoliopsida > Fagales > Fagaceae > Fagus > Fagus sylvatica. Next base: position 40,545,079 of record OU015766.1, on the reverse strand, counting down.
TGGATAACTTTTTGTACCCTATCTCTGCAATGCGTTCTCATTTATCTCAGTCTATCAATTGGTCTGGCATCCGATATCATTTGAAGAATGGAAAGATATTTAAGGTAAGCTGGCTAAAATCATCATTTATTTCAAAAAAAAAAAAAATTCTCCAATCAACTAGTATTTCATTTGTTTGCCTCTTGGGTGGGGTCAATTGCCTGTAGGAGTTTGAGTATAGTATGCTCTCTAAGTGAAGTTTATAAAAAAATAAACTTGTATTTCATTTTATGATCTACTGTATATCTTAAGTTGTGGATTGTAAATACCACTACCTGAGATACCTTTGTTTGAATTTTCAGCTTGATGTGAAATGCCCAGCAGTGTTGGGATTTTACTAAGGGCTTAGAAAGAAAATATTCCTTTCTTTTTAGTAGTTCCCTCAGTTCTTTTCTCTCTTAGCTTTTGTGTATCCATTTCTTTGTTGTTTAGAGGCTTTTATTTTTGTAAGATATTCAGAAGATTTTCAAGTTCAGGTGGAAGAGCTGACAGTTTTTATTTTTATTTTTTTAAATTAAAAAAATATAGTTTTATAGTTTTGTTTCATTCTGGTACAGCTAAAATGCTTTCCCATTTGGAAAAAAGAAGAAGAAAAGAAATAAGAACAGTTGAGTTAAATAAAGGAGCACCATATTAGTCTTAGTTGTCTTTGCCTAATTTCTGAACAGTAGTGGTTTTGTGTACTCCGCAGATTGAAAGAAGCAAGGACATGGGTCCAGAGAAGTCATACTTGGGAGGGAAAAATTTATTATATGGTAAGAAAGGAGCTCCTCCCAAAGTCTCATTCCTCAGCTCATTGGCCAGAAGTATAGCGCAATGGCACCAGCCTAAGAAATTTGATACCTAGAAACCGGCTTTACCCAAAAAGGAAAAAAAAAATCTTGGATCGTTTGGCCCAATTACTGAGATTTAATGAGCATCAAGGGCTTCAGAAGCAAGAATTGTGGTGGTTATCTGGTCCTCGTAGATTGCTTGGCCAGTTCATTACTCATGATTAAAGTGTTTTAGGAGTATCTCCATTTTTTAATCCCCATTCAATCAATTTGATTCTAATGCATCACCCACCTTTTCTGGGCTGATTTTGTATTTTGCACTTTGTCTTGTAATTTATTGAGTCCTTAAAACAGTTAAAGTTCATAATGTTAGATAGACAGTAGAGGTCTGATTCCCATCCTCACCTTTTTGTTTATTTATGTATTTATTTCTCTCTCTCTCTCTCTCTCTGATTGTTTTGTAACAAAAGTAATACACACATTTCTCTGCAAAAGTAGAACAAGATTGTTTAGCAATGGAGGATTGTAAATGCAAGGTGTTCCCCATAAATTATACACCATAAACTTAAGAAAAAAAAGAAGTAGACCATGTTAACAAAGAGAAGAGAAATGGTCCGGATGCTTTGAATTCTTTCTACTTTCCTCCGTTTTATTTTTTAAAGTTAATTTGTTGAAGTACCTGCTGATCCTTGAAAAATAACCTGAATTTGGTTTCATCCCCATATTTTTTTATCTAACTTATTCTTGCATCTCAAAAGTTTGAACTATTATCAAATGATGAATTTAATAATTTAACTAAGGATTTTAAATTTTTTTTTTAAATGAGAGATAGAGTGGAGATAAGATTTGAATTTTGAGCTACCTCTTTTGATAGATGATAATTTATCACTTGTCCTGATTAATCAAGTGAGTAATTATGAATTTAATTATTTAGCAGTTGTTCTAAAACTATGGCGTTGAGATAAAAGATATTGTTGACTTTATTTTTTTACACAACAAATTTCATACAATTACAAAAGCAATTTGGGGATTAACAAATCACTTGACAATGTATAGGCTTACATAGTGATGAGCCGAAATGAAAATGATGTTATAATCACAATTTACCGACATAGCAAGTTATGAAGTTTACAAGGCATTGTTTGTGAAGTTATTTTATGTGATGACTATCAACAATCTGATGTACTTTCTTTTAGGATAATATCCTCTTGAAGTATATATTAAAGATGGTTAAGACTATTATTTGCTTACTTGAAATCAACTCACATAAGTTGAAAATCGAAAATTTACTAAATAGCCACTTCTACAGAAACTAACAATAAGTAGTAAGGAAAATACAGAGATTGTTAGCTTAAAGGCAAAATTGTCAAAAGAAGAATAAAATTCTGAAAGTACATTTATCTTGTCAATTTTACAAACCAATGTCTGTAACTAACTACTGCTCCAAGGCCATACTAGAGGTCATCAATAAAGACAAACTGTTTCCCTCGTCAATTTACAACCATTAATTGTAAGTAACAAGAGCTCTAGAGCTCTGGATCTCCAATGTAGAAGTTATCAAATAAGGCAGAAACCCCAAGAGAACAAATATGATTCTGAAAGTAAATTTTTCTTGTTTACAGACAAATGGCTATAATTAATCACTGCTTGAGATCTCCAATGTAAAAGTCATCAATCATGTCGAAGACTCGGGTTGCATGCTGTGGCCTGCCAAACGGTAGATTGACAAGATTTTAGGAATTTTTTTGCCATAACAATAAATCATACTACGTATACATCTAAAATCTAATCTCTGAGTATAATTTTGGTCATGATCCAAATTGTGATCACGAAAGAAAACTTGAGCCAACTATTGATCATCCAATTGTAACTATCAAGCAAAAGTATTACACTTTACAGGGAAATGTAAACAAATAGCAATGCGTTATTTACAAAAAGATTTAGGCATAGTTTTGGAGTGTCAGAGAGATTGATGTCTATCAATTGTCAATGTCATATCTAGGGTCTTGTCTTCCCATAAAAAGTCTAGTTAAATTTTATGAGCCCAACAAAGTAGGCCGGCCTGAGTTCAGGAGAGAGACAGTATAAATTTTTTAGTTAAATCTTTATCAGTTGAACCTAAGCAGTTGGGCTGGGATGATGCTTTGTTCAGTAGAAATTCATTGCACAAAACACTGAGGGGTTGAACTGAGTGGCTCTTTAGCATAGAGTAAAGGTGCCTCAGAAAGCATAACCCAATGTTCAATCTTGGCCAAACAATTTGGTTGCCACTTGCAGGGGTTATCTCAATAATTGCCTAGTTGCATGCTTCATTATTGTCATACAAACTCTAATAGAGATGAGATGTTAATTGCAATCAGAGGGACATTTTCATTGAAAAATCTATACCCATACTGAAGAGGATAAGGAAAACCATGTTTACAATTGCCAAACGAGCAGTGAAAAGAAAAATTGTTTAGCAAACAGATGCATACCCATAAAACCCTTCGGTTGAATCATCACCAGCATGTGCTAATATGGCATCACCACCTGGATGTTCCTCTACGTATGAGGTAACATCATAAACCTACAATCCAGGAAAAGAAAAATGGGTAAAATAAGAAACCTAGTAAAGGGTTCTTAATGCACTAGTTTAAGGTAGTTGCGAAGTTCTGAATTTCAATGGAGCATTAAACCACAGTATAAGGTAAGACCTTGTCCTTGATGATGATCCAACAATCAGTTTTCTTGGCATGCAACGCGACTTCAGCTTTACTGTAGATTTTGGATACCTAAAAATAAAATGCACAATTGGAGAGTCACGAAATAGATTTTTGATTGATTAAAGACAAATGAAGGCATATTAAGAATATTTTTTAACAATGAAGAAGTACGTAAGAGTAATAGACATCTTGATTCTTTAAGAATTGTATCAACAATGGAATGCATATGCAGTTTGGTATAAAGCATATTTATCAAGGTTTAATGCCATATTGTTTGAACTTTGAAGCTCAACTTTATGGAGTTTGGGCATCTTCATCAAATATGTAGCTATTCATCTAGAAATAAAGTGTATTCCACTTAAGCAGCAGCTATGAACATGGAACAAGCTCCATCTGAACACCCCTTCTCCTACTTGCTCTTTCCCCCGACCCCAATCGTAAAATATTAGTCAACAAACCATCATGATATGAAGTTGTTTTAGGGAAAACTTTTATGCATCTTTTGGTTTAATCAAATAATTCTTCCTTTGTGTATCGATCCTAATCTGCTTCTAGAGGGTCTTATAAATGAATCAAGCTCATTTGCAGTTAAAGGTAAACATTTGTCTCATATTTGCACTTATACTTTACAGTTTTAACTAATCATCAGAGGGAATGCCATTAACCAACAGATGCTTCAATAGTAAAGAAAACTATTCTTAGACACACCAAGTGCATAAAGGAATGAGAGATATTTTAGTAAAATTGAAGCATGGATCAAGATTTAACAGCATGTCTCTACCTCCAAATACATATCCACAGCTTCAAACACTACAAATTTCTTTTCACCAAACATTTTCTTTAACCATACACGACTTCAAACTATAACAGCACTCACATGTTGTCATTGAAACAAACAGAAGCTCCCAATTTTCTCTTTTTTTAAAATCTTTTTGAAACTTCATGTTTCTTTTAGTTGGAACCAGAAAGTACAAAACATTTCCCAAACCAAGCCCAAAACAACACATCATCTTTTTTTTAACAAGTTAAAACAACGAATCAGGTTGACATTTCACACTTCATAAACCAAATTAACACTTGGCATAAACCCAATATTCTTCTTCCTTGAAGATTTAACTTCTCAAATTTCTTAACAACCAAACAGAACATCAATGTATATATCAATTAAGTAGTAATCTGAAGGAATTAAGTCAAAACAAAAAATCCCAAGTAAGATTAATAACTTATGGAGTTAATTAATTTACTAATAAGTCTTTACCTTCTTATTGCTAGCATTTGATTCAACTTTTTTTGTACCACCTGCATTAAACATTTTTCATTTCCTCCAATATCAAACCTGATGTACATATAAATCACAATATTTGGGTAATGTAAAAAATAAAAAAAGTGAAAAGGTAAAAGAAACAAACTTTACCAGATTTACGGTCTCGTGGGATCAAGAAGAAAGCTCCCAATAATACACCCAGAATCAATGCCAGTACAACTATCATCGTATCTCAAAAAGCCCAGCTCCTCGTACTTCTTACTTAGCTTTCATCAGATTTAAAACAAATCAACTTAAAAAAAAAAAAAAAAACATTGTACGAGAATGTTAATGTTAAAACTTGAAAAGCTTAAATGGGTTTTCTATATAACCCAAAAGGGAATCTATAATAGATTACAAAGTATCAAACTTTAGTGGAAAATCTTGCACTTACAAAAATTGATGAGTAGCTGTAGCTGTTGCTGTCGTGGCCGGCGGCTATTGGAGGACGCCAGTGAAACAGTGATCTTGGGTGTTGGCAAGGACTCAGAGGATGAAGCTAAAGCACATTCTATACGCTCCGTTTCAACTGAGCCCTTAAAATTGATTTTGTTGTATTCTAACTTCTTTTCTTTTTTAATCTAAAATACTTTACGATTTGAAAATATGTTACATTATAATTGATCTTTATTAAGACAACAATTAATTTATATTTGATGATAAATTCTTTTACAAATTCAACTATCTGAAAGTCAGAAAATGATTGTTGTTCTCAACATTAAACTTCAAAACGCGTCTCAATATATTTCTTTTCCTAACGATTTGTTAGGAATTACGGAAAAAAAGGACTACCCGAGATAGACTTTGGTTGAATTTGGTAATGTTAGAGGTTACACAATTTTAATTATATTGTGGTTTAATTACATGTTTAATTCTCAATCTTTATTAATTAGTTAAAAAATAAAAAGATATCATCAATCTTTACCCATTGTTTTAAAATATCTATATCCTTTTAAATGTTTTGTTTTAGTTATTAACCTTTTGACTAATATTTCAAAATAGTTCTTATATTTTGAAACATTCAAAACATTGAGACAATTTTAAAATATGAGTTAAAATTGAGGATTAAAATAAAACATTCAAAATAATAAGGATCGTTTTGAAACATAGGACAAATGTTAAAGATAGAATCAAAACATTAAAAAAGATATTCACTGTTTTAAAACATTGGAGAACTAAAACGCCACCTATATATAGATAAATATCTACATGCGATGTGTACTAACTACTAACGGTGTGCATTAATATGAATAAATATCTCTATTTTAGGATGTGTACAAACCGTGTGGATGAGTAGTGTGTAGGAAACTATAAATCATTGCCCAAATATCTATTGCTGTAGTTCTCCATCCCCACTCTCATTCTAACTTGTAACCCCTCAGCCATTGGATCCTAGGCAACATGGTGGCCCGCTACCCTCTTTTAGGTAAGAAAAAAACCTTATAAATCCTCGAATCATGAACCTAGCCTAGGATAAAAAGTCTGTCTAATCATCGCCTACAATGGTTGTAAAGAGTGTTAAAATTTCAAACTTTTTGTTCACACTGTCGACGTCTGTCGTGAGGGCATCCGTGATGACAAACCATCACAGGCAGTACTCTGTCATGCACTCATGCTCTTATTTTTCTTCCACCGAAAGTCACATTACCTTAACCCAAAATCATTCAATAGGAATAGGAATAGAATAAAGCTAGCTACAACTCAAAAAAGAATCAATCACAGCATTACTTTTCTTCATATCTTAACAAATATCCTTTTCACCTTTGTAACTATCTCTTTTATACCACAAGTAGCTTCAAACCAAAGAAAGCAGCAACAAAGGCTAGCAGAAGAGGAAAATAATGGGGTGTTTCAGCTTCTGCAGCTCAAAAACCCCATCTCCCTCGAAAACTTCCTTAGCTGAAACCATGCAAGAAAACTCAGAACCCAAATATATCAAACATGAGGTTCTTTTGGGTATCCCAGGATGCAAAGTTGATCTGATGGATGAAGGAGAAGCTGTAGAACTCTCTAGCGGAGAGTTCATGCTTATTAAACTCTCAGATGAGAATGTTTCTCTTGCAACCATCGTTAAAGTTGGTGAGGATGTTCAGTGGCCTTTGACAAAAGATGAGCCTGTAGTGAAGGTTGATGCTTTTCACTATTTGTTCTCGTTGCCAATGAACGATGGTGAACCTTTGAGTTATGGAGTCACTTTTTCTCAGCAGTCTGGTAGCAACTTGGGGTTCTTGGACTCGTTTTTGAAGGAGCACTCGTGCTTTTCGTGTGCGGAATCAACTAGAAATAAAAATGTTGATTGGAAAGAGTTTGCTCCGAGGATGGATAACTATAATAATGTGTTGGCCAAGGCAATTGCAGGGGGGACTGGTCAGATTGTCAGGGGAATGTTCACATGCAGCAATGCTTACGCCAACCAGGTTTGTTTTAAGAATTAGAATTTCCAAACATGCAAGAGAAATGAGAAAATTTAGTTGCTTTCATGGTGAAGTAGAGAAAATCTGTTAGAATAATAGTTAAATGATTAAATTCAGTATTTTTTTTAATAGCTTAGGTTTTTATGATAAGTGTTAATTAATCAAAACTATTGATAAGTGACATAAACCCAATTCATGAGTAAATTGCACTTTTTGTCCCTGAAATATATCTTGAATTCAATTTTGGTCCCTAAAGTTGGAAATCATTGTGATTGTGATTGCAATAATTGTTTACTCTAAGTGGTATGGGTTGTTTATCTTTGCTTCTGCACAGGGTTTTTTTTTGGTTTATGCCTTCTCAGTCTTTGTTGTTGTCCTGTATTGGTATTTTATTATTGAAACTTGGAAGTGGTTCCTCTGTTGAGTGTGCATATTATTTTGCATGATTTGTCATGTTTTTTATTCTAAGCATTATATTATGTGGTTATGTTTTAGGATGGATGATTTTGAGTTCATGGTTTTTATGTATTGTAATTTTGTGGACAGCCCGAGAGATAAGGTGTTATGAAAACTGTAATTCTGATGAAATGCCACTAATGGAGAAAATGGTGATTGGTGACTGGTGAGAAAGTTGGTGTATATGTTGAGTGTGCATATTATTTTGCATGCTTTGTCATGTTTTTTATTCTAAGCATTATATTATGTGGTTATGTTTTAGGATGGATGATTTTGAGTTCATGGCTTTTATGTATTGTAATTTTGTGGACAGCCCGAGAGATAAGGTGTTATGAAAACTGTAACTCTGATAAAATGCCACTAATGGAGAAAATGGTGATTGGTGACTGGTGAGAAAGTTGGTGTATGAGAAGTGTGACATTTTTGTGTATAGGATACAAGCCCTTTCCTTTGAAACTGGGCCAAGAACTTTGGAGAATGATAATGATGTGATGAACATGGTCAATGCAAGCAAAAAAATGGACAGAAGTTCATCTTTTACAAATTTTAGAAACCAAAAGTATAGTTTACCCTAAATTCACCAATCGTAGCCTAACACAAACAGTTATTATTTGAGAAAAGAAAAATAAAAAGCATAAAGCAACTAAAAAAGACAATGTATCCAGATGAACTTCCTGCTTATAATTCTTCTTCAACTAGTTGAATTACAAGACAAAGCAAGTAACATTGCACCTAAATTCAAGTCAACAATGAGTTGGAGATCTTTCATAATTATACTCATACTTGTTACTAGAATCACCACATCACATCATAAAACTTAGTCTTTTCTTTATTAGCTTGTGAAAAAGGATAAATCTGTTTTTGCCAAAGAATAAAAGTTCCATTCCATACATAAAGAGTGAGGACAATTGCAGGTCCATAAAGGAGGAGAAATGATTCTAACTAATGCTGCAGAGGATAGAAATGGTGTCACAGCAAGAAGTAACAGCAATAGAAGTGCTGGTGCGACAAATAAGAGCGGACTCAACAAAAGCTTAAAACGGTATCCCAATTCCCATATAATATGAGCTTTTTCATAAGAACATTATGCAAACATGAATTTCTTTTTCCCTTAAGTCAAAGGATGTAATTGTTTTTTGCTGTTTATTTCTTAGTGTGAGGAAGCTGTCCAAGATGACAGAAAAGATAAGCAAATCCATGCTTGATGGTATTGGTTATGCCACTGGATCAGTGATGGCACCTATGGTTAAATCCCAAGCAGGGAAGGCATTCCTAAACATGATGCCAGGAGAGGTCCTTTTGGCTTCACTGGATGGTGTCAGTAAGTTTGAACCTTATATGATTTACAGTGAGAAAGTCATGTTTTGGATATAGTATATGAATTCACATATTAAAGTGATCCATCCTTTTTATTACAGACAAGATTTTAGATGCAGCTGAGGTAGCTGAAAAACAAGCTTTTTCTGCCACATCCCGAGCAACAACTAGAATGGTCACAAAGAGGTAAAGGCCTGCAAACAAAACATATAAAATGTTGTTTAGTGGTAAAAAGTGCTTATATAAGCCATTTAGAGATATGGGGAGCAGCAAGCAGCACCAAGTATAGGGTTTCAAACCTATCTTAACACTGATTCTTCAATTACTCAGATTCATTTAGAATATATATTATCAGATTATTAGATCATAAATTTGATCCATATATACTTTTTGATTAAACTTCAGTGAAGAGGCAGAGTTCATAGATATTTCTATGGTCTTATTTTTAAATGGTATAGTTTTTACACTATGATTTTTGTATCTTGAGATGCAAGTCATAAATTATACCTTTTGACTTAAAAGGTAGAAATATTATGTCAAACTCTGAAACATTCTTTGTGCCTTCTGATTTTAATCTTTATTTTCCCTACAAATTATGAATTTTGATATTTTCACTTATGTGTTTTTTCATTTGTAACTTTTATTTCCTATCCTTAAACACCAGATTCGGAGAAAGTGCAGGGGAGGCCACAGAGGATGCGCTTGCAGCTGCAGGGCACTGTGCTGGCACTGCTTGGAATATATTCAAGGTACGGAAGGCCATCAATCCAGCATCATCTGTCACCACAGGAGTATTGAAGAATACTGCAAAGACTGCTGCGAAGGACAGAAAATGAAAATCCTAAGGGCCAATTGCATGGATTTATTTTGATCAAGTTGGAACAACATGTAAAATAATGTCAGATTATCATTTATTTGCATGTGACTCTTAACTATGTTAGTGCCCAAAAGATCGCTTTCACTCTATGTTAGAGAGACGTAATGCTTTTTCCATATGGTGGTTAATCTGTGCATTTGTGCCGCTTGTTCTTGACATGGTTTACCAAGTCAGCCATTATACAGACTCTTAACAGGGGGTTCCTCAAGGATTTTTAATCAAAGTTTGTTAATTAAACACGTAATCAAAGTAGGCCATTGTTAATTAAACACGTTTAATCTACCCATATGTGTGAATGTAACTAGGCCATAAATGTTACAAGCAAGTGCAAACTGTTGGCACAAAGTGTTCACTGTTCAGCCTATTGAGGAGCAGTTTTCTACATCGCAATTGATAGGAGGAAAAATTGTACATGACATGCAAATGGTACAATTCCATCTGATACTTGTGAAGGAAATTTAAATAAGTTCATTCTACAACAGATGCTAATTGCTGAACAAAGTGCTGTGGTGGCAAATTCAAACCATTATTTATGTTATTTTTTAAAAAATATCCCTATACAAAAAAATTTCTAACGATTTTTGTTAGATATACAACTTCAACATGTGATTTTTGTAGCTATGGAAAAAAAAAACCACATTAACATTAAAATGTTTTAATGATGGCCATGAAGATGATATTACTCTAATCACAATTTATTACCTTTAAACCTCCACCCTGGGTGCCTTTGGATAAAAAGCCGGCTTGATTGAGCTATAAATCCCAGAAATCTTGGTTCAATGGATAAAGATATTTTGCGATTCAAATAATGTGCTTGTCAGTAAGGCAGCTTGTACATCCAAGGTTTACTCTCCATCCACAAACATAACCCGAGGGAGAAATTTCTTACATACTTTGAGTGGAATCGACCTCCTCGAGTGTGGGCCCCATGTGGGGCCTTGAGTGTGATCCACACCCCTACGAGAGTTTCTTGAGAAAGAAGAGGGTGAACTACACTGATAGAATGTAAGGCCCTGCCTTGGAAAAGTTCTACCTTTTTTAAAAAAAAAAAAAAGAAAAAAAAAAAAAATTTACCATCACAAATTATAAAAAAAAGTTTGTGAAAAATTGTATGTTTCTAATTTAAAAAAAAAACAAAGAAAAACGCGGGCAGCCTTGGTAGCACCCGCTAGCATGACCGACGACACGTCGTATAGCATCTAATCGGGAACACTCTGCAAAACCTAGCCTTTGAGATTGACGTTTGAGACAAGAGAGAGAGAGGTCCAGAGGTCCATGGATGACTACGCGATTTCAACGACGACGAAGCTGAGCATATACAGAGCAGCGAGGAGCATAAAGCGGAGAGAGAACACAGTGTACAACGCGTTGCGATCGATCTACGAGGACTCGATATTCGTGGGCGAGATCTCCCAGCTATGGCCGGAGCTCCCTCTCCTGGCGAACCTTCGGTGTGGACTCTGGTACTCCCCCAAATTCCACTCCACCTGTTACTTCAAATCCACCGACGGCCACACCAACAACTGCTCCTTCAGCACCTCTCGCCTCAATCTCCACGTCGCTCTCCTCGCCGGTATTTCTCTACTTCTTTTGAAACATAATTCACGCTGAAGCCTGGCTATAACAATGCAATACAATTTTTTGTTTTTTTGATAGGTAACAATGCAATACAATGAGTTTGAATGTTTTGTTGTTGTTCAGGATTGTATAGATTGAGGATTAGGACAGTGTTGGTACATTGAGATGTAATAATTGTTTGTTTAGTAGCTGAGAATGTTAGGGAAATGAATTTATCAAATTCGCAAATGATGAAGATTTGAAGTTTGAATTTTTTATTTTATTTTTGGTAAAAATGTTATTTTCACCCTTGAAAATTTAAGAAGTTCTATTTTTTGTCCTTCGGAAATTTAAAATTCCCCTCATTTCGTCATTCCGTCCACTTTCGTTACGTTTTTATTTTGGCATGTGTAATGGAATTCACATTTAAAGGACGAAAATAAAGCCTGAATCATATTTCAAGGATGAAAAGAATCCTATTTTTGTCCTTTCTGTCAAACACGTCGGCAAAAAACTTAATGAGAATGGATAAAAGGATGAACCGTGGTGGTAGAGGTGGGATTAAGGTGTCTTGGGAGCAGGTCTGTCTTCCTAAGCAAGAGGGGGGTTTGGGCTTGAAAAGAGTTGAGGATTGGAATAGAGCAGCTGTGATGAAACATATTTGGAACTTGTTTACCCAGGCTGGTTCCTTGTGGGTAGCTTGGGTTTCTAGTGAGTTATTAAAAGGCAGGAGCTTCTGGATAGTGAAGATCCCTCAAGACTGTTCTTTGGGTTGGAGAAAGCTTTTGAAGCTGAGGTCTGAAGCCAGGAGACTTCTGTCATTTGTAGTTGGGGATGGGAGCAATATTTTTCTTTGGCATGATAGTTGGCATCCTAATGGAGTTCTATATCAAGAGTATGGGCACATGATTGTTTATGATGCAGCCAGCTCCATCAATGCCAAAGTGAGTAGTGTCTTGCATAATCATGAGTGGTGTTGGAGGCCTGCTAGGTCTGAGATTTTGGTGGATATTCAAAGTAAACTTAGTCTTGTTCAGTTGGGGGATTCAGATAAGGCTATTTGGCTGCTTAATAGCTCAGGTAAATTCACTTGTGCTGATACTTGGCAGCACCTTAGGGTGAAGCAAGCTGAGGTACCATGGTGGAAATTAATCTGGTTTACTGCAGCCATCCCAAAGCATGGTTTTATTGGTTGGCTGACTATGAGAAATAGGCTTGCTACAAAGGATAGACTTCTTCAATGGGGCATAGGTGCTGATCCTGTGTGCCTATTTTGTAGACATATATTGGAGGATAGGGACCATTTGTTTTTCAAGTGTTCTTTTTCCAAACGGATATGGAATTTCATCATGGCTTTGTGTTTAGTTTCTGATGCTCCTGATGATTGGAGTCTGCTGATTGCTTGGGGGATTCAGAATCTCAAAGGGAAAAGTTTTCGAGCTTCCATTTGTTAAAGTGGCTTGGTGGGCTACGGTATATCACTTGTGGCTTCAAAGGAATTCTAGAGTTTTTGGTGGGGTTATTAAAACTGAGGAGCAGATTGTTCAAGATATTCGTAGAGATGTCAAGGCTAGAATGGACTCCTTTAAAGTCAAGAGTTCTATTCTGAATAAAACACTCTCTAATAACTGGAAACTTCATCTATGCCCCATTTAGTTTCTGTGTATTGAGTGTAAAATGTAGTTTGTGACTCTATTCCTGGTAGTTGGTAGGGATTTGGTCTCTTGTTGTTTACCCTTCCTGGGTTCATTTGTTGTAAGGCTGTTGCCATGTGGCTGTTGAGTTCTAATAAATTCTGATTTACCAAAAAAAAAAAGGATGAACTGTGGAACATTTATAATTTTCAATGACAGAAATACAACTTTTTTTTTTTTAAATTTTTTTTTTTCAAGGATGAAAAGAAATATTTTAACTTTTTTTATTATCAGCTGCCAAAGAGGGTATAATTGCTAATATTATTATTATTATTATTTTTTTTTTGGGGGGGGGGGGGGGGGGGGGGGGGGGGGGGGGGGAAGGGGATTTTTTGGTAGTGTTGATAATTTGATGTTTATTAATGGTGTGGTTTTTGATGGGTAGGACAGAAGGGAGGGTGTATTATAGTGGATTCCACAAGGAGAGGGAAGCGGTTTCCGGATAGCATGTCAAAGACGATACCCATTTGGACTTGCGTTTTGAATCGGTGCGTTCGCAATCATTTGAACAGTATGTGCGGTACTACTGCACAGATGGATAAGGTGAGTGCTGGTAAAAGTTCATTGTACTTTAATTAAGTAAAACTTCAGTACAAGTCTAAAAATTTGGGCTCTTGTGGTTTGTGTTTATTTCTGAGTGAGTACTGTTTATTGTTTTGAGCATGATGACTATGTTTATGACTACATATATATTATTTCATGTTGTTGTAAATTGTAACGAGTTAGGTAAGACTTAAGCAATGCTTGTTGATTTTTTTTATATTTGCACGTATCATTTCCTTGTGCATAAGTTGGCAGTGATGCTGTTAAGTGATAAATGTGTTCATGTTTCTCTATGTACTTCCTTGATTTTGAACAGGAGTCAAATGCTTCTGATCAACATGATGAAAGTACAAGACACACTGTTGATTGGGATTGCTCCTTGCATCTTCCCCTCTGGGTTTCTGAAACAGAGAAGGCCTCTATTGAGAGTCACATAGAAGAATGGACTAAACAGTTGGATGCAAGTGGTGCTGATATTTCCTCTCTAGCAATGTTCTTGAAAAAGCCCTTACGCCCACTATGGATTTCGCAAAAATCTGTCATCTGGTTAAATGAAGTGCCTGACCATGATTCATGGGATTTCACACCCATCATACTCGTTACTGCCTCTTCCTCAAGCGGTGTAATTCAACACAGGTCTACCTCAGAGTTTAGCTGGAATTATATACCAGGAGCAGGGGATGATGAAGAAAGCTGGGCAAGGGGTTTATCACCTAATCTTTTCTGGAGTCATGTCTATGATCTTACAAACGCAGGGCCTGATGTGTGTAATCAGAAAGTAGCAGATATAGTTGAAAAGGATAGAGTATATCGTGCCCAAAGGGGGCAAATTGCTCCTCAGGTCACAGTCAAGGCCCCAAAGTTGTTAGAGAGCTCAGATCATCTTTCACAAGGAGAAGTGCCACTACCATTGGATAGTTCAAACCTTGAAATTAATACGAAGCCTTCTGATGAAGATTGTGCAATCTCTTGGCTGGGCTCAACAAATCTTGCAGTTGGCACATCCCAAGTTGGTATGCTTTATTAACACTCTTATTTTTTCTCTTTGTTATCCACTAATGCTGGTTTCTTCAATTTCCAAAATGTTGTTTCATCATAATATTCAGTTAGCGTGCTTGTATGTTTTTTCTTTTTTAATTGTTATTATGTTGTATATTTTGCTCTCAGTTGGTCCTGAACTTGGAAAAAGGAGGAGGGTTGCAGTTGGTAACCCCCCCTATACAGCAGGGGCAGGGTATAATGGAATATCATATTGCACTATTTTCTTTGCGTGATTGGAATTATAGAAAGTACACTAGATTTAATCTACAAAGTTTTGGATATGGATATGATATTTATTTGGAAATGGATCTATATTAGATTGTCAATTCTACGTTGAAAACACCAACTGATATTAAGAATCCTTTGTGAAACACCCCCCCACCCCCCACGGCCAAAAAATAAAAAAGGTTAAAAAATGACATATCTATAGTTCCATAATTTATTATTTTGCTAACATTAAATGTTATTTGAGGGGCATCCCACTGTCCTCTTACATTTCTATGCTTATGAACAGATCCTTTATGAGTTTTATGGTTTCTGAATGCTGGTGTGATGCTCATTGTGCATCCATATATAATCTAATGCACTTATTTCTCTTTCCTATCTTACCTCTGCCATCAACATTATTTGAGCAGTAATTCATAACCTGTTATGTTCACTTGGCTCACCCTTTATTTTATATTCTTTGGTACAGCTGCAAATGTGTGTAATGTTGATTGCATATTAAATTGTGACCGAGAGTCTATCTCACTCTGTCTTCCAGATGCCGAAGCATATTTGCATATTCCTATGGTGGTGAGTATGAAAGAACTAAAATGATAGTGTTTTTTTTTTTTCCTTTCATATTTGAAAACTATTGTGCTTACTTTAGCTTTTACTGGCCAGACATCAAAATTGGATCGTTTTTCCGTTTTAAGCAATCTACCTTCTGCAGTAAACTTTGCAAAGTTGAATCTTACCAAAGGGAAGACGCTTCTCGTTTGTTGCCATAACGGTAAAGACTCTTTAAGTTTTCCTTGCCTAGTGAATAATACATATTTACATGTGATTAGATCTGCCAAGTGAAGGATGGATGTCCATGGACATGAAATCATTAAAATTAAGCCCACTTGTATTTTACCATATCACTTCAAATGATTTTCCCCCATTATCTACAGCACTAGTTTTAGAAACTAAATAACATTATTGTTAAAATATTTTTTTTATCCCTAAAGTTTGCATGAAGTTCGTTTTTCATCCCTAAACTATAAAAAGTTCGTTTTTCAATAGTTTAGGGGTAAAAAAGTATTATTTAAATTTTAAGGACAGAAATGTAACACTTTCAATAGTTAGGGATGGAAAATGAATTTTTTTTTTTAAATTTAGGGACGAAAAACGAACTTCATGCAAACTTTAGGAACAAAAACAAGATTTTATCCTAACATTATTCACTTGTTTCTTCAATTATTAGTATTGTTTTGTTGTGCTCTTCTTGTTGTTATATTGTTAATGTTATTTTTTTGGTCCAGACCTCATTTTCTGCAGTAACTGTCTTGTTTTAATTGAGCCTTTCTAAACCTAATAGCTATCTGCATGATCAAGCCCTGAGAAAATGGGATGGAATTATTTTGTTTACATTGGCTTCGTGAAAAGTGGTGAAAAAAATTGTCTGCTAATATATTCGTGTATCTTCATTTTCCAGGGGAAGATATAAGTGTGTGCGTTTGTCTTGCTATCTTAACATCATTATTCAATGATGGAGGTGTGTATCCTTATCTTGCATCAAGTTTAATGTATTTTTACAATTATAGCCAATTCCTTTTTGAGATAAAATCTAATTATTTCACTGAATTGTTACTGTCTTTTTCCTTTTTTCCCTGGATAAGTAGCTCTATCATTAATAAAAACTGAACATAAAACATTCATTGGGTATGAAACCCAATGAGCATTAGCATTGAACACAGTTTATTTATTATTTTTTTATTGGTAAGTTTACACACTCACTTAGTGAGTTTTGAACCCACAACCTTACCCTCCACCCCTTATGGAGGAGGTGTGGTTTGAGCTAGAGATCATTGGCAGCATTGAACACAGTTTTTTTATATTATATATGGCCATTAGTTAGTTTCTTTTTAGACCACCCAACTCCGAGTCCTGAAAGAGCGTGGAAATTGCCCAGCCAAATTATTGTTAAGCAATTTTGGAAGGTAGGTTCTGGACTTGCAAAGAACATCCAAAATCAAACCACAGAAATAATAGCTTGCAAGAGGAGGAATGGTTTTGGGAGAATTGTTTAATAGACTTGCCAGGTGTTGGATCCACAGTGCTGATGTTATTTTCCCACCCCCCTCTTCAAAGTAGGGGTAGAGATATAGGATAAGCGAGAGTCACTGTTTCAAGCAAAAAGTTGGGCTAGTTGGCAAGAAGGGTTGGCGGTTGGGCGTCAGGGAGAGCAAGAAGAGGTGCAAACTACAATTTGCCCCTGGTCCATAGAGAGTCACAGACCAGTTGTCTCTAACCTAGTTGAATTTTTTGTCCCTTCGTAAGCAGGGCTTTTATGCTATAGAACCGACCGACAATTAGCGAAATCCTACAAACTTTTTAAGAGATCGGGCCAAAATAGTACTATTATCATTAAGGAGGCACCACCCAAGTTCCACCTTATACGCCTTAATTTTAAGGGGCTGGCAACCTAATGCCACTCCCCCAATGTTATTGGACTGGGTGACTACCAACCTACTAGGTTGAGCTTCTCAAAGAAGTATTTCTCATATGATGAGAATAGGGTGTTTTGTTCTTTTCCAAGATTGATAAACAGCTTCTTCTTTATTCCTACACTTTTTCCCCCTTTCCCTTTCCCTAGAGTTTGATAGAAGTTTAATCTACAATTTTCTCTTACCTCGCTTTCTTGTTTGGTTGTCTGATTAAGCTATTATACTGCTAAGATCATAACTAAAATATACCAAATATATTGTTAAGACTCTCATCATATGTCTTTTCTATTTCTTGAAGAGTATTTTTTTTTTTTTAATCTAAGTTTTAAAGAAGTCATATTGCATGTATTGATTCATTTGGTGTGTATATATATATATATATATATATCTCAGTGAACTCTCTGCAATCTATTATTGTCTTAAGCCTGATTTTCTTAATTAGAAATCCATTGATGTCTTTTCTTAATGGTAAAGAGCAATTATCATAGAGTAGACGTTATAGGTTCAAATTCTACCTTATCTATAAAAAGAATTCTTAATTATCTTTGAGTATCATCTGATAATAAATGATATATGGAGTGAGTTACTGCTTCCTCTGTCTACCTGGTATTTCTAAACTTCTTATTTTCACTTCAGGGACCTTTGACAATGGGAAATCCTTTAATGACACACATATTACCAAATGGGAGATGCGAAGGCGACTTGTATATATCTGTAAATTTGCACCAAATGCCCGGCCATCCAGGGGAAATTTGAAGCAAGTTTTTAGTTTTCTAAGTGGTGGAAGAAACAATTCAGTTTGATGACAACCCCATCCATATGATCGCATACTGACAAGCTAGAATGTTTTCATTGTCTCTCCAAAGCTTACAGAGAAGTAGTTGCTCTGATAAGTTACTAAAAATGCTGACTTGGTTTGGCTATCTAAACCTTTGGATTATTTCCTTGTAATTTTATTATTTTAGGCCAATGCCCCAAAAAAGTACCAGGGGAAGAAAAAGATAGAAACATTTCAAATTTTCAATCCAGCTGTATCAAAATATAGTATGGCCGAATTCATGTTGAATTATTTTTAATGAAACATTTCGCTGCCAGATTACTTAATGATTTACAGTTTGAGCACATTTTTTGTGGAATTATGCAGATATATTTTATCTAATGGGGATTAGGTTGGTGGGTTGTTCTGTTGCTACTCGGAAATTAGCCAAGTTCAGTGTTTATCCCCATCCAAGTTCAGTGCCTTCATGTCTCAGCTATATGAATATTATTTTACACTTTGGCTTTAGTCGCTTGAAGCTCTATTATTGATTTAATTATACATCCATCATCCATGCCTACTTTCCGTGTAATTGGGCTTTGCCCTTTTATATCTTTTAATAAAATTTTACTTAACAAAAAAAAAAACCTCCTTGCCCGGAAAATTAAAGGAACAAAAAGAAAAAGGGAAGAGAGAAATTAGGCTTTGAATCTAAAGGCTGAAATATGAAATTGCTTATAATTGGTGTAAGTAATCTCTTTCTCTTAATTATTTGACCCCCCTAAAAAACAGAACTGATCAAAGCTTTGGAGCTGCTGCAGCTGGCCCCAGTGTAGGGTTTTAGAGGGGTGGGCATTCACTAGAGCAGGTTCTCATTAACATTTTGCTTGGCCATGATTAGATGACAGAATGTAAAGAAGAAAGTACACAAATGGTGATGCTCCTTAGCCCATTTTATTCTCCTTTATAACCATTGATAAGCAACTAAACGTCTTTTCCACAAAAGCAATATTATCTATGCTGCTCAAGACAAAGAACAATACTTCACTAAAAAAAGAAGTATAAAAAAAGAAAGTGCAAAATGATTATTTAATCTAATACATCATCATATATAAAGATGTTAATTTTGCAATTTTTCTTTAAAATGCAATTTAGAAACCTTTTATTATCTTTCTTTGTCTTATCATTTTCAATTTTCATAGAGTTGTCACCATGGAATATTATTCAAGCCTTTGGCTATCATGAGTGTTTTCTATTTACATAAAAACAGAAGTGTATTTTATATATATTGTATGTGTGCACGCACAAATTTAAAGTTAACAATTATTTAACTAAGGTTTTGTATATATATAATAATATATATATATATATATATATATATATTTAAAGTTAAAGTTTACTGTCGCCTAAAATGACTCTTGATTGAAAGTTGAAACACACTCACAATAAATAAATAAATAGAATGTGTATGCGAACACAAAACTTCATCAAGACTAACAAATTATTTAACTAAAAAGTTTCGTGATTTATTAATCTATTCAACCTTTCAAAATTAACATTTACTATTCAACCTTTATAACCTTGGAATAGCTCTTGTTTAACACACACCCACAATAAATAAAGAAATGATAAATAAGAGTTAACCAACCACTTCCATTCTAGTTGCTTCTGTCTTTCTGCCAAAAAACAAAACACACAAAAAACACAAAAAACGAAAAACAAAAATGCTTTGGTCTTTGTACTTGCACACGTAAAAAACAACTAATTAAACCAGCAAAACTAGCGGCCTGAGATTAAAGAGAGTAGGGTCGACCTCATCTCCAAATCCCACTTTATAATTTTGAAGGTAAAATTTATAAATTTCACCTCTTAATTTAATATAAATCTTTTTGAAAGTTTATATATTCCTATACTCTTTCTATTATTATTCTTAATGGATGATGTTGAAGGTTTGAATTTTTTTATTATAAAAAAATTAGACACCTATGCTATAGGTTTTGAAATTCAACACTACAACCTTCATTATATTTTTAAAGGAAGGAGAAATTCCATTTGAACTAAATTTTTATGATTTGTATTGAACATAACTATTATATCATGATAAAGAATTAGAAAAAATATAAAGAAGACGAGAGAAAGGGAAAGAGAAAATTCATGAAATAAATCTAAATGTTTATGTCTATATTTGAAAATCCTTGATAGTTACATATTTATTATTTATATCCATGTTTTACAATAGAATTATTGAAGGGAATTTATAGTAAACTAAATACTAGACTAACATAAACTTACTCAAGGTTATAACACTATAAGTAGGATTAGGATTGGATTGGAACTTGATATCCGAACAATTTTAATCATGAAAAATAATGTAATTGTCTTGTAAATCCCACTGCCCCTAACTATTTTAAAGAGAGCAAACGATTCTAAAAAGTACAGATATTGGTATTGGTCAACCACAACCACTTTGTAGAATCATATTCTGGATTTTTACTAAACCAAAAGGATCATGTGTCTTACTTCTTCATTTTAATATCTTTATTCGTGAACGACAGATTGAGTTCATAGGAAAATCACGTGTTAATAGAGGCATAAAAGAGCATTCTTGGTTAGGCTTGCAGTTAATAATGCACATTTAACTAACCAACAGAACCTAGAATCACAATGCATGTATCTCCAATTCGTGGCCACTTTAACTTGAAACATTCTTTGGGATTGCCTAGAAACAGTGAACGCACGGTTTCAAATTGGGCTTAAAAAAATAATTAGAACCTTTAATTACAAAGATACTACACATGATACACATGCGTAAGAAAACATTTTAAAGAATTAAGAGTGTTGGGATGAGGTTTGCGAGGTTGATGGCTTTGACTAATAATTTTTGAAGCATAAAGCTTTTGGGGGTCACGGTCATTTTTTTATGATTAAGGTACGTAAATAATAGAGGATTTAGCCTTGTTCAAAGTGTGGCAAGCAAATGATATGCCTACACGTTGTCTTTCAAATATAATTGTTTATTAAGCCCACTAACTGAGATTAGCACGCCTTACTTTTTCCTAACCTAGTCTAGAAGATGCACTTTGGAATCACAACCATAGAGTATATGTCCTCCGAATGGCTCAAGGGGCAACTTGATTCAAACCCATAGCTTCATAGCTTGGTTTACGGCGAGAATGCCGGACATCATCAATTACCATGAGTGATTTGATTAATCATGGACTCACTATATTAAGTGTGTGTTTAGCATGTGCAATTTACAAAAAGTGACAAGCTAGTTTTATTTTTCTTATCCGTTGTGAATTTATTGTGTCTGTATTCCATAATATCCTTCTTCTTGTGAAGTAAATATTAAAGTTACTCATGAAAAGAATGATAATAACAAAATAAAAACCAATCAAGGCATGACTGAAGTAGATATTAAAGCTGCTCAGCCGAACACAAAATTGTTGACTAAATGGATATGGATACCTCCAAAAGCAATAAAAAAAGATTTTCTAAAGATATAATTAGTCCATTTCTAATGCATTTTTCCCTTTGTGTTGACTTAGATTCCATAACAAATTGAATATTTTATTAATCTTAAGTACCTGCATGTGCAATACCAAGATTAACAATTACAGTTTAGCAAAAAAAAAAAAACAATTACAGGACTCAAGAGAAGGAGAAAAACAATTGTATATAGGACATCATCATGATTACTAAAAAATAAAACAACTAAAGAAGAATAAAAAGAGAATAACAATGATTTCATTTTCTAGTAATGATAAGATACTCAAATCATAGGCAATGTGCATGATTAGATGCTGAAATTATTTGTAATATATCCACATCCTTTTTTATAAAAAAAATAAAAATAAAAATTTAAATAGGGCATATTATACTTTCCCTATAACTATGGTGCAATTGTAATGTCTCACATAAACTGGAAACTAATAAATGTCTCCCCTCTTCATATACTATGTGTGTACTAGAGTAGAATTTATGCCTTAAAGGAAAAAAAAAAAAAAAAAAGATTTCCATTAAAGCAGTGGAAAATCGAATTTATTTTAAATGCATTTAAAAATTTTTTTTTTGGAACTTTCTACTAAATTTGACAGAAATTATAATTGTAGGGATAAAGTATTTATTAGCAATAGTTAATAAGTGACATTACTTAATTTTGAAGTATAGGAGGGATGCTGCAATTGCATCTTCTGGTAACGAATCCAAGTTAGATTTAAATCATGGTGAAGATCGCTTGTGGTAAAGATAAAATAAATTTTGACTGGATGTGATCAGTAGAAACTTGTTATTGGTATCACTTTTCTTTTCTTCTTTTTTTTCATGAGGATCAGCATATAATCTTAATTTCCTTGTCTCATGTCTATGTTATTTATTTTTAATTTTCATAAAAGTGTACTTGTGGTCAATCACAGATAAAAATTTCCCATAAACAATATTGGCCGGTAAGCTTAGCCCGTGAAGTTTACAACTGGTGTCAATTTTTTTTAATACAGTCTAGAACTTCTAGTTAGCAATAAAACATTAGTCTTAAGACAAAAAGAAAAAAAGTATATATATTAACACCAAACGCAGTAGCGAGTCCTGCTTGTAGGGTAGGACGTAACTCGTGAGGTCTTCAATTGAAAGAAAGGGGGTGGGGAAGGGTTTAGTTGGTAGAAAACTTTATCGTACAAATATCTATTATTTCTACTAGAAAGACAAAAAGCAAAAATGTGCAACACAAAAAAAATTCTATCAATGTGCATCACAAAATTCTATCAGTGTGCAACACAAAAAAATTCTATCAATGTGACAAAAAGCTTAGTGGATCCAGTGTAATCACTATTCACTGATGTATCATTTTTATCATATTCATGTAAAAGGAAAATGGATAAAAACTAACTCTAGATATTTATTAAAAAAGAAAAAGTTGATCTTTTTTTTTTTTTTTTTTTTTTTTGAGAAGAGAAAAAGTTGATCTAAGACAACTACAAGTTACCATATATATGTGGCCGAATCACAAATTATTTTCAAGGGGGACAAGCTAAATACTACACAAATTTGTAAGCAAAAAGAAGAAGTTATTGTTTCATCTTTAGTAAATTTACATTACAATATCTCCATGACTTAATAAATAATTATATCTAGATTTTCATCATTTAAGATAAATGATTAATTGGACATTAACTTCTGAATTTTGAATATTATTTTCTCTTAAAATGTCATTATAATGGATGACTGGCTTATAATTTATTTATATACTTGTAAACAAAAACGTTAAATTACATCGATCATAATCAATATTTTAAATAATTTCAGACAATTTTTAATAATAATTATATAAACAATTCTTGCACAACCAACTATGTATCAGTGAGGAACAGTGGAACACAGATATCTATCAAGAAATATGATCATACTGAAAAATTACTAATATAAATAGACCCCAATTCTAAAACTAAATAAAGTAAAAAAAAAAAAAAAAATCAATAAAAAGGGTCACGTTGTAAAAGAGATCAAGAGAAGCATGGAAAACCAACCTAACTAATAAAAAAAATAAAACATAACCACTTGAATTAACAAATAATACAAAATTAAAATCACACAATTCAAAGAAACAATAACACCTAACAATGCGTTCTAAAATTAAAGAAAATAAAACAAATCAATTAAAAATTCTTTAAAGAGAAAGCAAAAAGGGAATCGATGTATGTGTTATCGTGTTGCCACAAGCAACTAACCAAACCGATACGAAAGATAAAGCAACAATGACAGTACGAGTAAGAGTGCCTTATGTCAAGTGAAAAACAAAAAAGAAAGTGCTTTTGTGGAAGTGAAAACGAAGCTGCAAATGACTTTTTATTATAGTTTTTTTTTTTGAGAGAGAGGGAGGGGGGGGGGGGGGGGGGGGGGGCGCCTCCTTTAAATGAATGGAAGTACAATTAAAAAAAAAAATCTTAGAAGGGACATTGAGTAAATTCTCATATGACAAGCCAAATTTCGTATAAAAATAAACTATGTAGGGTGAATTTAAGAAGCCAAGGGAGTTATGGCTCCCCTTCCTCCACCACTTGTTACCATTGATACACATATTGATGCATATGGAAAATGGATGAGGTATATACGTATTTGGCCAAATTCAATTATTTATATTATTAATATCACTCCGTCATGTGTATGGTCTAACATGTGAACTGTTTCTCAAATGAATTATATTTGTATATATAAAAGATCAAGGAAGTATAATTAAGAAATATATTCTTCTGTTTAAATACTATGATAAATTATTATTTTTATTAATATATAGGAGATAGTAAAAATATTAATTCCACCATTTATTGGATCAAGGCCATGTCACATGCCATTATGATATACCAGATTAATTAGAACATGCCATGACCTAATAATCTAATTCACTAAATCACCCAAAAGGACATATTTTAATAAACAATTCGTTGCTTTGATGCATATAAGATTAAAAGAATCTGCTAATTCATGGGAAAATGGCATCCAAAACTTGTGGATGGGAGCAGGGACGTAGCCAGGATTTTACATGAGAGGGGGCCGGTTTATCAACCAATTTTTTTTTCATGAAAATCCAAATTAAAATCCATATAGTATTAACAAAACATCAATAATTTAAAAGATACAAAACAATTATTCTTTATACATTATAATGTATTTTTTGAAGAAAATAAAAGCAGACACGTTTTTATATTACTGAAATCATACACAACAAGTCAGTAATTAATAATCAAATACTTACAAATAGAGCACTCAAGTCAAATGATCTAAGTCAGCAATTAATAATCAAGCAGAACAACTGAGTACATAGCACCCAAAAAAAAAAAAAAAAGCAAGTATCGAGATGTGAGAAAACGTAAGACTGAAGAGAAAAAAAGAAAAAGAATAAGTGTTGGACTAAAGTCTAAAAGTCAAGTGAATAAGTGATTTGAGAGATTAAGAGTGACTAAACTTTTAACATTTTAAATAAATAAATAAAAAAGACTAAACTTTTAACATTTTAAATAAAAGCAAATAGATAGTGAGAGAGATGAGAGTCAGAGAGTCAGAGAGTGAGAGAGATACCAGTACCAGCCTCCAGGCGAAGCTAAGCCTCTAACCTCCAGGCGAAGCCAAGCCGGCAAATAGAGATCTGCGGATCTGCCTCCGGCGTTCCAGCCTCCAGGCGAAGCCAAGTCGACAAGGTGCGATGGCCAGTCCCGGTCTAGAGAAGTCCTTTTCACTCCGCAGCTGGCCTGCGACGCAGCCTCTCTCTCTCTTTCTCTCTCCTCTACGGACTACGACGTATCCTTTAGCTATTTTTTTTTATAATTTAATTGATTAAAACATTTTCTGATTTGTGCCGATTTGTGGGTAAGTGTTTTATCAGTTATTTGTTGTTGTGACTTGGGCTGATTCGTTGGGATGATTTTGATTGAGTTATATTTTTTTTTGTTGTGATTTGGGCTATTGGATAATTTTGATTATTTTGTTTTGAGCTAATTTTTTTGTTGAAACGGTCAAAAAATAGTGTTAGTAGGGCCTAAAAATTATGTGAGGGGGCCAAATTAACTTTTTATACCTACTCTAATCTTTTTTTTTAAGAGCCAGTGGGGGCCATGGCCCCCTTTGGTCCCCAAGTGGCTCCGTCTCTGGATGGGAGATGTTGGATTAGTGGTAAGAAAAAAAAACAATGTCATGATAAGATAAATATCCGAATAAGAATGCAAATTAAAGGCACTAATGTGGCCACTGGGTGGCTGTCTCGAATTTGAAAGACAATGCAGAATTCAAGTGGGATAATATAAATGCTATTAACAATAAAGCTTTTACTTTGCTCCAATTTGCATCTAAAAAAGTTTGTTTAATCACTAATATAATTATGTTGTAAAATAGGTTTTTGCATCAGACTTGCTGGGTTTATAATGTCCTAACATGCATTGGGATAAGGTATGAGGTTCAAACAAGTGACATGCTGCTTTATGCCACTATCTCAAATATGCCAAAAGAGGAAAGAATAATAAAGCAATTAGAAAGCTTATATGGCATAGATTATGTATATTAAATATGTGATGGATTCTTTTAGAAAGATCTCATATCTCATGGAGATCTTGTATCTTAACTATGGAAATCATCTCATATCTCCTGAAACGAACTTCATTGGTAATAGTAATCTTAAATTATCTGACAGGGAAATATTTGATGATCTATTTAGGTCATATACATACAAGAGCAAAGATAGACTTTAAGCTTGAAACCTTCTTTATTTATGGGAAAAAAAATAGGAGATATATGTTCTTTTATTAGTTTGTTAGGAACTCAATTATGATTCATCCTAGAAAACACAAAGGAATCGCCAAAAGATCTATAATTAGGGCTTGAGATCTAACAAGCGAGACCTCATGGAAAATAAAAATAAGTTTAAGATAATGAAAGAGAAAAAAGAATGGAAAGGAATTCAGGGAGAAGAGATCTTAATATGTTGATGATTAATATTTAGAGGGAGAGAGAGGTGCTGACTGCTGAGGTACAACAATCCAGCTTGGGACATGGCTTGCTAGTGGGATGGCAACAGAATCTGTGCTTGCAGCTCACCTTAATATATGTACAGCAATGTAGAGGAATATGCTTATGGAAATATCCAACTATTGCCATGATAAACTCTCTCTCTCCCTCACATAAATAAAATATAGTTTAGCACAATTCAGAAAATTATAGCTGGCATGTCCTTTAACTAGGCCACCGGCCAAACTTTTAATAATGTTAGCTCTTGATATCATTTTTCTTACATTGTAAAAAAGCTGTGAATTTTTTATATATAAATATAATAAGATTTGAAACTTATGACTTCTGTCAGTTCCATGATAATATTTCTTTATCATTAGGCCAAAAAGTATATAAAAAAAACAAACAAACAAGACTTCAACAAAAATATTTTTTGTGGAGGTGAGATTTGAATTCAAATCCCATATTCAATGATAAAAAGATTTTATCCATTAAACTAACTGAAATCCATATAAATGAAAGAATTGGTAGGTTTGAGAAAAATATATATTGGTATTGTTATCAAATTCGGTTCATTCTTTTTCATTTTTTGTACTCTTTCACTCGGTCTTTTGATTAGTAGAATATTGGTTTTGTGCAGGATGAAAAGGATATGAAGCCAATGGGAGCCAAATCTAGCATACGGAATGAATCTTTTTTATAATAGCATAACTTCAATAATTAATAAAAAAAGCCGACATTAAAGGCATGATTTCAAAGTAACCTCACATCACAAGTCACAAAAACTAAACTAACCAAAAGGAAAAGAAAAAGAAAGGAGAACAAAAACCAAAATCGCCAATGGAATACTGGTCATACTTATCTTTCTTGAACACTCTACAATTGGATTATTATTTTTGCTCTCATAATAAATATTGAAAGTAACAAGCACCAAAACATAAAAGAGACTATCTTTAACAACCCCACATGCATAATGCTTATGATAAAAAGGGTTGCTTCATGGAAATCACCAGTCACATCACATGTATATATAAAGACCATTTCTTTGAGAAAATTAAGTAGTGTTGTATGCATAAGCCTCAACTCAAGTCTTTCTTACAAACTTGCTAGCAATCTGACTCTTTGTACTTGGACTTGAGGTACTAAATAAGAAGTATAGCATGGGTTCTCCAGAGAAGAAAATCATAGAGAAAGGAGGGATCATGAGAAGGAAGGACAAATTTTCTATAGCCATATTCTTCAAATATGCTGATTGGATTGATATTATGCTTATGTTGTTGGGTACTATTGGTGCTATTGGGGATGGCTTGTCTACAAATTGCTTGCTGGTCTTTGTTAGCCGTCTTATGAATAGCTTGGGTTATAGTAAGACCCAACAAAATCATGGGAATTTCATGGATGGGGTTGAAAAGGTTAGTACTTTAGTAGTCAACATTCTCATTCCTGTTTTCTTTTTCCCTCTCTCTTTCTCTCACATTTACTCTTTTTGGGTTTTGTTTTTGCTAATCTTTTTTGGGTTTTGTTAACAGTGCAGTTTATACTTCGTTTACTTGGGATTAGCAGTAATGGTGGTGGCCTTTATGGGTAATTTCAAATTAAATACCTTTTTTTTCTTCATTTGCTTTGCTTTCTGAGGACAATGTGGTGTGTTTGGTATGTTTAACACAAAATTAAATCAATCCACTGCGTTTCAACTTTCAAATAGTATCTCTCAATTAATTTACGTGTAGTGGAATAAGGAGACATCACCATTATTACCAGAGTGAAAAATAGTGGTAATTTTATGAAACCCTAGAATGCCCTAGTCTTGAAATAAGTAAACAAACAAGTAAATACTGTTTGAGTGCAGTCTAAAACAAGAGGACGAATTAAATCCAGGCATCATTCAAATAACCCTTGCATTATTTGAGAGATATAAGATGGCTTAATTTGTTCTAAATCAATATTGAATGGTTGCAGAAGGTTACTGTTGGAGTAAAACCAGTGAACGACAGGTGCTGAAAATTCGTTACAAGTATTTGGAAGCTATTCTCAGGCAAGAAGTTGGGTTTTTTGATTCTCAAGAAACAACAACTTCAGAAATCATCAATAGCATTTCAAAAGATGCTTCTCTCATACAAGAAGTTCTTAGTGAAAAGGTAAAAACCCAGATATGAAATGTTTTTAAAGCACTGATTTCATGCTATGTGAACCTGTTCTTTATTATTTTGTATAAGAAATACAAATTTTCTCGTATCTTTTAGAATTTATGCGCTTTAGAAGGAAAGTAATGGATTAGATGACTGATATGCAGGTTTTTTTTTTCTTCTTCATTTTTTGTTTCTTATGCGTCTCTTAAATCTTAATGTGTGTGTGTGTCTCAAAGAGCTTATGCGCTTTAGAAGGAAAGTAATGGATTAGATGACTGATATGCAGGTTTTTTTTTTCTTCTTCATTTTTTGTTTCTTAATGCGTCTCTTAAATCTTAATGTGTGTGTGTGTCTCAAAGAGCTTATGCGCTTTAGAAGGAAAGTAATGGATTAGATGACTGATATGCAGGTTTTTTTTTTCTTCTTCATTTTTTGTTTCTTAATGCGTCTCTTAAATCTTAATGTGTGTGTGTCTCTCAAAGACCTATCTATCAATATGTAGTTTTCTTAATCAAAATCAACATCTTTGTTTTCTTTTAAATTTCAGGTGCCAATATTTTTGATGCACTCCTCAGTGTTCATATCAGGGCTTGCTTTCTCCACTTACTTTTCATGGAGGCTGTCTTTAGTAGCCTTCCCAACACTACTTGTTCTAATTATACCTGGAATGGTTTATGGCAAATATCTTCTCTATTTGTCCAAGAAGTCCTACAAGGAGTACAGCAAAGCAAACACCATTATTGAGCAGGCTCTAAGCTCCATTAAAACAGTTTATTCATTCACTGCTGAGAGGAAAATAGTTGAGAAATATTCAGCAATATTGGATAGAACCTCAAGCCTGGGAATCAAGCAGGGAATTGCGAAAGGTCTGGCTGTTGGAAGTACAGGGCTCTCTTTTGCAATATGGGCTTTTCTCGCTTGGTATGGCAGTCATTTGGTTATGTACAAAGGTGAAAGTGGAGGAAGGATCTATGCGGCTGGAATCTCCTTCATATTAAGTGGACTGTATGTGGCTTTTTGCTTCAATTTTTTCAGTACATGTTTCTTAAAGCATATTAATTTATGGTTAAATATGTTGGGATCTTGTACAAATTTTAACACATGCATCATGTAAAAACTTAATTGGTATGTTTGGAACAAAAGAAGATTAGAAAATAGGAGATGAGAGGAGAGAGGACAATTGGCTCAAATGTACTAATTTTAGTATATTCTAACCACCATTCCCCTCTTTTTCTTTTCTCTATACTCTCTTATATTCATCCATCCAAGCTAAGGGTTACGAGTGTTAAATCATAGACTTATTAATTAGACCTTATTGCATGAGGTATATACCATATATTAGATCTTAGCTTTTGAGTAATATATATGATTGAACATCTCTCTTATCGACTCTCCTTCTATTTTCATCCATCCAAACATAGAGTTAAAGAATACTAACTTATTGACTTATTGATTAGACCTTATTGCATGAGGTCTGTACCTAAGATTGGATCTTAGCTTTTGAGTAATATATATATATATATATGATATCTGCTGTCAATGATCTTTAGATCAAATGGCATCTTTCATTACATAAAGAATGAAAAGTTATCTTTTATGTTTACATGCGTGATATTTTTCTTTTCTTTTCTTTCTTTTTTTTTTTTCTTTTTTTTTAATGAAAAGACGTAGTCCTTATCGTAATAGAGTTGTAAAGTTTTTTTTTTTTGTTGCTAAAATATAGTTGTAAAGTTGATAAGAAGTCTAAGCCAATGTTTATTCATGTTTAACATTGGTTTGAAGTTGAGTTTTCTTTTACAAAAGTAATCTCTTTAACCTTATCTCACCTTGGGGGAAATGCACAATTTCTAAAGGGAATTTGTGCAGAATTTTGAATAGGAGGAACTTGATGATATATACCAAAATTGTTAAACCATCAATTTCACCAACTCAACTACAAAGGGCTAAAAAGGAGATTGAAATTGGAGTCATCAGCATTTGTCTAGTCTTAATGGCTTGTTTATATTCGTGTTGCATACTTGCATGGATAGTTACTCTTGATCTTAGCAATAGTTACTTACTTGCTTGAATGTTCTTGAAGTGATTGCTTGCATTTTTCAGAGCATATTGTTTACGAGATTATAATTAGAAGATAAAGTCTACGGGTATAACAAAATCTCATAACTTTTTCAAAACAAACTTGTTCTGAGTTACAGTGGGTCCTGCTATAATCTATTTTTATTTTATTTTAAATTATGGTAGGTTGATACCTAATTTGTTGTGAAAATTTATTTTGTTCGTAAAAGGAATCTGATTAGAAAGCAAAATCTTTGCAAGATTATAATAGATGTAACTAGGCCAACATAATAGCTCAAGCCAAGATGTCAAATGATGAGACAAAGAAACTACAGACCTAAAAGAAGAACACTATAGTGGGGAAGAGGCTTTATCTCTCATTGGCAAATCATATTGCTCACTGACTATTTTCAATACTATCGCGGACAATTATATTATATTTTAAACGAAATTCACAATTTCGTAACTTCGGAATTTCAATGAATAGTACTAAGCAAACTTTCTTTTATTGGATGAAACATCATATTGCTCATTGACAAAGTGCATTCCGTTTTACCTAGATTTTCAATTGTGGCCACTATATCAATAGGTATATATCAACCTTAATTTGAGGACACCTCAAAATATTTTGGATAGACATCTTCTACTTAAATTTTGTTGATGTACAACTTTTTTTAAGCAAAATAAATCAATGAAAATAAGCTATATCAAAATAAATGATACTTTAAGATATTTTTTATAGACATCTACTTGTTTGCATTAAGCACTTCACATACTTTATAAAGGTTTTCTTTTATAATA
This sequence comes from Fagus sylvatica, assembly GCA_907173295.1. Taxonomy (NCBI): domain Eukaryota; kingdom Viridiplantae; phylum Streptophyta; class Magnoliopsida; order Fagales; family Fagaceae; genus Fagus; species Fagus sylvatica. Next base: position 40,513,438 of record OU015766.1, on the reverse strand, counting down.
TAGTCAATATATACCACGAATATCACTTTTAACAAACTGATGAATATATTTAATGCAGATCCCTTGGCATGGCACTTCCAGATGTCAAGTACTTCACAGAAGCTTCGGTTGCTGCTACACGAATATTTGATAGGATCAACCGGGTACCCTTGATTGAATGTGAAAATACAAAAGGACTTGTATTGGACAAAATTAGAGGCGAACTAGAATTCGAGCATGTCAGATTCACATACCCTTCTCGTCCAGATTCTATTGTCCTCAAAGATTTTAATCTTAAAGTTGAAGCAGGAAAAACTGTTGCTCTTGTTGGTGCCAGCGGAAGTGGCAAATCCACAGCAATTGCATTAGTGCAACGGTTTTACGATGCAGATGATGGAGTTGTGAGAATTGATGGTGTCGATATAAAATCACTACAGTTGAAATGGATAAGAGGGAAAATGGGACTTGTAAGTCAAGAACATGCACTGTTTGGGACATCAATAAAGGAAAATATACTATTTGGGAAGCTTGATGCCACCATGGATGAAATCACAGCTGCAGCCATGGCTGCCAATGCTCATAACTTCATTAGGCAGCTTCCTGAAGGATATGAGACCAAGGTGGGTTATGCAATGATAACATTAGTTATAGTTGAATTAAATACTGTATTTTAGATTAGCCAATTAAATCCAATCATATGGTTACATTGACCAATGAATCACATAGTTGAATTTAATTTTTGATGGGAGAAGACAACACATTTTGTGTTGTATTGGTTAATGTAGTTATATGGTTGAATTTAATTGAGAATCTAAGATACAATAATTAAGAAACTGTTTCATGACGTTTCCTGATATTCACTTATTCATGGTCCTTTTGGGAGAGAGTACATATTGTATAATTGTTGTTCAAGTTCCATCTTGAATCTTATAATAGACAGTTAAGAATAGTATTGATCTAATCTCAGATGTAACAGGTTGGTGAAAGAGGAGCATTATTATCAGGTGGACAGAAACAACGAATTGCTATTGCCAGAGCCATCATAAAAAACCCTTTGATTCTCCTACTTGATGAAGCAACAAGTGCTCTTGACTCCGAATCAGAAGCATTGGTCCAAAATGCCCTTGATCAAGCCTCCATGGGAAGAACCACCCTGGTAATTTACACTTTCAATATTGATGAATGTCCTTTGAAATCATCCACCTCTTTCTTATTTTTAACTAGATGAATTCTTCTATTTATCTATTTTGGATGAAAGGAACTAAGTAAATTGGTGTTTATATTCATTGAAACCGAGATAGGCTTTCATTTTGATGCACTATATAATTAGCACACTATAGTAATTAGGTGACAAAAGACAAAAGGAGAAGAAAAATACAATGCAATATGATATATTTTTAAGTTTGTCATCAATGCTAGAAATAGAACATAGAGTAACAACAATAACATATATCAAATGTGCGCAATACTTCATGGAACACACACAAATTATTTTTGTTTTACCAACCAAAAAAAAACTGCAAGATATATCTCATTGTGT
>OU015766.1:40453570-40511819 GCA_907173295.1 Fagus sylvatica | reverse complement strand
ATACAAGTACAACGTTTCTTCAGGATAGAACTAAAGAAGAAAGACCTCGTCAAAGAAGGATTGCCTCATGGAGGCAATCTGTTGCTGCAAGGAATTGCTAGCCATTCTCACAGACCAGGATCAAATTTTGAAGGCTTGAATGCCAAAGGGGAAACCAATTAGGAAAATATATAGCCAGAAAAATAATTAGAGGAAAACACGTTTTTAAGTGTGCATTAATTGATTCTACAAAGTAAAATTTCAAAGTCTAAAGGGGAAAATTTAATGTTTTTTTTCGACATAATAACCATTTAGTAATATTAACCAAGAGGCAACCACCAGAGTATGTAAACATAAGAAAAACAATGAGTAGGACATAACAATCATTTAGAAAATATGACACAATAATTATGTGATTTGCAGTCATTTAAGAAAGATGTGAAATGGTGATTGGTGAAATTGACAGTTGCTATGTTAGCAAGAAATTAGTGGACTTGAAGAATTGAGGTGTTAAGGCATCCCATTTTCATGATTGAATTAGCATTTTATTATCTTTTTATCTTCTTCACGGAAGATGAAATAAATGAAGGGGGATGCAACATGACAGGATACAAAAATACAACATTTCTTAAAACAAAAACAAAAAAAAATTATGGTACTTTAAAGGTTAAGGTAACAAATTTATTGGCTGGATAACCAATCACATAAGCTGGGCTTTGTATTACATTATTGTGGGACGGTGGGAGGTATCTGTATTGTTGTTGTTTAAAAAACAAAAAAACGTTTGCTCTAACGTTTATAAGGAGTGTTTTTGAGTGAATACACACCCATATTTTTTATTCTTGATCCCAATTTATAGGTCATGTGTGTGTCTAAAAAATACAGGAGAATTTTATTTAGAAGAGTCATAGGAATTTTCCGAATTATGAAAGGTTGCATTTAGGAACTTGGGGTTGAATTTTAAATTAATTAAATCAATATATATGGAATGATCAGATTCAAAATCCGTTGTTTGGATTAAATCTATATGGAGATTTAAAAGCTAGAATTTTAAACTTCTTGTTTGTTATTAAAAGCTAGTGAAATTGAATTTGAAGTTCCCTTTGCCTCTCCATGTATCTAGCTATATATAACTTTATACTAATAACCTTGTAATTTGGTGGTTTGCCCCATTTTTTCCATTAAGGAGAATCTTGCATGAGGTTAATATATAATATATTTCATATATGACACCAAACATTTTATAAATTGAGAAGTTCATCCCACGTCTAGCTACAAATTATCCACCACAGCAAACTATTTTTTTTTTTCATGGTTTAGGCCTGTGTTATTTGACTTGAATTGTGGAATTCTATACAACTTGGCAACATAATAAAAGTAAAAATAAAATAAAGTAGAAACAAAAATAAAAGAGTTCTGCTAAGAAAGTTAAACAATGTGAATTTTAAGCCTTGGAAATTGTTGCCTTCTTGAGAAGGTGCCTGCAACAGCCCTCTTGTGAGGGAAGGACCGAAACAAGAACTTGATTTCATGTTTATTCTTTGAGTGAATGATTTTGAGTCCGGTCTCAATTGTACCCACATATCCAAAGCATGCCCTAGGTTTTATAACAAGCAAGATTTATGTGCCCCTGTTGGGCTCTAGCCCTTTTTTCATTTTTGGAGTCAATCTTATGACCTCTGGCCCAAATCGTCCACACATGAAGTAGCCTCCGACGGGGATATCATATAAATAATAGCATGCAAATGTTACTATAAATGAAAATTGTTGGTAACTAAATAGAGAATTCCAATTAAGGTTAATAAAAATATAGAAATTGGGTTACATAATATACTTGCAAGGAAACAGGATTTCCTAACAAATAGATAACCTTTATTGCAAACAGATTTGACTAAGAAAGTAGTAGGCACGGACTAAACAAGAACTATCTTGCCATGTAGCTAGGCAAAATGTCTGTATTTTATTCACTATTATTCGAGTAATAAAGACAACATGCCTAGACTTTATTCTCTATTATTCTGAGTACTAGTATCATAGAAATGGTGAACAACTACCCATGTCCACCAGCCGTGCCATTAGATGGAGGATTAGATGATTGGGCAGGTGTAGCTTGTCGAAGCAACTGTAGAATGAAAACAAATCAACAAGTCACTAATTTATCTCGAGCTTAAGCAAATAGATTTATTATGCAACAGAGATACCTCCAAATAGGCTTCCATTTTGTTCTTCAGAGTGGTATACTCTGCCTTCAGGCTCTGAAGTGCAATTCGAAGCCTGCGCACAGTTATTGTCAAGTCAATAATTGCGTACAAACATTGCTTTATCACTTGTACTAAATACTAATGAATGTGGCCTCCAAATGCAATTTGTTATTATGAAATAACGTAATAATTAGTGGTACCATCTTACTAATAATTTTCTCTGAGATATATGATAGTCTAAGCTTATACGTAAATTGTAAAGCCTATCCCAATCATAAAAGTGTGTTACATTCAACATAATGATTAAATATTATTAGCTTTTAGTCTAAATTCATAGATGAAAAAGAAATCATAAATTTATTATTTATTAATATTACTCCAATTATATTAATATTACTCAACTTATTATAGCATGAGGAAAAGGATTCAAGTAGGTAAGTATAAATAGTGGCCAAGCCAAGATTTTTTGCTTTTGGTGGTGGAATATGGTTTATATTAACAAACCACTTAAGTTCAAAGATTTATAAGCCCAATGGTTAAGTAAACTAATATATTTTTTAAGGTTATTGAATTAGCTCAAATTTTGGGTGATTCAACTCAATTATTTTAATGCACAAACTTTAAAAAGTTCAAAGATTATATATGCAAAAAAAAAGTCAAAATTATGGGGAGCTATATATGGGATATGGCCATATGGGCATGACGTAGCTCCACTATAAACCTTACCGTTCCTCATCGTCTGTCGACTCTCTCCAACTCCAGCAACATTGCAGCATTTGATCGATTCCATTCATCATCTTTTGAGCACCACAGCTGTAAATAATAACAAAATAGAGGTAGTGTCCTGCACAATTTAAAAAAAAAAAACTTTGAAAGAAGAGTGTTATTCTTTTTAGTTCCCTAATTAAAACCTTTTTTTTTTTTTTGGAAATCTTAATTAATGATGTTAAAGAGCACTTAAACGATTAAACCACCATGCCAAACAATTGCGGAAGGCCAAGAAAAAAGAAAAATACCTGTCGCTGCTATGTTTGAACTTTCGAAGACAATTATCCAGCTTAGCGACATTGACTTTGGTACGCCTCCTATATAAACAAATATTATTAAAAGTAATCCAATCACAGGGAGTAAGTTTTGAACTTGAAGGCGAATGTGGTTTAAATTAAATGGAAACAATGTCACATTATGCTACTCACACTGCTCGATCTATGTTAAGGAAATAATTCTGTGCATGGGTGAAATATGATATGAACATAGAATTAATCACGTTTGGGTTTCTCTCATCCTCCAAACTCTCCAATCGAATGAATTGTTCATTGAGGATTCCCTGCAATTAAACATTGAGATTTTATTACCAGCGTCTGATTATTAGTACTATATTATTTCGTAACGATCTTCCATTGCTCACAAATCACAATCTCATTCTGACCAATTTTTTGCATAATAGGAAAAGTTTTTTTTTTTTTTTTTTTTTAAAAAACGAGGACATAATGCGTTTTAATATGTAAGCATAGCAATTAATAGAGCGTCAAATTTCAAGTTTCCGATTGAAAAGTTTATGAAAAACATTGGGATTTTTTTCTCCTTAGAAAAATTTCTCGTTTCCACTAAATTTTGGTGAATTTTAGAATATGCAACATATAATATATTATTATAAGTTTTATTTTGCTACTTGTTTGTCCTTTTTAATCAAATATTGAAAATGAAGTGAAAACAACTACAACGTTTATTTTCATCAAAAAAAAAAAAAAAAAAAAAAAAAAAAAAAAAAACTACAACGTTTCTTCAGCAAATAACTATATAAAGAAGAGAAAAACCTCGTCAAAAAAGGATTGCCTCATGTAGGCAATCTGTTGCTGCAAGGAATTCCAAGCCATTTTCACAGGAAACAGTGGGTTTATAACAACAATTAGACCAGGATCAAATTTTGAAGGCTTGAATGCCAAAGGGGAAGCCAGTTAGGAGAATTTATAGCCAGAAAAATAATTAGAGGAAAACATGTTTAAGTGTGCATCAATTGATTCTAAAAGTAAAATTAAAACAAAATAATAGTAATATTAACCAAGAGGCATATGTGAACATAAAAAATCAATGACTAGGACATAACAAGTATGTGATAAACAATCATTGGGAAAATATGACACAATAATTATGTGATTGGCAATCATCTAAGAAATATGTGAAACGATGAGATTGACAGTTGTCATCTAAGTTGCTCAGATACGAATACAATATTGGTTACGGGTACGGGGATACAACATTTCTTTAAATAAAATGTAGCCATAATAGATATTGGGTATCGGATAGTATCAAATACGAGTACGAGTACGTAGGTCAAAATGAAGTATCCATGCATCCTAAATTGTCATGTTAGCAAGAAATTAGTAGACTTGAAGAATTGAGGTGTCCACTATCAAGGCATCCCATTCTAATGATTGAATTGACATTTTAATATATTTTTTATCTTCTTCAAGAAAGATGAAAAGAATGAATGGGGATATGGCCTAATGGGATAAAACAATACAACATTTCATGAAAAATAAGTATGACATTGAAAAATTTTATGATGTTCTTGCACTATCAAAAATAGTTGGAGCAAATATTTCGGATAACTGGTATCAATAAAAAAAAATTAAGGTAACAGACCAACTGTATTACATTGTAATTGACTAATGGAATGTATATCTGCATTGTAGTTGTTAAATTAAAAAAAAAAAAACATAGTTATATGAAATCCTCATGCACGTTTACTATAACGTCTATAAGGAGTGCTTGTGTGTTAGCACACTCATTTCTTTTTCTTTTTCTATTTTGGTTCCCAATTTATGTGTCATGTGTTTGTCTAAAAAATCCAGGAGAAATTTATTAGAAAAGTCATAGGAATTTTCCAAATTATGAAAGGTTTGCATTTAGGAATTTGAATTTGAAATTCCCTTTGTCTCCCCCAAATATCTAACTATATTTCAACTTTCTACTGATAACTTTATAGTTCAATGGTATTGCTCGATTTTTTCAATAAGGAGAATTTGGATTCAAATCTATTTTTCCTCATTTATTGTAAGCAACAAAAGACAAACCATATTTCAACTTTTTGTTTGAATAGTCATTTTATATTAGTAAACCAAAATCTATATGGTTCATGTTCAAAATAAAATTCTGTTTTAATGAAATATGATAGAACAATGGCATAAAAATAAAATAATATAAACGATTAACTCTTTTAGACTGTTACATCATTGGACTTAAGGATTAATCATCTTTTATCTCTTAAATTCTCATTCCTAATGAAGGTTAATCTAAAATATATTTCATATATGACACCAAACAATTTATTTTTTAGAAGTTCATCCCACTGATCGCTAGTTACAAATTATCCTCCACAGCAAACTATTGCTTGCCTTTTTCATGGTTTAGGCCTGTGGTATTTGACTTGAATTGTGGAATTATGCCTTTTCTATACAACTTGGAAAAACTTTAAAAATAGAAATAAACATAAAAGAATTCTGCTAGTAAAGTTAAATAATGTGAATTATTAGCCTAGGAATTTGTTTCCTCCTTGAGACCTGCAACAATCCTCTTTTGAGGGACGGGCCGAAACAAGAACTTGATTTCATGTTTATTTTCTGAGTGAATGGTTTTGAGTGAGCCCGGTCTCAAGTGTACTCACATATCCAAAGCATGCCCTAGGTTTTATAGACAAGCAAGGTTGATGTGCCCCTGTTGGGCTGTAGCCCTTTTTCATTTTTGGAGTCAATCTTATGACCTCCGGCCCAGATCTTCCACACATTGAAAAGTCCAATTGAGCCAGCCCAAATACACAAAAGAGACCAAGATCATGCTCCCAATGGATAAATATTGTCTCACACCATCTAGGTGTGGATTTATATTCACAAATTATGATATCAACATTCACGAATATCCATAATTTTTTTTTTATTATATATTTACACTTATATGATGTGTAAAGTAGTATGAAATAAGGTGGTGTGAGATAATTATTGTCGATTTTTATTTACCATGAAGCCATGTTAATATCATTTTGGCTTCTTCATAGACAATATTTCCTCTCTATTAGATATAATGTAATGCTTATGCTACACAAATGTTACTATAAATGAAGATTGTTGGTTAGTAGAGAGAGAATTCCAATTAAGGTTAATAACAAAGTAGAAATTATGTCAGGTTTCCTAAAAAATAGGTGACCTTTATTACAAACAAACTTAATTATTCGAGTAACAAAGGCAAAATGCCTGGACTTTATTCACTATTATTCGAGTACTAGTATTATTGAAATGGTGAATGATCTATTCCATCAAATACTATTCATTCCCACTAGTCAGATCCTTCACTTGGAGGAAAAGATGATTGTGCAAGTTTAGCTTGTCTTTTACCAAAAAAAAAAAAAGTTTAGCTTGTCGAACCAGCTGTAGAATAAAAGGAAAACAAATCAACATGTCACTCATTTATCTTGAGCTTAAGCAAAAAATTAATTATGAGAGAGAGAGAGGTAGACCTCCAAATAAGCTTCCAATTTGTCCTTCAGAGTGTTATACTCTTGTTTCATGTTCTGAAGTGCAGTCCTACTCCTGCTCACAGTTATTGACTAATCAATAATTGCCTACAATGCTTTAGCACTTTTACTAAAGAATGTGACCTCCAATTTCAATATGTTTATGAAATGACTTAAAACACTAACAATAGCTGTAGCATCTTACTAATAATTTTATTTGAGATATTTCATATAATAGTCTTAGCCTATCTCAATCCTACAATTGTGTGAAATATGGTGAAAGTGTTAACACTCCAATATCATGTTCAACATAAAGATTAATGAACTTTTAGTCCAAAATCATAGATGAGAAAGAAAGATATATAGATAAATTTATATCTATTACTCCAACTTATTATGGCATGAAGAAAAGGATTCAAGTAGGTAATTAGTATAAACCTTACCCTTCATTGTTCTCTTGCACTATTTTATTGGCTTCAATAAGCACCTTTTTAGCACCAATTCTGCAAATAATAACAAAATATAGGTCATGTTTAGTGCACAATAATCATAATAACACATAGAAAAGGTACAAAAATATGGATAAAAAAAAAAAAAAATTCCTAGTTCCCTAATTAACTTGTAAATTTTAATTAATGTTATATATTAGGACATCATACAGAATCTAAACCCACCTACAAGTCTATAAGACCAAGAAAACAGAAAATACCTGCAGCTGCTCTCTTTGAACTTTTGAAGAAGAAAATCCAGCTTCTCGGGGTAAGTCTCCCTATGTAAACAAATATGTTGGAGAATAAATATGTTTTTAGTACATGTAACACTTCTTTTTAGATATATCTTATATAATAGATGTATGTATAATAGGTGAAGTTAATGTAAGAGAGAAAGTGAGTGATGTATGTATTCAATAATTATGTATGTGCTAGATGTATCTACTCTATCCTATAAATACCTTGTAATTAATATATCCATTTGTGTCAAGTCAGAAAATTGAGTTTCTTATTGAGTGCTTCCTAAAGTAATTGAGTGTTCTTTTGTTTTTTCTATCTTCCATGAGAACTTGTATGTGTCTTCATATACCAACAAAATATAACCTAATATTATTCAAACTAATCCACGGATGTAAATTTGAACTTGAAGGCGATATTATTATTGTTGTTGTTATATTTTCATTTATTGAATTTCACAAACTTGCTATGAAAGAAAAAATAAAACGAATGTGGTTTTAATTAAATGGAAATACATCACAAGAAATTTTATATTATGCCACTCACAATGCTTGTTCTATGGCACGGATAACTCCTGGTGATTTGAAGAAATATATTTTGGTAACATCCGTAACAAAATTCGGGTTGGTGTCAGTCTCCAAATTCTCCAATTCAATGAATTCATCACCAAGAATTCCCTGCAAAATATTGGGACATCTTGATTAATATTACTATATGGAAATCAAAAAGTTAAACAAGGAAGCGTAAAACTATTGAATAAAATACCATGATAAAATATAATATGGATAATATGATATTGAAAAGGGTAGTTCAGTTCACATCATCTACACTACACACCAGTTAAATATGAACATCAATGTCCACAATTAATGGTGTGAACCTGTTATTACTCGATTGAAAATAAAGTGAAAAACATCTACAACGTTTCTTAAGCAAAGAACGAAAAGACCTCGTCAAAGAAGGATTGCCTCATGGAGGCAATTTGTTGCTGCAAGGAATTGCTAGCCATTCTCACAGGGAACAGAGGGATCAAAACAACAATTAGACCAGGATCAAAATTTGAAGGCTGGAATGCCAAGGAGGAAGCCAGTTAGGAGAATATATAGCCAGAAAAATAATTAAAGGAAAACATGTTTAAGTGTGCATGCCATTAATTGATTCTAAAAGGTAAAATAAAAAAATCCAAAGAGGAAAGTAACTTGCTATTTTCAAATAATACCCACTTAGTAATATTAACCAAGAGGCATGTAAACATTTAAAAAAAAAAAAAATCAATGACTATAGGACATAACAAGTATGTGATAAACAATCATTTAAAAAATACGACACAATAATTATGTGATTAAGTCATCTAAGAAATATGAAACGGTGAGATTGACAGTTACCATGTAAGCAAGAAATTTAGTGAATTAAAGAATTGAAGTGTCAAGGGCTCAAGGCATCCCATTCTAATGATTGAACTAACATTTTTATCTTTTCTTCACATAATTAAGGTGAAACAAATGAATGGATTAACTATACTTTTAGTCTTTTAGGTTTATAAATTTTGATTTATCTCTTTTTATCTATTAATCAGTGAACTACCCAATGAGCAGTTGATATGACAATTCGATCAGGGCAACTCTATAAATACCTTTTGTATAAACACTGAGAAGTGTATCAAAGATATACAGTCTGTTTCGATCATTTCTACAAAATCATAACTGGCTCAAAACTAATTCATTACATATTAAATTTGGCTAAATAGTAGCACAAGTTAGTGATGGGTCTTATAAAAAAAATAACATAAAAAGTTATGAGAATATATGCGTGTCATGAGCTTGTATAACGGTGTTTGCGACAAGTCGTTTAGGATGTTTATCACATATTACCAGAGATAAAGAAAAGGAAAAATGTATCATCGTCATAGAGAAAAAGAAGGGAACAAAATATATTTGAGATGTTACTAATTCCGGATTTGGAGGAAAATTTATTGATTGTTAGGCAACTTATAGAGAATGGGTAGGCCCTTCACTTTGAAGGAGATTCTTGATATTAATTTATGACAAAGAGGAGAGAAGTCATGTTGTAGCTTGAAATCAAGATGGACTTTCTCATTCACATATTGTAACAAACTTATATTAATTCAAATGATCAAATCCATCTAATTTATATTATTCAATAAAACAAAATATAAACGATAGTGCTCAAGAAACTTATAAGTATCCACTTCACATTGTTGGCTCAACATATGTCCAAACATTCACTATATGACCTTCATCCTCACATTGCAACCGACAATATTAACCGATTCTCTGCTAGTTATATTAAAGAAAGAGACATCATGAATCCATGCAATATCGATCATTATTCATTTTGGTTTTATACATAGCATTTCTCTAAAGAGATTTTTTTTTTTTTTAAATAATTTTGAGAGGGACAAAGTTTGTCTACAAACTAGTTTGTAGTATGCTGACTACAAACCAGTTTGTAGTTAAACTCTGTCTTTTTGAGAAGGCCCTATAAGAGATATAATGCCATGCATATGTTACCTCACAAGTCACAAGCAAATTAAATTGATGTCGTTGTATACATAATACATGAGAGAGAGCAAGAGATTAGGAGGCCAAATAAGGTTAATAACAATATAGAAATTAGGTTCACATACATGATACACTCCAACAAAGAAACATAAAAAGGTTTCCTAACACATAGGTAACCTTTATTACAAACAGGTCTTTTATTCAGTATTATTCGAGCAACACAGGCAAAATGCCTGGACTTTATTCACTATCCGAGTACTAGTATTATAGAAATGGTGAATTCAATCACCAAATACTTCTCTTTCCACCACTTGAGGGATTAGATGACTGGGCAAGTGCAGCTTGTCGACGAAGCTGCAGAGTGACAGAAAACAAATTAACAAGTCACTCATTTATCTCAATTAAGCTTAAAAGTGTAACAAAATTAATTATCAAAGAGAGGGGGACCTCCAAATAGGCTTCCAATTTGTTTTGCAGAGTGTTATACGCTTGTTTCATGCTCTGAACTGCAGCCCTACTCCTGCTCACAGTTATTAACAAGTCAATAATTCCCTACAACGATTTAATTAGCATTGTACTCTATTAGCTATTATATGACATATGGTGAAAGTGTTAACTTCAATCTCAGGTTTAACATTTTTATCAAAAAAAAAAAAAATCTCAGGTTTAACATAGTGCTTAATTAGCTTTTAATCTATAATCATAGATGAGAAAGAAAGATAAACACATAAATTTATATCTAATTAATACTCCAACTTATTACGGCATGAGGAAAAGAATTCAAGTAGTTAAAAATAATAATTGTATTAATCTTACGCTTCTATGTCGCGTATCCTGTAACATTGCAGCATTTTATCGATTTCAATAGTCACATTTTTAGCACCAATGCTGCAAATAATTTAAAGATAAATAAATTTGAGGTCATATCCAGAACACAATAATCATAATAACATAGAGAAAAGATTAAAAATTCTTGGACAGAAGAGTTATTCTTTGTATTTCCTTAATTAAACTTTGTATTTTTTGGTAAATCTTAGTTAAGGTTATTCGTAAGGACATCGGAGGGCATCTAAACCCACCATGACTCATTTTGTAAAGTGTTGTTTGGTAGCATACGTTTGGATTTTGATGAGTCAATTTCATGGTTCATATATATTAGATATTACATCTAAACCCACCATGACTCATTTTGTAAAGTGTTGTTTGGTAGCATACGTTTGGATTTTGATGAGTCAATTTCATGGTTCATATATATTAGATATTACAAATTTAAAGATGTATCTAATGGAAGGTTAAAAATTTATTTATTAGATCTAATAGTGTACACGGTCACATTATTTAAAAAAAAATTAATTAATTAATTACATGATAGTACATACTTGTTTAGATTTGTTATATTTAATATCAAATGGAGATGATCATTTTCCGTATCGAGTACTATGTTATTTAAATTTTGAATGACATAACAATTTATATAATGTTAAATTTAAAAATAAAATCATAATCATAATATTGACTCACTCCATTTCCAATAAAATGAAGATCATCATGTTCCACTTATTCAACTTATTTAGTTTTTATATAATTTTTTTAAAGTTTTATTTTTACTAAGTACACTTTAGTAAACAGGAAAATACCTAACGGAACTGCCTTTGAACGTTTGAAGACAGCTGCTCAGCGTAGCGATATCAACGGGGGTTTCCTCCCTATATAAACAAATATAGGCTACTATTATTTTAACTAATCCAAAAGATTCACAGGGTGTAAGTTTAAATCTTGAAGGCGATATTATTATATTATAATTGCTTATAAATTTCACAAAATTTGCTCATCAAAAAAAAAAAAAAACGCAAACATGATTTAATTTTCCTTAATTTAAATGGAAATACATCACAAGCAATTGCATATTATGCCACTCACAGTGCTTGTTCCATAACTTCGAAATATTTCGTGCTGAAATATATATTGATAATACTGTCAACAGGGTCCGGGGCTCTATCATCCTCAAAATTCTCCAATTGATTGAACTGTTCATCGAGGATTCCCTACAAACATTGGATTTTTTTTTATCAGAATTTGATTATTAGTACTATATGTTGGTATCTGATATTTTATTGGTCACAATCTCATTCCGACCACATTTTTGCATAATAGAAAAGGTATTTTTTGTTGAGGACAATTTCATAATGCGTTTGAATATGTAAGCATATTAACTATAATAGAAATAGAGCATTAATATTGGAAGTTTCCAATTGAAAAGGTAATGAAAAACATTGGGATTTTTTCCTTAGAACCGTTTCTCATTTCCAGCATATATAAATTTGGGTGAAAGTTAGCATATATAACATAATCTCTAGTATTATAATTTATACAAATAAGTTTAGGATGTTTTATGAGACCACATGATCTAGCCAGAAAATCAAAAACTTGGTTGAAAATTAAGTGAAAACGATTTTTCAGCAAAAAAAATTAACTTTAAGATGAGAAAAACCTCGTCAAAGAGGGATTGCCTCATGGAGGCAATCTGTTGCTGCAAGGAACTACTAGCCATTCTCACAGAAAACAGTGGGATCAAAGCAATAATTAGGCCAGGACCGAATTGAAGGCTTGAATGCCAAGGAGAATATATAGCCAGAAAAAATAATTAGAAGAAAATACTTTTTATTTTTAATGAATAGAGGAAAACACGTTTTAAGTGTGCATTAATTGAGACTAAAAACTAAAATTACAAAATCTAAAGAAAAAAAAAATGATTCATCACTTTGGATATAATAACTGCTTTGTAAAATTAACCAAGAGGCAACAATATTCAGGGTACGTGAACATAAAAAAACAATGACAGGGACATAGCAAGTATGTGTTAAACAATAATTTAGAAGATGCGACACAATAATTATGTGATTGACAATCATCTATGAATTATGACAATCAAATTGTAAAATAGGCAGTTGCCAAGAAAGCAATAAAATTATTAGACTTGAAGAATTGAAGGGTCAAAATAAATCCACCGTGAACAACGGGATACTTGCACTTTATATCCCAAACTATAAAAATTTGTAATCGCCACATTAATTATAACAAAGCTTACAAATTGCACCCCATAATTTAATTCATTGTTAAAATTAACGGTCACATGCAAGTCATATGATCATAAAAATTGATTCAACCTTTTTCCATTTTCTTCTTATATGCTCATAAAATTTGTTTTAGCAAAAGATAAAGATCCATGCCTTCGTTTTATTTTTAATTTACTTCTTTTTAATGCAAATCAACATTACAAATTTAGGAGACTGGAGAGGGAGGATGAGATTTTGGGGTTGAGAGAGAGTTAGGAATTTTGGGGAGAATTAATAGTGTAATTGTTGAAATAGGTGGGCAGGGGTATTTTGGTTCGTTTTAGAAATTTAATACTGTGCAAAGGGGCCTAAAAAAAACATCTGTGCAAAAGCAAAATAGAAAATTCATTTTGTATAATCAGTGTATAGGACTGTTAGTGTACAAGGTGCAATTTTCAACCTTTTTACAATTGGGATGGTGATTGTCAATTTTTATAGTTTGGGATGCAAAGTACAAATACCACCATAGTTTAGGATGGATTTGTGCAATTAACCAATTTTTTTTCTTCAAAGCATCCCATTTGGGCCAGTGCTTAGCGAAAGTCTGGACCAACAGGTCAACGAATGAAGCACTTCAACATAAGCTAGACTTTGTCTTAATTTGATATTGGATTACAAAAATAATTTTTAAAAAACTATTTGGCTTATTCTTTTTCTTTACACTTGACTAAATTTAAAGCCTCTTTACCTATTCCTTTTTCTACGCACAAAAATCCAGTCCTCATAAGGTCATACCTAGTTTCCTACCCTATGCAAGCTCATTTCTTTATGAAATCCTTCACTTAAAATGAAAATAATCTATTTCACAGGTCAGATTTTATTTATTTGATCTAAAAGTATACAAAATTTCACGAAATTTTAAAGTTTAAATGACTTGACACTAAGTACACTTTTAAATTTATAATATTTAAAGTAAACCATGAAATTAATCCATTTTAATTGGAGAAGTTTTTTTTTTTTTTTCAAGAAAAGAAATAACTTGCTATGGAGGACTATAGCTCTTCCAAGAATGAGCAATACTAAAGACAAAAAACTCGAGTTGTAACACTTTGGACATATAATAGCCATGTCTCCAAAGAAGAATACATACTCAAGTAAATCATAGAAGAGAACTCAAGATACTTTTTACATTTTGGTAAAGTGTCAAGTTGTGATTGGAGTAATATCACTTTCACATGGATTCTGACACAACTTATATTATGCACCAATCATAATAAATCACATCTATAATTATGTAAAAAAATTGTATCCATATTTACTGTTCCAATAAATGCAGTAGTAGCCAATTTGTTAAAGAATTTGAAAAAACCAACACATGAGTAGGACAAGCATAGGAAAGTAATTTGAAACCAGAACCTGACTTCACCTAATGCTCAGAGCTAGTGGATTTGGATGGGACCGGTCCTTAGTGTTTCAGTTTGAAGCCTACCCACATATTTATAGCATGGAACAGGTTTTCCTCTGATGGGCTCTGGCCCTTTTCCCTTTTCACAATCCATATTAAAACCTCTGGGCCATAATGGACCAGCCATATACATATTCATATTATGTCAAGTGTGAATCTTCTTATACGTTGTTTAAATAGACGATCTATCTTTATAGTGTATGAATGATCTCACAAAAATATGAGAGAAATGATATTCATATATTATCAAGTGTTAGTTTATCTTTATCGTGTATGAATGATCTCACAAAAATATGAGAGAAATAATATTCATATACTATCAAGTGTCAATCTTCTTATACGCGTGTTTAAGTAGTCAATCTACCTTTATTGTGTATGGATGATCTTACAAAAATATGAGAGAAATGATATATATATATCCATTGAATAAACTTTATTATTATTATTATTATTTTTTTTTTTTTGACCCACAATAGAGAGGGGTAGAGGAGAATTTTTAAAAATAAGGTTAGAAAGAAGATGGAAATTTATTAAGTTCACATATACTTGCAATAGAATAGCATAAAATGGTTTTCTAAGAGATAGATAACCTTTATTACAAACAAACTTGAGAAATGAAACTAGTTTCCCATGTACCACACACCTAGGCAAACTAGAACACAGGCAAACCACCTGGTTTTTATTCATTATTACTAGTACTATAGAATTGGTGAATTCATAAACATGCAGATTTGATCCACCAAATATTACTCTGCTAGAAATTCCTTCAGTTGGGGGTACAAGATGACTTGGCAGGTGTAGCTTGTTCCAACAGCTGTAGAATCAACAAAAAAACAAACACCCATTTATTTCCACCTTAAGCAAGAAAATTATTGTCTCTATTTTTCTATTTGAGAGAGAGACAAGAAAAACCTCGAAATAGGCTTCCAGTTTGTTTTCCAGAATGTAATACTCTCGTTTCAGCCTATGGAGTGCAGCCATACACCTGTTCCGAGTATTAGTTATTTGCCTAAAATGCTTTAGTACTGGCACTTATTAATGACACGTCCAATTTTGATATGTTTTTGAGGAAAAAGATTAAATACTCTCATAGTAGAACTAATTAAATTTTTTTTTTTTTTTTTATATGATATAAAATTCTAATCTAAACTCACACACACACGTATATTTGAAGATCCCGGGAATTAAACCCACATTCTTATAGAGAAATGAGGCTTTTTGGAAAGGTAAATTACGACTGGGTCGAATACCTAAATGACGTACAACTAATTAACACTCCACACTAATAAAAATAAAGCAATTTAATGACAAGCTTTTTAACATAATTTAAAAAATTATGTTAAAAAGTTTTGTATTAAGTGGCTTGTTTTTATTAGTACCTAATATGACATAATGTAAAGTGCTGGCAATATCATTAGCATCTTCCTATTAATTAAAATTCTCTGAAATCTTTCCTATAGTAAAAGCTTATATTTGCTCAAGGTGTTACTGAGATCTAGTTCAACATAATGATTGATTAGCTTTTAGTTTAAAATCATAGATGAGAAAGAGAGATAAACAGATAAAATAATATCTAAAAGTCCAACTAATTACGGCCTGAGGAAAGGGATTTAACTATTTAAGTACAGACATTACCCATCTATGTCTTCTCCTTTGAAACATTCCAGAATCGTGTTGACTTCAATAGACACCCTTTTAGCACCAATGCTGCAAATTAATACCAATAATTATAGTAGTAGAGGGGAAGTAAAAATAAATAAATAAAACCTACAAATAGGAGTTATCCTTAATTTGTAGTTCCTTTACTTTATGTTATAAGAGCATTCGCAGCGGAGTTGTAAAAGTAGGATTTTTGTTAAAATGGATAGTACTGTAGCTAAAAAACACAAAAAAACCCTCCCAGCCGACCCTCTACTTTAACTCCGGCTTTTACACATCGCTACAGTAACGTGTATTTTTACACGTTACTGTAGCAGTGTGTATAAATTTTTTTTCGTTTTTTATTCTGTCTTCTCTCTCCTCTCTCCTCTTTTTTTTTTCTTCCTTTTTCTTTCCGTTTCTCTTTCTCTCTGCGCTGCTCTCTCTCTCCTCAGTCTCAAGTCAACAGCTCAGTGGTTGTGGGTTGTCAACGGCTCGGTGGAGGTGGTTGTGGGTTGGTGGTTTTCGGTGATGGTTTTTTCCGGATCTGTTGGTGATGGTGGTTCGCGGCGGTGATGGGGTTTGTGTTTGGGTTTGCCGGCAGTGATGGGGTTTTCGGATTTGATTTCTCTCCCTTTTCTCGGCCGTGGTTGCAGACAAAATGGGTTGTGGTGGGTTTGGGTTTGCCGGCGTGGGTATGGTGGTTGTGGGTTTGGGTTTGCCGGCGTGGGTGTGGGGGTTATGGGCGGTTGCTGCTGATCGGCTGCCGTGGGTTTGGTTGGGGTGTGAAAAAAAAATATAAAAAATGGAATTATTTTATAATATTTTAATGTGATGTATTGTAAAATAGAAAATGGGATGGGAGTTGTTTTGTAAGAGTGGGTAGTTAAAATAGAAAAGTGGCTTTTTAGAGTTGTAAAATAGAGATACAATGCATTTTCCGTTGGGAATGCTCTAATAACAATAATGATTACTTGGCGCTGGTCCCTTTGAAGTGAATAAGAGACAGGTTCAGCTTTCTGAGATCCACAACATTATTCCTATGTAGACAAATATAACTCAATATTATTAAACTATGTAACAATAGTCAATGTGGCAACTCTAAATTGAAATTTGAAGGGGTTATTAACATTCCTGTTATTGTTATTGTTATATTATTGTTATGAAATCTGGCTAAATTTGCTCAGTAAAAATAAATAAGTAATGAGTATATGGTTTAATTTAAATGGAAATACATCACAAACAATTTCATATTATGCCACTCACATTAATTTTTCATAATTAATGTGAAAATGAGAGAGATATAAAAAAAAAAATTCAACTGTCTAAATGATTTTCATAATTCAATCCTGTAAGGAGCATGTACTTTTCTTTTTCTTTGTCTTTTTAATATTTGGATACAATAGGATTTAGAATTTATGACATCAAGTTCATGATTATATAATAAAAAGGAAGAAAGCTTAAAACATAAGATTATATTGAAAATTGAATGAAGACTACTACCAACATTTCCTTTTGCAAATATGTAATATAATACACTATATTATAATAGAGAAGAGGAAGACCTCATCAAAGAGGGATTGCCTCATGGTAGCAATCTGTTGCTTCAAATAATTGCTAGCCATTCTCGTGAAACACAGAGGGATTAAAACAACAACTAAAATTGGATCAAATTTAAGGCTTGATTTCAAAGAGGAAGCCAGTACGTAGAATATATAGCCAGAAAAAATAATTATTAGGAAAACACGTGTTTATGTGTGCGTTTATTGATTCTGAAAAATAAGATTACAAAATCTAAAGAATAAAAAAATATATTTGAAATTGGTCAATTTAATAGTTCATATTTAAAAATATATCAAGAGTCATTTATATATAAGGTTAATTGAATGGTTAAATTCACAATTGGAGCTTCATTCTCAAATTTGATTGAATCCACATGTTCTGAGAGAAACGCTTTATATGACTGTCTCATGATCATAAGAAATTTTTTTCAAGAGCAGACAGACCAAAACATTCAGGGTACGACCTGTGGTCCAGTTGGCTCAATCAATCAGCCACTTAATGGAACTCATAAAATAAAAAACAAAACAAAAAACCAAACCAAACCAAACCTTTTTTTTAATAAGTAATGAAGAGATTATTAATCAAAAGAAGAAAAGGGAAATGAAATCCATCTCCTACTGCAGAGTGCAAGACAGAGCATGTAATGGAGGTGATGGGAATCCTTCCCACCTCAAATGGAAGCTGCAGACATAGATGAATCTAGTTCCCCACAAACATGAAAAGCTAGTGAATTACTTAATTTCCAACAGAACACAAAGAAAAAACTAAACCAACATATCCACAGCATAGAGGGAAATTCACCCCTGGATTTTTATTAATTCATTAGAGATCTAATAGAAATGGTAGATTTGCAAGCGAAATTGCACCACCAAACACCATCTCGAAGCATTCCCTCACTTGGTGTTATGCGCCACCAAATCTAGCTTGTCGCCGCAGCTGCAACGTGAACAAAACACAAGTCAACATGTCACATATTCCCAGCTCAACCAATACAATTAATTGTTTGTTTCCATGTGTGAGAGAGAGAGAGAGACCTGAAAATAAGTTTCGAGTCTATTCCTTAGGGTGTTAAGCTCTTGCTTCAGTCTTTGAACTGCAGTCTTACATCTGCTCCACAAATTATTGCCTATAATGATTTAGCATGACTACCAATAAAGCCCAAAATTGGTGTTTTTGGAACAACGTAATTACATATATCACTGGAAATATTTGCAATATCTTCTCTCTTTAAACATGCACTATGAGATTCTTAAACCCACGAAACAAAGGAGAAGGATGCTATTTGAACTTAAGAGTTTATTGGCAAATTGTAACATCTTCTTAATAATCGTTTATCATATTATCGTGGTCTTGAAGATATTTAGGTAAAAAGAAAAATAACTCCTAGATAGTGTGACTTCAATCTCAGGTTCAAAATAATTCAGTATAATGATTAACTATTTAACTTCCTTCAAAATCAAACATGAGAAAAAAGAACAATATCCTTTAGAGTTATCAGGAATTCGGGGTAACTCCACTCTGAATTTTTAAAAATCATATCTATTTAATTTGAAATAAATGGATTATACTATGCTACATTATTAATATTTAAACAAATATTACCTATCACTATTTTAATATCTAATTAAATTATTGATAATGTGGTAAAAATCATTCCTCTAAGAACTCTAGAGAATCCTAATCCGAAAAAATTGATGCATGCAGAAACATTACCCTTCCATGTCTCCTCCTCTTAAACATCGCAATGCTAGGTCGATTTCTTTTGTCACCTTATTAGCACCAATGCTGCAATTAACAATAATGATCTTCAAAAAATATAAACTAAAGTGTGATTCCCTGTGGTTCCTACTATATATATTATTTGCTAGAAGGCTTTTAATTTTATACCAATCATATAGAATTGAGAACTTAAAATAAAATGCATAATAGCTAAATCGTAGCTGTAGAAGTCAACGCTTGACCTCAGTTTCATCACTATAAAAGCAAGTAAAGAAAAATACCTGGCACTACTTCCTTTAAGCTGATGAAAGTACTTGTCCAGTTCTGCGTAATTAACGAATTCCTCCCTATTTATAAGTAACCAATTAGTTAAAACTATTTTAAAATGCAAATTTGAAGAGGGAATTAAACAATGATTTTTTATTTTATTTTTTAAACGTAAGTAGGGAAGATAGATTTGAACTCGTTGTTGTTGTGGTTAAGTATGGTAATATTTGCTAAAAAAAAAAATAAGTGGAGTTTAAAATGAAATATATTTGTGTAATACTACTCACAATGCTTGATCTAAGATAGCTATCAACTTAGGTGACTCTGAGAAATACAAGGCTATAATTTCCTCAAGAAAGTTGGGGTTTTCGTTGTCCTCCAGTTGCTCCAATTGAAGGAATTGGTAGTCAAGGAGTTCCTGCAATAAACAGCATCTGATTCTTTAGAATTATATTTTTGGTTTCAAGTCTTCCATTGCTCAAAATCTCATTCTAAGTACATTTTTGCATTTCAAAATAATTCAAATAATATTAAAAGTAATATTCAAAAGTAAAGGCTATTTTTTTTTTTTTTTCAAATTCATCGAGTAAAGATAATTCTCCATAATCTATTTTTCAGTAATGATTGTCATTCAAAAACATACCGAAATTAGCCAAGTTCAGTGTTTATCCCCATCCAAGTTCAGTGCCTTCATGTCTCAGCTATATGAATATTATTTTACACTTTGGCTTTAGTCGCTTGAAGCTCTATTCATTGATTTAATTATACATCCATCATCCATGCCTACTTTCCGTGTAATTGGGCTTTGCCCTTTTATATCTTTTAATAAAATTTTACTTAACCAAAAACAAAAAAGCCGAAACCCTCCTTGCCCGGAAAATTAAAGGAACAAAAAGAAAAAGGGAAGAGAGAAATTAGGCTTTGAATCTAAAGGCTGAAATATGAAATTGCTTATAATTGGTGTAAGTAATCTCTTTCTCTTAATTATTTGACCCCCCCTAAAAAACAGAACTGATCAAAGCTTTGGAGCTGCTGCAGCTGGCCCCAGTGTAGGGTTTTAGAGGGGTGGGCATTCACTAGAGCAGGTTCTCATTAACATTTTGCTTGGCCATGATTAGATGACAGAATGTAAAGAAGAAAGTACACAAATGGTGATGCTCCTTAGCCCATTTTATTCTCCTTTATAACCATTGATAAGCAACTAAACGTCTTTTCCACAAAAGCAATATTATCTATGCTGCTCAAGACAAAGAACAATACTTCACTAAAAAAAGAAGTATAAAAAAAGAAAGTGCAAAATGATTATTTAATCTAATACATCATCATATATAAAGATGTTAATTTTGCAATTTTTCTTTAAAATGCAATTTAGAAACCTTTTATTATCTTTCTTTGTCTTATCATTTTCAATTTTCATAGAGTTGTCACCATGGAATATTATTCAAGCCTTTGGCTATCATGAGTGTTTTCTATTTACATAAAAACAGAAGTGTATTTTATATATATTGTATGTGTGCACGCACAAATTTAAAGTTAACAATTATTTAACTAAGGTTTTGTAATTTAATAATATATATATATATATATATATATATATATTTAAAGTTAAAGTTTACTGTCGCCTAAAATGACTCTTGATTGAAAGTTGAAACACACTCACAATAAATAAATAAATAGAATGTGTATGCGAACACAAAACTTCATCAAGACTAACAAATTATTTAACTAAAAAGTTTCGTGATTTATTAATCTATTCAACCTTTCAAAATTAACATTTACTATTCAACCTTTATAACCTTGGAATAGCTCTTGTTTAACACACACCCACAATAAATAAAGAAATGATAAATAAGAGTTAACCAACCACTTCCATTCTAGTTGCTTCTGTCTTTCTGCCAAAAAACAAAACACACAAAAAACACAAAAAACGAAAAACAAAAATGCTTTGGTCTTTGTACTTGCACACGTAAAAAACAACTAATTAAACCAGCAAAACTAGCGGCCTGAGATTAAAGAGAGTAGGGTCGACCTCATCTCCAAATCCCACTTTATAATTTTGAAGGTAAAATTTATAAATTTCACCTCTTAATTTAATATAAATCTTTTTGAAAGTTTATATATTCCTATACTCTTTCTATTATTATTCTTAATGGATGATGTTGAAGGTTTGAATTTTTTTATTATAAAAAAATTAGACACCTATGCTATAGGTTTTGAAATTCAACACTACAACCTTCATTATATTTTTAAAGGAAGGAGAAATTCCATTTGAACTAAATTTTTATGATTTGTATTGAACATAACTATTATATCATGATAAAGAATTAGAAAAAATATAAAGAAGACGAGAGAAAGGGAAAGAGAAAATTCATGAAATAAATCTAAATGTTTATGTCTATATTTGAAAATCCTTGATAGTTACATATTTATTATTTATATCCATGTTTTACAATAGAATTATTGAAGGGAATTTATAGTAAACTAAATACTAGACTAACATAAACTTACTCAAGGTTATAACACTATAAGTAGGATTAGGATTGGATTGGAACTTGATATCCGAACAATTTTAATCATGAAAAATAATGTAATTGTCTTGTAAATCCCACTGCCCCTAACTATTTTAAAGAGAGCAAACGATTCTAAAAAGTACAGATATTGGTATTGGTCAACCACAACCACTTTGTAGAATCATATTCTGGATTTTTACTAAACCAAAAGGATCATGTGTCTTACTTCTTCATTTTAATATCTTTATTCGTGAACGACAGATTGAGTTCATAGGAAAATCACGTGTTAATAGAGGCATAAAAGAGCATTCTTGGTTAGGCTTGCAGTTAATAATGCACATTTAACTAACCAACAGAACCTAGAATCACAATGCATGTATCTCCAATTCGTGGCCACTTTAACTTGAAACATTCTTTGGGATTGCCTAGAAACAGTGAACGCACGGTTTCAAATTGGGCTTAAAAAAATAATTAGAACCTTTAATTACAAAGATACTACACATGATACACATGCGTAAGAAAACATTTTAAAGAATTAAGAGTGTTGGGATGAGGTTTGCGAGGTTGATGGCTTTGACTAATAATTTTTGAAGCATAAAGCTTTTGGGGGTCACGGTCATTTTTTTATGATTAAGGTACGTAAATAATAGAGGATTTAGCCTTGTTCAAAGTGTGGCAAGCAAATGATATGCCTACACGTTGTCTTTCAAATATAATTGTTTATTAAGCCCACTAACTGAGATTAGCACGCCTTACTTTTTCCTAACCTAGTCTAGAAGATGCACTTTGGAATCACAACCATAGAGTATATGTCCTCCGAATGGCTCAAGGGGCAACTTGATTCAAACCCATAGCTTCATAGCTTGGTTTACGGCGAGAATGCCGGACATCATCAATTACCATGAGTGATTTGATTAATCATGGACTCACTATATTAAGTGTGTGTTTAGCATGTGCAATTTACAAAAAGTGACAAGCTAGTTTTATTTTTCTTATCCGTTGTGAATTTATTGTGTCTGTATTTCCATAATATCCTTCTTCTTGTGAAGTAAATATTAAAGTTACTCATGAAAAGAATGATAATAACAAAATAAAAACCAATCAAGGCATGACTGAAGTAGATATTAAAGCTGCTCAGCCGAACACATAATTGTTGTCTAAATGGATATGGATAGCTCCAAAAGCAATAAAAAAAGATTTTCTAAAGATATAATTAGTCCATTTCTAATGCATTTTTCCCTTTGTGTTGACTTAGATTCCATAACAAATTGAATATTTTATTAATCTTAAGTACCTGCATGTGCAATACCAAGATTAACAATTACAGTTTAGCAAAAAAAAAAAAAAAAAAAAACAATTACAGGACTCAAGAGAAGGAGAAAAACAATTGTATATAGGACATCATCATGATTACTAAAAAATAAAACAACTAAAGAAGAATAAAAAGAGAATAACAATGATTTCATTTTCTAGTAATGATAAGATACTCAAATCATAGGCAATGTGCATGATTAGATGCTGAAATTATTTGTAATATATCCACATCCTTTTTTATAAAAAAAATAAAAATAAAAATTTAAATAGGGCATATTATACTTTCCCTATAACTATGGTGCAATTGTAATGTCTCACATAAACTGGAAACTAATAAATGTCTCCCCTCTTCATATACTATGTGTGTACTAGAGTAGAATTTATGCCTTAAAGGAAAAAAAAAAAAAAAAAAAAAGATTTCCATTAAAGCAGTGGAAAATCGAATTTATTTTAAATGCATTTAAAAATTTTTTTTTTGGAACTTTCTACTAAATTTGACAGAAATTATAATTGTAGGGATAAAGTATTTATTAGCAATAGTTAATAAGTGACATTACTTAATTTTGAAGTATAGGAGGGATGCTGCAATTGCATCTTCTGGTAACGAATCCAAGTTAGATTTAAATCATGGTGAAGATCGCTTGTGGTAAAGATAAAATAAATTTTGACTGGATGTGATCAGTAGAAACTTGTTATTGGTATCACTTTTCTTTTCTTCTTTTTTTTCATGAGGATCAGCATATAATCTTAATTTCCTTGTCTCATGTCTATGTTATTTATTTTTAATTTTCATAAAAGTGTACTTGTGGTCAATCACAGATAAAAATTTCCCATAAACAATATTGGCCGGTAAGCTTAGCCCGTGAAGTTTACAACTGGTGTCAATTTTTTTTAATACAGTCTAGAACTTCTAGTTAGCAATAAAACATTAGTCTTAAGACAAAAAGAAAAAAAGTATATATATTAACACCAAACGCAGTAGCGAGTCCTGCTTGTAGGGTAGGACGTAACTCGTGAGGTCTTCAATTGAAAGAAAGGGGGTGGGGAAGGGTTTAGTTGGTAGAAAACTTTATCGTACAAATATCTATTATTTCTACTAGAAAGACAAAAAGCAAAAATGTGCAACACAAAAAAAATTCTATCAATGTGCATCACAAAATTCTATCAGTGTGCAACACAAAAAAATTCTATCAATGTGACAAAAAGCTTAGTGGATCCAGTGTAATCACTATTCACTGATGTATCATTTTTATCATATTCATGTAAAAGGAAAATGGATAAAAACTAACTCTAGATATTTATTAAAAAAGAAAAAGTTGATCTTTTTTTTTTTTTTTTTTTTTTTTTTTTGAGAAGAGAAAAAGTTGATCTAAGACAACTACAAGTTACCATATATATGTGGCCGAATCACAAATTATTTTCAAGGGGGACAAGCTAAATACTACACAAATTTGTAAGCAAAAAGAAGAAGTTATTGTTTCATCTTTAGTAAATTTACATTACAATATCTCCATGACTTAATAAATAATTATATCTAGATTTTCATCATTTAAGATAAATGATTAATTGGACATTAACTTCTGAATTTTGAATATTATTTTCTCTTAAAATGTCATTATAATGGATGACTGGCTTATAATTTATTTATATACTTGTAAACAAAAACGTTAAATTACATCGATCATAATCAATATTTTAAATAATTTCAGACAATTTTTAATAATAATTATATAAACAATTCTTGCATAACCAACTATGTATCAGTGAGGAACAGTGGAACACAGATATCTATCAAGAAATATGATCATACTGAAAAATTACTAATATAAAATAGACCCCAATTCTAAAACTAAATAAAGTAAAAAAAAAAAAAAAAATCAATAAAAAGGGTCACGTTGTAAAAGAGATCAAGAGAAGCATGGAAAACCAACCTAACTAATAAAAAAAATAAAACATAACCACTTGAATTAACAAATAATACAAAATTAAAATCACACAATTCAAAGAAACAATAACACCTAACAATGCGTTCTAAAATTAAAGAAAATAAAACAAATCAATTAAAAATTCTTTAAAGAGAAAGCAAAAAGGGAATCGATGTATGTGTTATCGTGTTGCCACAAGCAACTAACCAAACCGATACGAAAGATAAAGCAACAATGACAGTACGAGTAAGAGTGCCTTATGTCAAGTGAAAAACAAAAAAGAAAGTGCTTTTGTGGAAGTGAAAACGAAGCTGCAAATGACTTTTTATTATAGTTTTTTTTTTTGAGAGGGGGTGGGGGGGGGGGGGGGGCGCCTCCTTTAAATGAATGGAAGTACAATTAAAAAAAAAAAAATCTTAGAAGGGACATTGAGTAAATTCTCATATGACAAGCCAAATTTCGTATAAAAATAAACTATGATGAATTTAAGAAGCAAGGGAGTTATGGCCCCCTTCCTCCATGTCACATGCATATGGAAAATGGATGAGGTATATACATTTGGCCATTCAATTATTTATATTATTAATATCACTCCGATATACCAGATTAATTATATATAAAAGAAAGGAAGTATAATTAAGAAATATATTCTTCTGTTTATGATAAATTATTATTTTTATTAATATATAGGAGATAGTAAAAATATTAATTCCATGACCTAATAATCTAATTCACCATAAATCACCCAAAAGGACATATTTTAATAAACAATTCGTTGCTTTGATGCATATAAGATTAAAAGAATCTGCTAATTCATGGGAAAATGGCATCCAAAACTTGTGGATGGGAGATGTTGGATTAGTGGAAAGAAAAAAAAACAATGTCATGATAAGATAAATATCCGAATAAGAATGCAAATTAAAGGCACTAATGTGGCCACTGGGTGGCTGTCTCGAATTTGAAAGACAATGCAGAATTCAAGTGGGATAATATAAATGCTATTAACAATAAAGCTTTTACTTTGCTCCAATTTGCATCTAAAAAAGTTTGTTTAATCACTAATATAATTATGTTGTAAAATAGGTTTTTGCATCAGACTTGCTGGGTTTATAATGTCCTAACATGCATTGGGATAAGGTATGAGGTTCAAACAAGTGACATGCTGCTTTATGCCACTATCTCAAATATGCCAAAAGAGGAAAGAATAATAAAGCAATTAGAAAGCTTATATGGCATAGATTATGTATATTAAATATGTGATGGATTCTTTTAGAAAGATCTCATATCTCATGGAGATCTTGTATCTTAACTATGGAAATCATCTCATATCTCCTGAAACGAACTTCATTGGTAATAGTAATCTTAAATTATCTGACAGGGAAATATTTGATGATCTATTTAGGTCATATACATACAAGAGCAAAGATAGACTTTAAGCTTGAAACCTTTATTTATGGGAAAAAAAATAGGAGATATATGTTCTTTTATTAGTTTGTTAGGAATTCAATTATGATTCATTCTAGAAAACACAAAGGAATCGCCAAAAGATCTATAATTACGGCTTGAGATCTAACAAGAGAGACCTCATGGAAAATAAAAATAAGTTTAAGATAATGAAAGAGAAAAAAGAATGGAAAGGAATTCAGGGAGAAGAGATCTTAATATGTTGATGATTAATATTTAGAGGGAGAGAGAGGTGCTGACTGCTGAGGTACAACAATCCAGCTTGGGACATGGCTTGCTAGTGGGATGGCAACAGAATCTGTGCTTGCAGCTCACCTTAATATATGTACAGCAATGTAGAGGAATATGCTTATGGAAATATCCAACTATTGCCATGATAAACTCTCTCTCTCCCTCACATAAATAAAATATAGTTTAGCACAATTCAGAAAATTATAGCTGGCATGTCCTTTAACTAGGCCACCGGCCAAACTTTTAATAATGTTAGCTCTTGATATCATTTTTCTTACATTGTAAAAAAGCTGTGAATTTTTTATATATAAATATAATAAGATTTGAAACTTATGACTTCTGTCAGTTCCATGATAATATTTCTTTATCATTAGGCCAAAAAGTATATAAAAAAAACAAACAAACAAGACTTCAACAAAAATATTTTTTGTGGAGGTGAGATTTGAATTCAAATCCCATATTCAATGATAAAAAGATTTTATCCATTAAACTAACTGAAATCCATATAAATGAAAGAATTGGTAGGTTTGAGAAAAATATATATTGGTATTGTTATCAAATTCGGTTCCTTCTTTTTCCTTTTTTGTACTCTTTCACTCGGTCTTTTGATTAGTAGAATATTGGTTTTGTGCTAGGCTTGTGCAGGATGAAAAGGATATGAAGCCAATGGGAGCCAAATCTAGCATACGGAATGAATCTTTTTTATAATAGCATAACTTCAATAATTAATAAAAAAGCCGACATTAAAGGCATGATTTCAAAGTAACCTCACATCACAACTCACAACAACTAAACTAACCAAAAGGAAAAGAAAAAGAAAGGAGAACAAAAACCAAAATCGCCAATGGAATACTGGTCATACTTATCTTTCTTGAACACTCTACAATTGGATTATTATTTTTGCTCTCATAATAAATATTGAAAGTAACAAGCACCAAAACATAAAAGAGACTATCTTTAACAACCCCACATGCATAATGCTTATGATAAAAAGGGTTGCTTCATGGAAATCACCAGTCACATCACATGTATATATAAAGACCATTTCTTTGAGAAAATTAAGTAGTGTTGTATGCATAAGCCTCAACTCAAGTCTTTCTTACAAACTTGCTAGCAATCTGACTCTTTGTACTTGGACTTGAGGTACTAAATAAGAAGTATAGCATGGGTTCTCCAGAGAAGAAAATCATAGAGAAAGGAGGGATCATGAGAAGGAAGGACAAATTTTCTATAGCCATATTCTTCAAATATGCTGATTGGATTGATATTATGCTTATGTTGTTGGGTACTATTGGTGCTATTGGGGATGGCTTGTCTACAAATTGCTTGCTGGTCTTTGTTAGCCGTCTTATGAATAGCTTGGGTTATAGTAAGACCCAACAAAATCATGGGAATTTCATGGATGGGGTTGAAAAGGTTAGTACTTTAGTAGTCAACATTCTCATTCCTGTTTTCTTTTTCCCTCTCTCTTTCTCTCACATTTACTCTTTTTGGGTTTTGTTTTTGCTAATCTTTTTTGGGTTTTGTTAACAGTGCAGTTTATACTTCGTTTACTTGGGATTAGCAGTAATGGTGGTGGCCTTTATGGGTAATTTCAAATTAAATACCTTTTTTTTCTTCATTTGCTTTGCTTTCTGAGGACAATGTGGTGTGTTTGGTATGTTTAACACAAAATTAAATCAATCCACTGCGTTTCAACTTTCAAATAGTATCTCTCAATTAATTTACGTGTAGTGGAATAAGGAGACATCACCATTATTACCAGAGTGAAAAATAGTGGTAATTTTATGAAACCCTAGAATGCCCTAGTCTTGAAATAAGTAAACAAACAAGTAAATACTGTTTGAGTGCAGTCTAAAACAAGAGGACGAATTAAATCCAGGCATCATTCAAATAACCCTTGCATTATTTGAGAGATATAAGATGGCTTAATTTGTTCTAAATCAATATTGAATGGTTGCAGAAGGTTACTGTTGGAGTAAAACCAGTGAACGACAGGTGCTGAAAATTCGTTACAAGTATTTGGAAGCTATTCTCAGGCAAGAAGTTGGGTTTTTTGATTCTCAAGAAACAACAACTTCAGAAATCATCAATAGCATTTCAAAAGATGCTTCTCTCATACAAGAAGTTCTTAGTGAAAAGGTAAAAACCCAGATATGAAATGTTTTTAAAGCACTGATTTCATGCTATGTGAACCTGTTCTTTATTATTTTGTATACGAAATACAAATTTTCTCGTATCTTTTAGAATTTATGCGCTTTAGAAGGAAAGTAATGGATTAGATGACTGATATGCAGGTTTTTTTTTTCTTCTTCATTTTTTGTTTCTTAATGCGTCTCTTAAATCTTAATGTGTGTGTGTGTCTCAAAGAGCTTATGCGCTTTAAAGAAAGTAATGGATTAGATGACTGATATGCAGGTTTTTTTTTTCTTCTTCATTTTTTGTTTCTATCGTCTCTTAATCTTATGTGTGTGTGTGTCTCAAAGTTTTCTTAATCAAAATCAACATCTTTGTTTTCTTTTAAATTTCAGGTGCCAATATTTTTGATGCACTCCTCAGTGTTCATATCAGGGCTTGCTTTCTCCACTTACTTTTCATGGAGGCTGTCTTTAGTAGCCTTCCCAACACTACTTGTTCTAATTATACCTGGAATGGTTTATGGCAAATATCTTCTCTATTTGTCCAAGAAGTCCTACAAGGAGTACAGCAAAGCAAACACCATTATTGAGCAGGCTCTAAGCTCCATTAAAACAGTTTATTCATTCACTGCTGAGAGGAAAATAGTTGAGAAATATTCAGCAATATTGGATAGAACCTCAAGCCTGGGAATCAAGCAGGGAATTGCGAAAGGTCTGGCTGTTGGAAGTACAGGGCTCTCTTTTGCAATATGGGCTTTTCTCGCTTGGTATGGCAGTCATTTGGTTATGTACAAAGGTGAAAGTGGAGGAAGGATCTATGCGGCTGGAATCTCCTTCATATTAAGTGGACTGTATGTGGCTTTTTGCTTCAATTTTTTCAGTACATGTTTCTTAAAGCATATTAATTTATGGTTAAATATGTTGGGATCTTGTACAAATTTTAACACATGCATCATGTAAAAACTTAATTGGTATGTTTGGAACAAAAGAAGATTAGAAAATAGGAGATGAGAGGAGAGAGGACAATTGGCTCAAATGTACTAATTTTAGTATATTCTAACCACCATTCCCCTCTTTTTCTTTTCTCTATACTCTCTTATATTCATCCATCCAAGCTAAGGGTTACGAGTGTTAAATCATAGACTTATTAATTAGACCTTATTGCATGAGGTATATACCATATATTAGATCTTAGCTTTTGAGTAATATATATGATTGAACATCTCTCTTATCGACTCTCCTTCTATTTTCATCCATCCAAACATAGAGTTAAAGAATACTAACTTATTGACTTATTGATTAGACCTTATTGCATGAGGTCTGTACCTAAGATTGGATCTTAGCTTTTGAGTAATATATATATATATATATGATATCTACTGTCAATGATCTTTAGATCAAATGGCATCTCTCATTACATAAAGAATGAAAAGTTATCTTTTATGTTTACATGCGTGATATTTTTCTTTCTTTTTTTCTTTTTTTTTTTTCTTTTTTTTTAATGAAAAGACATAGTCCTTATCGTAATAGAGTTGTAAAGTTTTTTTTTTTTGTTGCTAAAATATAGTTGTAAAGTTGATAAGAAGTCTAAGCCAATGTTTATTCATGTTTAACATTGGTTTGAAGTTGAGTTTTCTTTTACAAAAGTAATCTCTTTAACCTTATCTCACCTTGGGGGAAATGCACAATTTCTAAAGGGAATTTGTGCAGAATTTTGAATAGGAGGAACTTGATGATATATACCAAAATTGTTAAACCATCAATTTCACCAACTCAACTACAAAGGGCTAAAAAGGAGATTGAAATTGGAGTCATCAGCATTTGTCTAGTCTTAATGGCTTGTTTATATTCGTGTTGCATACTTGCATGGATAGTTACTCTTGATCTTAGCAATAGTTACTTACTTGCTTGAATGTTCTTGAAGTGATTGCTTGCATTTTTCAGAGCATATTGTTTATGAGATTATAATTAGAAGATAAAGTCGATGGGTATAACAAAATCTCATAACTTTTTCAAAACAAACTTGTTCTGAGTTGTGGTGGGTCCTACTATAATCTCTTTTTATTTTATTTTAAATTATGGTAGGTTGATACCTAATTTGTTGTGAAAATTTATTCTATTCATAAAAGGAATCTGATTAGAAGGCAAAATCTTTGCAAGATTATAATAGATGTAACTAGGCCAACATAATAGCTCAAGCCAAGATGTCAAATGATGAGACAAAGAAACTACAGACCTAAAAGAAGAACACTATAGTGGGGAAGAGGCTTTATCTCTCATTGGCAAATCATATTGCTCACTGACTATTTTCAATACTATCGCGGACAATTATATTATATTTTAAACGAAATTCACAATTTCGTAACTTCGGAATTTCAATGAATAGTACTAAGCAAACTTTCTTTTATTGGATGAAACATCATATTGCTCATTGACAAAGTGCATTCCGTTTTACCTAGATGTTTCAATTGTGGCCACTATATCAATAGGTATATATCAACCTTAATTTGAAAATTAAATAATAGGACACCTCAAGAATATTTTGGATAGACATCTTCTACTTAAATTTTGTTGATGTACAACTTTTTTTAAGCAAAATAAATCAATGAAAATAAGCTATATCAAAATAAATGATACTTTAAGATATTTTTTATAGACATCTACTTGTTTGCATTAAGCACTTCACATACTTTATAAAGGTTTTCTTTTATAATATAGTCAATATATACCACGAATATCACTTTTAACAAACTGATGAATATATTTAATGCAGATCCCTTGGCATGGCACTTCCAGATGTCAAGTACTTCACAGAAGCTTCGGTTGCTGCTACACGAATATTTGATAGGATCAACCGGGTACCCTTGATTGAATGTGAAAATACAAAAGGACTTGTATTGGACAAAATTAGAGGCGAACTAGAATTCGAGCATGTCAGATTCACATACCCTTCTCGTCCAGATTCTATTGTCCTCAAAGATTTTAATCTTAAAGTTGAAGCAGGAAAAACTGTTGCTCTTGTTGGTGCCAGCGGAAGTGGCAAATCCACAGCAATTGCATTAGTGCAACGGTTTTACGATGCAGATGATGGAGTTGTGAGAATTGATGGTGTCGATATAAAATCACTACAGTTGAAATGGATAAGAGGGAAAATGGGACTTGTAAGTCAAGAACATGCACTGTTTGGGACATCAATAAAGGAAAATATACTATTTGGGAAGCTTGATGCCACCATGGATGAAATCACAGCTGCAGCCATGGCTGCCAATGCTCATAACTTCATTAGGCAGCTTCCTGAAGGATATGAGACCAAGGTGGGTTATGCAATGATAACATTAGTTATAGTTGAATTAAATACTGTATTTTAGATTAGCCAATTAAATCCAATCATATGGTTACATTGACCAATGAATCACATAGTTGAATTTAATTTTTGATGGGAGAAGACAACACATTTTGTGTTGTATTGGTTAATGTAGTTATATGGTTGAATTTAATTGAGAATCTAAGATACAATAATTAAGAAACTGTTTCATGACGTTTCCTGATATTCACTTATTCATGGTCCTTTTGGGAGAGAGTACATATTGTATAATTGTTGTTCAAGTTCCATCTTGAATCTTATAATAGACAGTTAAGAATAGTATTGATCTAATCTCAGATGTAACAGGTTGGTGAAAGAGGAGCATTATTATCAGGTGGACAGAAACAACGAATTGCTATTGCCAGAGCCATCATAAAAAACCCTTTGATTCTCCTACTTGATGAAGCAACAAGTGCTCTTGACTCCGAATCAGAAGCATTGGTCCAAAATGCCCTTGATCAAGCCTCCATGGGAAGAACCACCCTGGTAATTTACACTTTCAATATTGATGAATGTCCTTTGAAATCATCCACCTCTTTCTTATTTTTAACTAGATGAATTCTTCTATTTATCTATTTTGGATGAAAGGAACTAAGTAAATTGGTGTTTATATTCATTGAAACCGAGATAGGCTTTCATTTTGATGCACTATATAATTAGCACACTATAGTAATTAGGTGACAAAAGACAAAAGGAGAAGAAAAATACAATGCAATATGATATATTTTTAAGTTTGTCATCAATGCTAGAAATAGAACATAGAGTAACAACAATAACATATATCAAATGTGCGCAATACTTCATGGAACACACACAAATTATTTTTGTTTTACCAACCAAAAAAAAACTGCAAGATATATCTCATTGTGTCCAATTTTAGACTATCAATTAACATACCTCACCCTACTTTAGTAACTAATGTTGAGTAAAAACAGGTGGTTGCCCACAAGCTTTCTACAGTTCGAAATGCAGACCTCATTGCAGTCGTTAGTGGTGGTTGCATAATCGAAATAGGTTCACATAATGACCTCATCAACCGGAAAGATGGTCATTATGCCAAACTAGCAAAGCTACAGAGACAATTCAGCTGCAATGACCAAGAACAAAGCTCTGAAGTACATGTTTCTTCAGTCACAAGAAGCAGCGCTGGCCGGCCTAGCACCACGAGATCAAGCCCAGCAGTTTATCCAAAATCACCACTAATAACCATGGATAGCCCACCTCCAATGCCTCACCCACCACCTTCATTTTTCCGGCTTCTCTCTCTAAATTCTCTAGAATGGAAGCAAGGTCTTGTTGGAAGTCTCTCTGCTATAGCTTTCGGGGCTGTCCAACCTGTCTATGCCTTGACCATAGGAGGCATGATAGCAGCTTTTTTTGCTCCAAGTCATGAAGAGATGCGTGCTAGAATCCGAACATATTCACTAATTTTCTCTTCACTTACTTTGGTTTCATTCACAGTGAACCTTTTGCAGCATTACAATTTCGCTTATATGGGAGAGAGGCTCACGAAGAGAGTCCGGTTGAGAATGCTAGTAAAGATCTTGACTTTTGAAACAGCTTGGTTTGATGATGAGCAAAACTCTAGTGGGGCATTATGTTCAAGATTGAGTAATGAGGCTTCCATGGTTAAGTCCCTTGTAGCTGACAGACTTTCTTTACTAGTCCAAACCACTTCGGCTGTGACTATTGCAATGATAATGGGACTAGTTGTGGCTTGGAAACTAGCACTAGTCATGATAGCGGTTCAACCTCTTACAATTCTATGCTTCTACACGCGTAAAGTATTACTCTCTAGCATTTCCACCAATTGTGTTAAGGCACAAAATCAAAGTACTCAAATTGCTGTGGAAGCTGTGTATAATCATAGAATTGTGACTTCATTTGGAAGTATAGGGAAGGTTCTTCAACTATTTGAAGAAGCTCAGGAGGAACCAAGGAAAGAGGCAAGAAAGAAGGCATGGCTAGCTGGGATTGGCATGGGGTCTGCTCAATGCCTAACATTTATGTCATGGGCTTTGGATTTTTGGTATGGAGGTACACTAGTCAAAAAGGGAGAGATATCGGCTGGAGCCGTGTTCAAGACCTTTTTCATATTGGTGAGCACCGGGAAGGTCATAGCCGAAGCCGGGAGTATGACGTCGGATATAGCCAAGGGTGCCACTGCAGTGGCATCCGTGTTTGGGATTCTTGATCGACAATCACTAATTCCTGGATCTTATAATAATGTAAGTAATATGTCATGTGCATTTGAATTAGTTTATTTGCTTATTTACAAAAAGTGGATAAAAGTACAGTTGTACTTAAAAAAAAATTTGAGGTCGAAGCTTGTCATTTTTTATTTTTTCAGCTTAAAATAATGCACAAGGTTTATGCTATTTGATTGACTCATTTGCATTTTGAATTAGGATGGTGGTGACAATGGTGGAACTAAGTTGGAAAAGATGAGTGGAAGGATAGAAATGAAGAATGTTGATTTTGCATATCCAAGCCGTCCTGAGACCTTAGTGTTGCGCCAATTTTGCTTGGAGGTGAAACCGGGCACAAGTATTGGACTTGTTGGGAAAAGTGGGTGTGGGAAATCAACGGTGATTGGATTGATCCAAAGGTTTTATGATGTTGAGAGTGGATCAGTAAAAGTAGATGGGGTGGACATAAGGCAATTAGATATTCAATGGTATAGAAGGCACACATCACTTGTTAGCCAAGAACCAGTTTTATATTCAGGTAGCATCCGTGACAACATTGTGTTTGGGAAGCTTGATGCCTCAGAGAATGAGGTTGTGGAGGCTGCCAGAGCTGCCAACGCTCATGAGTTTATCTCGTAAGTATTCTTGTTCATGATCAGCAATTTAGCATGCATTTCAAAATAGTTAAATGGATAAAATGGGTCTAGTTGGTTGGCCTTTTTCTTGAGGTTTGTCACATGGTCTAGTTTAGGCTTTTGGCAAACTAGAACATTGACCACTTTCAAAAGACAATCACACCGGTTATTTTTAATCAATGATTAAAAAAGGTCAACGAAATTTGGAATTTGATATATAAAATGAAGGGTAAATTAAATTTTTGGTCCCTCAATTTTAAAATGTTTAATTTTTGGTCCCTAAAATTTAACTATGTGACTCTATAATCTGAACTGTGTTATTCCATT
Source organism: Fagus sylvatica (assembly GCA_907173295.1). Taxonomy (NCBI): domain Eukaryota; kingdom Viridiplantae; phylum Streptophyta; class Magnoliopsida; order Fagales; family Fagaceae; genus Fagus; species Fagus sylvatica. The sequence continues at coordinate 40,476,074 of OU015766.1, read as the reverse complement.
TTCGAATTTAGATATGAACTTTTTAAATTTAAAAGACTAGAATTGAACTTACCCTAAATTTTAGGGACAAAAATGCAATTTACCTTAAAATGAAATATTAAGGTTGGTACTTTTATGTTGTAAGGTTAGCCCAATCGTTGACTTCATTACTTTCTTGTAGATCATTGAAAGATGGGTATGAAACTGAATGTGGCGAAAGAGGAGTGCAATTGTCTGGAGGGCAAAAGCAAAGAATTGCAATAGCAAGGGCCATAATTCGGAACCCAACGATATTACTACTAGACGAGGCAACAAGCGCTCTTGACGTGCAATCTGAACAAGTTGTTCAAGAAGCATTAGATAGAATCATGGTTGGGAGGACTACAATTGTGATAGCACATAGGCTTAACACGATAAAAGAGCTCGATTCAATTGCTTTTGTGGCAGATGGGAAGGTGGTGGAGCAAGGAACCTATGCTCAGCTCAAGAGCAAAAGGGGTGCCTTCTTTAATATTGCTTCCCTTCAAACTTAGGCCTACTACTACTTGAAAAATCAATATATGATTATGATGGGTGCTTAAAATATATGGCACGCTTGAGTCGATTGGCTTTGGGCCTAAGAAGTGATAGCTCTTGTATTGTAGACAAGTGTTTGTACCTTGATGCCCAATATGTTTTGTTTTTTGGGTCAGAAGGCCCAATATCTCATTGGGCTGGACACTGCAAATTTTATGGTACACAACAAGGTACAGGACCAACTGGCCTAAATAGTAAATAACCAAGCATTCCAGCTTAAGCTGGACTTTATATTAGATTGTTCTTGGGCGTATCTTCATTGTAGTGGGTAAGCAATGTGTGCATTTAAATGGATCTAAATATTTAAAGCATATGGAAAATTCTAAAGTGTTGATGTTCCTATGATGGGTTGGGCTGTAGCCCATTTTCATTTTGGGAATCAATCTTATGAAGTTGCTCAGACTAGGCCAGCCCAAATACATACATTGCCAATAGTCTAGTGATGGAAATCCCATATAATAGTCATGATAATAGAAACAGATAGATGAGAAATAATATGAATATTATTAAGTTCACAGATACTCGGAACAGAATTCCGAATACCATAAAAGGGTTATAGGTAACCTTTATTATTGACAAAGGAATCTAGTTGTCATCACAGCATGACAAACTAGCAAGCAGGCTTAACATAAAACCTGGATTTTATTCAATTTTATTCGAATACTAGCACTATAGGAATGGTGAATTCACATAGATATGATCCACCAAATACTACTTATTCTGCTATCTTCTGCTCCTTTCACTTGGGACAGCTAAATGTAGCTTGGCGCCGTAGCTGTAGAATGAATGGAAAACAAATTAACATGTAATTGTCTCTATTTTAGTGTTAAGAGAGAGAGAGAGAAAAAAGAAAAAGAAAAAAAAGGGAGAGAGACCTGGAAATAGGCTTCCATTTTGTTCTTCAGAGTGTAAAACTCTTGTTTCATCTTCCGGAATGCAGCCCTACCCCTGCTCATAGTTATTGACAATTCGATAATTGCCCTTTAGTAATGGTACAAATTAATGATTCCTCCAACTTTAAAATTTCATTTTTTAAGTAAATTGTTTGCCAATATTAGTAACATCTTCGTACTAATTTTATGTGATTTAGTTAAGTGAATATGTGTATATCTCAATCCAACAATTGTATGAATAAGCTCAAGGTGTTACCTTAATCTCGGGTTCATCATAATGATTAATTAGTTTTTAGTGTCCTTTTGGGTTAACTGTTTGAAAACATGTATTTTTAATATATATATATATATATATATATATTATTTATTTTAAACTATATCTAATACTCCAACTTATTAATTGAGGCCTAAGAATAATGATTCAAGTAGGCTAAGGTTTTTTTTTTTTGATGAATAGGCTAAGTTAAGTATACACATTACCCTTCCACGTCGCCTCCCCTGATACATTCCAGTCCTTGATTGACTTCAACAGTCGCCTTTCTAGCACCAACGCTGTAAATAACAATAATGATGATTATTTACAATGATAAAGAAGAGTTTTTCTTTGTAGAGCTTCTAATTCGACCATGTCAATCTTTTGCGGAGTGTTGGGTAAAAAACTTTAATAATTAAATTCTAGTTGTCAATGTCAAAATCATTTTCTTTCTTTTTTTTGTTTGGGGTATAAACAGAAACATACCCGAGGCAGCTGCCTTTGAACTTATGAAAAAGCCTGTCAAGCTCATTGAGATTGATGGGTGTTGCCTCCCTATGTAGACAAATATAACCCATGATTATTATTAATTTAAACTGTATATATCCAATTGAAACTCTAAATATGGAATTTGAAGGGTTTATTATTACTGTCATTGTTGTTGTATTATTAATTGTTTATTAAATATGAAAGTTTTGATTGATACACAAATAGTTTCATATTATGCCACTTACAGTGCTTGTTCTGTGTCATTAAAATAGTTCGGTGATTCACTGAAAAACTGATTGAAAACTTCCATAAGAAAGTTGGGGTCTTCCACATTCTCCAATGATTCCAATTGAAGGAACTGTCCATCAAGGAAACCCTGCAAAACATTGGGATTTATCCCCACCATCTGATGTTTAGTTAAATGATGTTGTATTGCTCACAAATCACAATGTCATTCCAAGCACATTTTTGCATAATAGTAAGCATAGCGATAGAGCATCAAATTTCAAGTTTTCAATTGAAAAAATAGCCTTCAAATAGTTTATCCTCCCTTCCTTAATTATCAAATTAATATTTAAAAAAAATAATAATAATAATTTAAATTGTTTGTTTATCCAATAATTTTCATGAGTTCGGTTCTTAAATATTCAGAAAAAACAATTATATGGACAAAAAGGTAACATGGAAAAGTAAAACTGTTGCATAAATGCCATGCAAAACATTCTATTTAAATTGGAAAGTTCACCAAGATATATGCCTAGTTGCCCACCAATGATGAAAACTACCAGAACGTATCTTTTGCAAAAAAATTAAAGAAGAGAAACACCTCATCAAAGAGGGATTGCCTCATGGTGGCAATCTGTTGCTTCAAGGAACTGCTAGCCATTCTCAGGACTAAAATCAACAATTAGATCAGGACCAAATTGAAGGCTTGAATGCCAAAGGGTAAGCCACTTCGGAGAATATATAGCAAGAAATATAATTAAGGGGAATCACAAGTTTAAGTGTACATTAATTGATTCTATAAAGTAAGATTACAAAGTATAAAGAGGAAAAATGACTTGTTACTTTTGACATAATAACAGGTTAGTAATACTAACCAAGAGCCAACAACCAGAGTATGTAAACATAAAAAAATAATGACTAAGACATAACAAGTATGTGATAAACAATCATTTAAAAAACATGACACAATAATTATGTGATAACAGTCATCTAAGAAATATGTGAAACGGTGAGATTGACAGTTGTCATGTTAGCAAGAAAATTAGTGTCAAGACATCCCATTTACTATTATTGTATTTGTGTATGGAACTATATATTCTAGTATTAAGCATTTTATTATGATTTTGTTTGTATATGGAATGATATATTCTATACATTTAAAAAAAAATAAAAATGGTTTATCAAGATTCTTAATAAAAAATAAATGTTAACATGTAAAATTGTGAAGGAATCAATATAAAGTCAAACATCTTTAGTTATATACTTAAATCTTCTTCACAGAAGATGAAACAAATGAATGGGACTTTTATACTTTTATTAGCTAGTATTATGTATGTGCAATGTACGGATTAATAAAAAGAAAAATCATAGGTAAACAAAGAAAATAATTAAAAAATATCATTGAAATTGAATAGTAAAATGAAATAACAAAAAGTATTTTAAGTCACGTGGAGAGAAAACACATCATGAAAGACCAAATTTTTCAAATTATAAAATAATCTAAAATAAATAATGAAAATTCTTTTAAATTTCTTGAAACTTTTGATAATTGAGTTTTAAAGTTTTGAGAGTAACATTTAACCCCATTGTCGTTATTAAAACCTTATGAAATTCCCTTTGTCTCTCCACCCTATCCAACTAAATTTGAAGTTTTTGTTTGAATCTTTGAACAACAATTTTATATTGATTAACCAAAATCTTCATGTTCAAAATAAAAATTTGTTTTCATGAAATAAGATGAAACAATGGCAAAATAAAATAAAATAATATAAACAATATGGACTTAAGGATTAATCATCTTTTATCTCTTAAATTCTCAATCCTAAGGAATGAGGAGGTTGATCTAATATATGTTTCATATATGATACCAAACAATTTAATTTTGAGAAATTCATCCCTGACTAATTAGAAATTAGTCTCCACAGCATACTATTGCTTGCCTTTTTCATGGTTATGCTTGTGTTATTTGACTTGAATTGTGAAATTATGCCTTTTCTATACCACTTGGCAAAACAATAAAAGTAAAAATAAAAGAGTACTAATAGTAATAATAAAGTTGAACAATGTGAATTTTAAGCCTAGGAAAGTCTCTGGAATAGTGAAGCTGCCTGCAGCAGTCCCTTCTTAAGGGAAGGGCCGAAACATGTTACAGATTGAAAGCCTGCCCACATATCCAAAGAATACCTATAAACAAGTAGTCCCAAAGGTTGATGCACCATCAACCCCCTAATGGGCTTTAGCCATTTTTTTTATATTGGGCGTCAATAGTATGAACTCTGGCCCATTGTCCACACATTAAGGTGACTCCGGTTGGGCCAGCCCCGAACTTATTATATTAAAGAAAGACACCAAGATCAGGTGGTATCGCCACTTTTGCCATGCATATATAGGGTAAATATTGGTGTATATAAGCACTATCTAATATAGGCAAATACATTTTATAAATTGTATATATCAATGTCTAAAAAAATATAAATATCAACATTTACAAATACCTACAATTTTCTGATATACATTCATATTTTAGAGGTAGTATACACGAATGATGTGCATTAGGTGGTATACCCTATCATTTTGGTTTCTCCATGCATAATAATTCCCCTTTAGGCCTCTATGGTATATAATGCCACGCAAATGTTACCCCTTACGAGTACCATAATTAATGAAGATTGTTTGGTTACTAGAGAGAATTCCAATTAAGGTTAATAACAATATAGATATTGGGTTACATTTTTTTTTTTTTAAAATCATATATATATATATATATATATATATATATATATAACCCAATTGGGTTGCATATACTTGAAACGAAGCAACATATGATAAAAGAGCTTCCTTAAAAATAGGTAACCTTTATTACATACGGATTTGACAAAGAAACTGGTAGGCACTAAACAAGGAGCTAGGGATAAACCAGTCCTACACAAACAGTAGAACAACATATTTATGCCCAGGGGCGGCCCCAAGAGTTGGGTTGCCCTAGCCCGGCCAAATTTTGGTTACCCTACTTGCTACCTATTATTTAATATTAAAAAAATAATATAAAGTCCAAATTTTTTTTTTATACAAAATTAAGGTTATATTGTACTTTTAACCAGTTAATAACACTATTACGCTTCCATAAAAAAATAAAAATAAAAACACAACACAAACAAATAAATTTAATGTGTAGCACTCCCATACAAAGAATAAAAATAACACTACAATATTTAGTCAATACAAACACAACCACACCACACATGCCAACATTTAAAGTCTTAAATAAATACTCAACCACACAACATTCACATACAACAACATAACATTTAAGATTTCAAATAAATACTCAACAACACAACATTCAAAATCTCAAATAATTCAATAACACAACATTCAAAATCTCAAATAAATATAAAATGAATACTCACAAACACTACAGTACAACACTAACACAAATCACAATATATACCATCAAAGATAAAAAATAATTAAAAAAAAAAAAGTTAAAGCAAACAGACCCACCACTTCGGACCCAACCCCAAGTAAAAGCCATTAAACTAATGGCATCTGTGCTGCTGTGCATAACTTATCCACACAAAAAAAAAAACTGGCATAAAAACAAAACCAACACAGTAACTTATATAAAGATAAAAATAAAATCCAATAGTTCCCCATTCCCCCTAAGCTTTTTCTAAAAGGTTCCTGAAGCTTCCCCCATAAGCTTTGTTCTTGAAGCTTCCCCATAAGCTTTTTCTAATAGGTTCCTGAAGCTTCCCCCATCAGCTTTTTACTTAGATCATTGAAGACGTGCTCATGAATTTCTAGCAGATTCAATGCATGAAAAACCATTAAGGACAACTGTGGTTGTGCAATGGCAAGGAAACAAGAAGGCAAAGAGAGATGCAGCAAGGCAAGAAGAAAGGAGACAAAGGAAGGCAAGATAAGCAGCACGTAATTTTCTAAAAACGTAGAACCAAACATTTGCCTTTCTGAGTTTTTGTCCTAAAACGCGCATTTTGGTTCCAAAAACGTGGGGCCAAACCGGCCCATAGTTTTGGTTATGTGTTGGATTATAGCTTAGATTTGCTGGATTGTGGGATGTTCTCTGATTAATTTTTATTTTTGCCCTCTATTTTTTTTTTGTTCTTCCGGTTTATGATTAATTTTTATTTTTGCCCTCTAATTTTTATTTTTGTTCTCCGGTTTATGATTAATTTTTATTTTTACCCTCTAAATATTTTTTTTGTCCCCCTGTTTTATGATTATTTTTTTTGCCCTCTATAAAAATTTTATTTTATGAATACAATTTTTTTTTTTCTAATGTATATGTTTTTTTTTTTTTTTTTTTAATTTTTTTTTTTTTTTTAATGTATAGTATAAATTTTTTTTTCCCAATTGGTTGCCCTGGGGTGGGGGGTTGCCCTAGCCCAGGGGCTTGCTGGGCTTGCCCCAGGGCCGGCCCTGTTTATGCCAAGCAGGCAAAATGCATGTATTTTATTCACTATTATTCGAGTAACAAAGGTAAGATGCCTAGACTTTATTCGCTTTTATTCGAGTACTAGTATTATAGAAATGGTGAACAATCTAATCCATTAAATACCACTCATTTCCACTATCCTTGCCATTAGGTGATTGGGCAGGTGCAGCTTGTCCAAGCAGCTGTAGAATAAACGAAAAGCAAATCAACATGTCACACTCATTTATCTTGAGTTAAAGCACAAAAATTAATTATGCAAGATAAGAGATAAAGGATGAGAAAGACCTTCAAATAAGCTTCCAATTTGTTCTTCAGAGTGTTGTACTCTTGTTTCATGCTCTGTAGTGCAGTTATACTCCTGCTCAGAGTTATTGTAAAGTCAATAATTGCCTACAATTAATGCTTTAGCACTTGTACTAATGAATGTGGCCTCCAAATTCAATATTTATGTTTATGAAATAATATAAACTACTAACAATAGCAGTAGCATCTTAAGAATAATTTTGATTGAGATATTTCATATAATAGTCTTAGCTTATATATATGGTGAAAGTGTTACTTCAATCTCCACTTCAACATAATGATAAATTATTACCTTTCATTCTAAATTCATAGATGAGAAAGATTTCAATAAATTTTTATTTATTAATATTACTCCAACTTATTGTGGCACAAGAAAAGGATTCAAGTAGGTAAGTATAAACCTTACCCTTCCTTATCGTCTCCCAAGCAACATTGCAGTATTTTATCGACTCCAATAATCAAATTTTTAGCACCAATACTGCAAATAATAACAAAATAGAGGTCGTGTTCAGTGCACAAAAATCATAATAGCATGGAGAAAAGACAATAATAAATAAAGAGAATTTTTTTTTTTGTTATTATTATCTGAAATTCATAATTTATTCCTAATATAATTTGTAAGAAGGAATCCACACAGGCCATATCTTCTTAGAGGAATCGAAAAAGTTATTCTTTTTAGTTCACTAATTAAAAACCCCCCCTGTTTTTTTTGGTAAATTTTAATTAATGTTATACAATTGTTAGGACATCAAAGAGCATCTCAACCCACAATGCCAAACTTTTTGTGGAAGGCCAAGAAAAAAAAAAAGTAATAATAAAAAAAAATAAAACCTGGAGCAGTTATTTTTGAACGTTTGAAGACAACTATCCAGTTCAATGAGATTGACGGGGTTGGCGTCCCTATATAAACAAATATTACTTAGCCTAATATTATTTAAACTTTTAAAGTAATCCAATCACAGTACTTGAAGTCAAATGTGGTTTAAATTATAAATGGAAACAATTTCATATTATGCCACTCACAGCATTTGTTCCATGGCATCGATATATATCGGTGAATTGGTGAAATATATATTGAGAGCATTCATAACAAAGTTTGGATTATTCTCATCCTCTAAATTCTCCAATTGAATGAATTGTTTATTGAGGATTCCCTGCAAAACATTGGGACTTTATTACCTACATCCGATTATTAGTACTATATTATTTGGTAACGATCTTGCATTGCTCACAATCTCATTCTGACCAAATTTTTGCATAATAGAAAAAATATTTTTTTAACGAGGACAATCTCGTAATGCGTTTTAATATGTAAGCATATCAATTAATACAGCATCAAATTTCAAGCTTGCAATTGAAAAGTTTATGAAAAACATTAATCGTGATTTTTTTTTTTCTTTAGAAACGTTTCTCATTTCCACCATAAATTTTTGTGAAAATTAATTAGAAGATGCAACATAATGAATACAAATATACAAGTACAACGTTTCTTCAGGATAGAACTAAAGAAGAAAGACCTCGTCAAAGAAGGATTGCCTCATGGAGGCAATCTGTTGCTGCAAGGAATTGCTAGCCATTCTCACAGACCAGGATCAAATTTTGAAGGCTTGAATGCCAAAGGGGAAACCAATTAGGAAAATATATAGCCAGAAAAATAATTAGAGGAAAACACGTTTTTAAGTGTGCATTAATTGATTCTACAAAGTAAAATTTCAAAGTCTAAAGGGGAAAATTTAATGTTTTTTTTCGACATAATAACCATTTAGTAATATTAACCAAGAGGCAACCACCAGAGTATGTAAACATAAGAAAAACAATGAGTAGGACATAACAATCATTTAGAAAATATGACACAATAATTATGTGATTTGCAGTCATTTAAGAAAGATGTGAAATGGTGATTGGTGAAATTGACAGTTGCTATGTTAGCAAGAAATTAGTGGACTTGAAGAATTGAGGTGTTAAGGCATCCCATTTTCATGATTGAATTAGCATTTTATTATCTTTTTATCTTCTTCACGGAAGATGAAATAAATGAAGGGGGATGCAACATGACAGGATACAAAAAGTCAAAAATTCAACATTTCTTAAAACAAAAAACAAAACAAAAAAATTATGGTACTTTAAAGGTTAAGGTAACAAATTTATTGGCTGGATAACCAATCACATAAGCTGGGCTTTGTATTACATTATTGTGGGACGGTGGGAGGTATCTGTATTGTTGTTGTTTAAAAAACAAAAAAACTTTTGCTCTAACGTTTATAAGGAGTGTTTTTGAGTGAATACACACCCATATTTTTTATTCTTGATCCCAATTTATAGGTCATGTGTGTGTCTAAAAAATACAGGAGAATTTTATTTAGAAGAGTCATAGGAATTTTCCGAATTATGAAAGGTTGCATTTAGGAACTTGGGGTTGAATTTTAAATTAATTAAATCAATATATATGGAATGATCAGATTCAAAATCCGTTGTTTGGATTAAATCTATATGGAGATTTAAAAGCTAGAATTTTAAACTTCTTGTTTGTTATTAAAAGCTAGTGAAATTGAATTTGAAGTTCCCTTTGCCTCTCCATGTATCTAGCTATATATAACTTTATACTAATAACCTTGTAATTTGGTGGTTTGCCCCATTTTTTCCATTAAGGAGAATCTTGCATGAGGTTAATATATAATATATTTCATATATGACACCAAACATTTTATAAATTGAGAAGTTCATCCCACGTCTAGCTACAAATTATCCACCACAGCAAACTATTTTTTTTTTTCATGGTTTAGGCCTGTGTTATTTGACTTGAATTGTGGAATTCTATACAACTTGGCAACATAATAAAAGTAAAAATAAAATAAAGTAGAAACAAAAATAAAAGAGTTCTGCTAAGAAAGTTAAACAATGTGAATTTTAAGCCTTGGAAATTGTTGCCTTCTTGAGAAGGTGCCTGCAACAGCCCTCTTGTGAGGGAAGGACCGAAACAAGAACTTGATTTCATGTTTATTCTTTGAGTGAATGATTTTGAGTCCGGTCTCAATTGTACCCACATATCCAAAGCATGCCCTAGGTTTTATAACAAGCAAGATTTATGTGCCCCTGTTGGGCTCTAGCCCTTTTTTCATTTTTGGAGTCAATCTTATGACCTCTGGCCCAAATCGTCCACACATGAAGTAGCCTCCGACGGGGATATCATATAAATAATGGAATGCAAATGTTACTATAAATCAAAAAAATAAATGAAAATTGTTGGTAACTAAAGAGAGAATTCCAATTAAGGTTAATAAAAATATAGAAATTGGGTTACATAATTTACTTGCAAGGAAACAGGATTTCCTAACAAATAGATAACCTTTATTGCAAACAGATTTGACTAAGAAAGTATTAGGCACGGACTAAACAAGAACTATCTTGCCATGTAGCTAGGCAAAATGTCTGTATTTTATTCACTATTATTCGAGTAATAAAGACAACATGCCTAGACTTTATTCTCTATTATTCTGAGTACTAGTATCATAGAAATGGTGAACAACTACCCATGTCCACCAGCCGTGCCATTAGATGGAGGATTAGATGATTGGGCAGGTGTAGCTTGTCGAAGCAACTGTAGAATGAAAACAAATCAACAAGTCACTAATTTATCTCGAGCTTAAGCAAATAGATTTATTATGCAACAGAGATACCTCCAAATAGGCTTCCATTTTGTTCTTCAGAGTGGTATACTCTGCCTTCAGGCTCTGAAGTGCAATTCGAAGCCTGCGCACAGTTATTGTCAAGTCAATAATTGCGTACAAACATTGCTTTATCACTTGTACTAAATACTAATGAATGTGGCCTCCAAATGCAATTTGTTATTATGAAATAACGTAATAATTAGTGGTACCATCTTACTAATAATTTTCTCTGAGATATATGATAGTCTAAGCTTATACGTAAATTGTAAAGCCTATCCCAATCATAAAAGTGTGTTACATTCAACATAATGATTAAATATTATTAGCTTTTAGTCTAAATTCATAGATGAAAAAGAAATCGATAAATTTATATATATATATATATATATATATATATATATTAATATTACTCAACTTATTATAGCATGAGGAAAAGGATTCAAGTAGGTAAGTATAAATAGTGGCCAAGCCAAGATTTTTTGCTTTTGGTGGTGGAATATGGTTTATATTAACAAACCACTTAAGTTCAAAGATTTATAAGCCCAATGGTTAAGTAAACTAATATATTTTTTAAGGTTATTGAATTAGCTCAAATTTTGGGTGATTCAACTCAATTATATTAATGCACAAACTTTAAAAAGTTCAAAGATTATATATGCAAAAAAAAAGTCAAAATTATGGGGAGCTATATATGGGATATGGCCATATGGGCATGACGTAGCTCCACTATAAACCTTACCGTTCCTCATCGTCTGTCGACTCTCTCCAACTCCAGCAACATTGCAGCATTTGATCGATTCCATTCATCATCTTTTGAGCACCACAGCTGTAAATAATAACAAAATAGAGGTAGTGTCCTGCACAATTTAAAAAAAAAAAACTTTGAAAGAAGAGTGTTATTCTTTTTAGTTCCCTAATTAAAACCTTTTTTTTTTTTTTTGGAAATCTTAATTAATGATGTTAAAGAGCACTTAAACGATTAAACCACCATGCCAAACAATTGCGGAAGGCCAAGAAAAAAGAAAAATACCTGTCGCTGCTATGTTTGAACTTTCGAAGACAATTATCCAGCTTAGCGACATTGACTTTGGTACGCCTCCTATATAAACAAATATTATTAAAAGTAATCCAATCACAGGGAGTAAGTTTTGAACTTGAAGGCGAATGTGGTTTAAATTAAATGGAAACAATGTCACATTATGCTACTCACACTGCTCGATCTATGTTAAGGAAATAATTCTGTGCATGGGTGAAATATGATATGAACATAGAATTAATCACGTTTGGGTTTCTCTCATCCTCCAAACTCTCCAATCGAATGAATTGTTCATTGAGGATTCCCTGCAATTAAACATTGAGATTTTATTACCAGCGTCTGATTATTAGTACTATATTATTTCGTAACGATCTTCCATTGCTCACAAATCACAATCTCATTCTGACCAATTTTTTGCATAATAGGAAAAGTATTTTTTTTTTTTTAAACGAGGACATAATGCGTTTTAATATGTAAGCATAGCAATTAATAGAGCATCAAATTTCAAGTTTCCGATTGAAAAGTTTATGAAAAACATTGGGATTTTTTTCTCCTTAGAAAAGTTTCTCGTTTCCACTAAATTTTGGTGAATTTTAGAATATGCAACATATAATATATTATTATAAGTTTTATTTTGCTACTTGTTTGTCCTTTTTAATCAAATATTGAAAATGAAGTGAAAACAACTACAACGTTTATTTTCATCAAAATAAAAAAAAAAAAAAACTACAACGTTTCTTCAGCAAATAACTATATAAAGAAGAGAAAAACCTCGTCAAAAAAGGATTGCCTCATGTAGGCAATCTGTTGCTGCAAGGAATTCCAAGCCATTTTCACAGGAAACAGTGGGTTTATAACAACAATTAGACCAGGATCAAATTTTGAAGGCTTGAATGCCAAAGGGGAAGCCAGTTAGGAGAATTTATAGCCAGAAAAATAATTAGAGGAAAACATGTTTAAGTGTGCATTAATTGATTCTAAAAGTAAAATTAAAACAAAATAATAGTAATATTAACCAAGAGGCATATGTGAACATACAAAATCAATGACTAGGACATAACAAGTATGTGATAAACAATCACTGGAAAAATATGACACAATAATTATGTGATTGGTAGTCATCTAAGAAATATGTGAAACGGTGAGATTGACAATAGTTATCTAAGTTGTACGGATACGAATACAATATCAGGTATAGGTATACAACATTTCTTTAAAAAAAATGTGGCCACAATAGATATTGGGTATCGGATAGCATCAAATACGACATACGAGTACGAGTACGTAGATCAAAATGAAGTATCCACGCATCCAAAATTGTCATGTTAGCAAGAAATTAGTAGACTTGAAGAATTGAGGTGTCCACTATCAAGGCATCCCATTCTAATGATTGAATTGACATTTTAATATATTTTTTATCTTCTTCAAGAAAGATGAAACAAATGAATGGGGATACAGCCTAACGGGATACAACAATACGACATTTCATGAAAAATAAATATGACATTGAAAAAATTTATGGTGTATTCTTGCACTATCGAGAATAGTTGGAGCAAATATTTCGAATACCCGGTATCAATAAAAGAAAAAAAAAATTAAGGTACTCTAAAAGTTAATGTAACAGACCAGGCCAACTGTATTACATTGTAATTGACTAATGGAATGCATGTATATCTGCATTGTAGTTGTTAAAAAAAAAAAAACCATAGTTATATGAATTCCTCATGCACGTTTACTATAACGTCTATAAGGAGTGCTTGTGTGTTAGCACACTCATTTCTTTTTCTTTTTCTTTTTTGGTTCCCAATTTATGTGTCGTGTGTTTGTCTAAAAAATCCAGGAGAAATTTATTTAGAAAAGTCATAGGAATTTTCCAAATTATGAAAGGTTTGCATTTAGGAATTTGAATTTGAAATTCCCTTTGTCTCCCCAACATATCTAACTATATTTCAACTTTCTACTGATAACTTTATAGTTCAATGGTATTGCTCGATTTTTTCAATAAGGAGAATTTGGATTCAAATCTATTTTTCCTCATTTATTGTAAGCAACAAAAGACAAACCATATTTCAACTTTTTGTTTGAATAGTCATTTTATATTAGTAAACCAAAATCTATATTGTTCATGTTCAAAATAAAATTCTGTTTTAATGAAATAAAATAGAACAATGGCATAAAAATAAAATAATATAAACGATAAACTCTTTTAGACTGTTACATCATTGGACTTAAGGATTAATCATCTTTTATCTCTTAAATTCTCATTCCTAATGAAGGTTAATCTAAAAGGTAAAACTTAGGTACAATTTTTTAGGTCAAGTACATTAGGTTCCTAGCTAGTTAAATTCAAATACATTGAATTTAAATATTCTTGGAAAATATAACATTGTTTGTATTTCATTGGTTAATGCAATCAAGTATTTGAATTCAATTGGAGAACCTAATGCACCTAATCTAAAAAACTGTACATAAGTTTTACCCTAATCTAAATTATATTTCATATATGACACCAAACAATTTATTTTTTAGAAGTTCATCCCACTGATCACTAGTTACAAATTATCCTCCACAGCAAACTATTGCTTGCCTTTTTCATGGTTTAGGCCTGTGTTATTTGACTTGAATTGTGGAATTATGCCTTTTCTATACAACTTGGAAAAACTTTAAAAGTAGAAATAAACATAAAAGAATTCTGCTAGTAAAGTTAAATAATGTGAATTATTAGCCTATGAAATTGTTTCCTCGTTGAGACCTGCAACAATCCTCTTGTGAGGGACGGGCCGAAACAAGAACTTGATTTCATGTTTATTTTCTGAGTGAATGGTTTTGAGTGAGCCCGGTCTCAAGTGTACTCACATATCCAAAGCATGCCCTAGGTTTTATAGACAAGCAAGGTTGATGTGCCCCTGTTGGGCTGTAGCCCTTTTTCATTTTTGGAGTCATTCTTATGACCTCTGGCCCAGATCGTCCACACATTGAAAAGTCCAATTGAGCCAGCCCAAATACACACAAGAGACCAAGATCATGTTCCCAATGGATAAATATTGTCTCACACCACTTAGGTGTGGATTTATATTCACAAATAATGGATATCAACATTCACAAATATCTATAATTTTTTTTATTATATATTTACACTTATATGATGTGTAAAGTAGTATGAAATAAGGTGGTGTGAGATAATTATTGTCGATTTTTATTTACCATGAAGCCATGTTAATATCATTTTGGCTTCTTCATAGACAATATTTCCTCTCTATTAGATATCATATAATGCTTATGCTACACAAATGTTACTATAAATGAAGATTGTTGGTTAGTAGAGAGAGAATTCCAATTAAGGTTAATAACAAAGTAGAAATTATGTCAGGTTTCCTAAAAAATAGGTGACCTTTATTACAAACAAACTTAATTATTCGAGTAACAAAGGCAAAATGCCTGGACTTTATTCACTATTATTCGAGTACTAGTATTATTGAAATGGTGAATGATCTATTCCATCAAATACTATTCATTCCCACTAGTCAGATCCTTCACTTGGAGGAAAAGATGATTGTGCAAGTTTAGCTTGTCTTTTACCAAAAAAAAAAAAGTTTAGCTTGTCGAACCAGCTGTAGAATAAAAGGAAAACAAATCAACATGTCACTCATTTATCTTGAGCTTAAGCAAAAAATTAATTATGAGAGAGAGAGAGGTAGACCTCCAAATAAGCTTCCAATTTGTCCTTCAGAGTGTTATACTCTTGTTTCATGTTCTGAAGTGCAGTCCTACTCCTGCTCACAGTTATTGACTAATCAATAATTGCCTACAATGCTTTAGCACTTTTACTAAAGAATGTGACCTCCAATTTCAATATGTTTATGAAATGACTTAAAACACTAACAATAGCTGTAGCATCTTACTAATAATTTTATTTGAGATATTTCATATAATAGTCTTAGCCTATCTCAATCCTACAATTGTGTGAAATATGGTGAAAGTGTTAACACTCCAATATCATGTTCAACATAAAGATTAATGAACTTTTAGTCCAAAATCATAGATGAGAAAGAAAGATATATAGATAAATTTATATCTATTACTCCAACTTATTATGGCATGAAGAAAAGGATTCAAGTAGGTAATTAGTATAAACCTTACCCTTCATTGTTCTCTTGCACTATTTTATTGGCTTCAATAAGCACCTTTTTAGCACCAATTCTGCAAATAATAACAAAATATAGGTCATGTTTAGTGCACAATAATCATAATAACACATAGAAAAGGTACAAAAATATGGATAAAAAAAAAAAAAAATTCCTAGTTCCCTAATTAACTTGTAAATTTTAATTAATGTTATATATTAGGACATCATACAGAATCTAAACCCACCTACAAGTCTATAAGACCAAGAAAACAGAAAATACCTGCAGCTGCTCTCTTTGAACTTTTGAAGAAGAAAATCCAGCTTCTCGGGGTAAGTCTCCCTATGTAAACAAATATGTTGGAGAATAAATATGTTTTTAGTACATGTAACACTTCTTTTTAGATATATCTTATATAATAGATGTATGTATAATAGGTGAAGTTAATGTAAGAGAGAAAGTGAGTGATGTATGTATTCAATAATTATGTATGTGCTAGATGTATCTACTCTATCCTATAAATACCTTGTAATTAATATATCCATTTGTGTCAAGTCAGAAAATTGAGTTTCTTATTGAGTGCTTCCTAAAGTAATTGAGTGTTCTTTTGTTTTTTCTATCTTCCATGAGAACTTGTATGTGTCTTCATATACCAACAAAATATAACCTAATATTATTCAAACTAATCCACGGATGTAAATTTGAACTTGAAGGCGATATTATTATTGTTGTTGTTATATTTTCATTTATTGAATTTCACAAACTTGCTATGAAAGAAAAAATAAAACGAATGTGGTTTTAATTAAATGGAAATACATCACAAGAAATTTTATATTATGCCACTCACAATGCTTGTTCTATGGCACGGATAACTCCTGGTGATTTGAAGAAATATATTTTGGTAACATCCGTAACAAAATTCGGGTTGGTGTCAGTCTCCAAATTCTCCAATTCAATGAATTCATCACCAAGTATTCCCTGCAAAATATTGGGACATCTTGATTAATATTACTATATGGAAATCAAAAAGTTAAACAAGGAAGCGTAAAACTGTTGAATAAAATACCATGGTAAAATATAATATGGATAATGTGATATTGAAAAGGGTAGTTCAGTTCACATCATCTACACTACACACCAGTTAAATATGAACATCAATGTCCACAATTAATGGTGTGAACCTGTTATTACTTATTACTCGATTGAAAATAAAGTGAAAAACATCTACAACGTTTCTTAAGCAAAGAACTAAAGAACGAAAAGACCTCGTCAAAGAAGGATTGCCTCATGGAGGCAATTTGTTGCTGCAAGGAATTGCTAGCCATTCTCACAGGGAACAGAGGGATCAAAACAACAATTAGACCAGGATCAAAATTTGAAGGCTGGAATGCCAAGGAGGAAGCCAGTTAGGAGAATATATAGCCAGAAAAATAATTAAAGGAAAACATGTTTAAGTGTGCATGCCATTAATTGATTCTAAAAGGTAAAATAAAAAAATCCAAAGAGGAAAGTAACTTGTTATTTTCAAATAATACCCACTTAGTAATATTAACCAAGAGGCATGTAAACATTTAAAAAATAAAAATAAAAAAAATCAATGACTATAGGACATAACAAGTATGTGATAAACAATCATTTAAAAAATACGACACAATAATTATGTGATTAAGTCATCTAAGAAATGTGAAACGGTGAGATTGACAGTTACCATGTAAGCAAGAAATTTAGTGACTTAAGGAATTGAAGTGTCAAGGGCTCAAGGCATCCCATTCTAATGATTGAACTAACATTTTTATCTTTTCTTCACATAATTAAGGTGAAACAAATGAATGGATTAACTATACTTTTAGTCTTTTAGGTTTATAAATTTTGATTTTCTCTTTTTATCTATTAATCAGTGAACTACCCAATGAGCAGTTGATATGACAATTCGATCAGGGCAACTCTATAAATACCTTTTGTATAAACACTGAGAAGTGTATCAAAGATATACAGTCTGTTTCGATCATTTCTACAAAATCATAACTGGCTCAAAACTAATTCATTACATATTAAATTTGGCTAAATAGTAGCACAAGTTAGTGATGGGTCTTATAAAAAAAATAACATAAAAAGTTATGAGAATATATGCGTGTCATGAGCTTGTATAACGGTGTTTGCGACAAGTCGTTTAGGATGTTTATCACATATTACCAGAGATAAAGAAAAGGAAAAATGTATCATTGTCATAGAGAAAAAGAAGGGAACAAAATATATTTGAGATGTTACTAATTCCGGATTTGGAGGAAAATTTATTGATTGTTAGGCAACTTATAGAGAATGGGTAGGCCCTTCACTTTGAAGGAGATTCTTGATATTAATTTATGACAAAGAGGAGAGAAGTCATGTTGTAGCTTGAAATCAAGATGGACTTTCTCATTCACATATTGTAACAAACTTATATTAATTCAAATGATCAAATCCATCTAATTTATATTATTCAATAAAACAAAATATAAACGATAGTGCTCAAGAAACTTATATGTATCCACTTCACATTGTTGGCTCAACATATGTCCAAACATTCGCTATATGACCTTCATCCTCACATTGCAACCGACAATATTAACCGATTCTTTGCTAAGAAAGTTGAACAAAACCCATTCTCGCCGGGGCGCACGATTAGCGTTGATTGCTATCGTGCGCCCATACCCCTCTGTGGGTTCTTTTGCTGCCCTTCGTGGGTCCTTCCGCCCCTTTTGTGGGTCTCTTGCTGCCCTTCGTGGGTCCTTTTGCTGCCCTTTTTGGGCTGTTTTCCGGCGGTTCTCATGGTTGGTTTACCAGCTATGTGAATCGTCTCTTTTCTTTTCTTTGTTTTACTGTTTGGGTTTGTGGTGGTGTTCCAGGTGGTTTGTCTCCGGATCGGTGTGGGTTCGGTCTTGTATTCGGCGGGATCTTCAACAGCAAAGGGTGTTTGGTAGGCGGTGGCCATGGGAGTTCTTCCCATCTCGAGCTGATCTTGACTATCCCCCTAACGATTTGGGGATAGATCTATCAAAACTCCTTTTGAGGAGCCCCTTCGGAACTGCATGGCTTTCATTGCCATGGACAATCTGTTCCAACCTTCCTACTGTTTGCTCGGGCTGGACATCTACTGATGTTGTGTTTCTCGCTATTTACAGGATGATCTCCAAGATCTGGATCTGTGTTTATGTAGTTGTGTTTGTTGTTGTGTATAGTGTTTGTTCTGTTTTTGTGTTTGTTTCCTGGGCACCATTGTGGTGTTTTCTGTGTTATCTTGTATGTATCTGTTGCCTTTTGGGCTTTGAATAAAAATTTTCTTAGTTATCAAAAAAAAAAAAGAAAGAGACATCATGAATCCATGCAATATCGATCATTATTCATTTTGGTTTTATACATAGCATTTCTCTTAAGAGATTTATTTATTATTATTTTTTTTTTAATAATTTTGAGAGGGACAAAGTTTGTCTACAAACTAGTTTGTAGTATGCTGGCTACAAACCAGTTTGTAGTCAAACTCTGTCTTTTTGAGAAGGCCCTATAAGAGATATAATGCCATGCATATGTTACCTCACAAGTCACAAGCAAATTAAATTGATGTCGTTGTATACATAATACATGAGAGAGAGCAAGAGATTAGGAGGCCAAATAAGGTTAATAACAATATAGAAATTAGGTTCACATACATGATACACTCCAACAAAGAAACATAAAAAGGTTTCCTAATACATAGGTAACCTTTATTACAAACAGGTCTTTTATTCAGTATTATTCGAGCAACACAGGCAAAATTCCTGGACTTTATTCACTATCCGAGTACTAGTATTATAGAAATGGTGAATTCAATCACCAAATACTTCTCTTTCCACCACTTGAGGGATTAGATGACTGGGCAAGTGCAGCTTGTCGACGAAGCTGCAGAGTGACAGAAAACAAATTAACAAGTCACTCATTTATCTCAATTAAGCTTAAAAGTGTAACAAAATTAATTATCAAAGAGAGGGAGACCTCCAAATAGGCTTCCAATTTGTTTTGCAGAGTGTTATACGCTTGTTTCATGCTCTGAACTGCAGCCCTACTCCTGCTCACAGTTATTAACAAGTCAATAATTCCCTACAACGATTTAATTAGCATTGTACTCTATTAGCTATTATATGACATATGGTGAAAGTGTTAACTTCAATCTCAGGTTTAACATAGTGCTTTATTAGCTTTTAATCTATAATCATAGATGAGAAAGAAAGATAAAACACATAAATTTATATCTAATTAATACTCCAACTTATTACGGCATGAGGAAAAGAATTCAAGTAGTTAAAAATAATAATTGTATTAATCTTACGCTTCTATGTCGCGTATCCTGTAACATTGCAGCATTTTATCAATTTCAATAGTCACATTTTTAGCACCAATGCTGCAAATAATTTAAAGATAAATAAATTTGAGGTCATATCCAGAACACAATAATCATAATAACATAGAGAAAAGATTAAAAATTCTTAGACAGAAGAGTTATTCTTTGTATTTCCTTAATTAAACTTTGTATTTTTTGGTAAATCTTAGTTAAGGTTATTCGTAAGGATATTGCAGGGCATCTAAACCCACCATGACTCATTTTGTAAAGTGTTGTTTGGTAGCATACGTTTGGATTTTGATGAGTCCATTTCATGGTTCATATATATTAGATATTGCTAAACCCACCATGACTCATTTTGTAAAGTGTTGTTTGGTAGCATACGTTTGGATTTTGATGAGTCAATTTCATGGTTCATATATATTAGATATTACAAATCTAAAGATGTATCTAATGGAAGGTTAAAAATTTATTTATTGGATCTAATAGTGTACACGGTCACATTATTTAAAAAAAAAAAAATTAATTACATGATAGTACATACTTGTTTAGATTTGTTATATTTAATATCAAATGGAGATGATCACTTTCCGTATCGAGTACTATGTTATTTAAATTTTGAATGACATAACAATTTATATAATGTTAAATTTAAAAATAAAATCATAATCATAATATTGACTCACTCCATTTCCAATAAAATGAAGATGATCATGTTCCGCTTATTCAACTTATTTAGTTTTTATATAATTTTTTTAAAGTTTTATTTTTACTAAGTACACTTTAGTAAACAGGAAAATACCTAACGGAACTGCCTTTGAACGTTTGAAGACAGCTGCTCAGCGTAGCGATATCAACGGGGGTTTCCTCCCTATATAAACAAATATAGGCTACTATTATTTTAACTAATCCAAAAGATTCACAGGGTGTAAGTTTAAATCTTGAAGGCGATATTATTATATTATAATTGCTTATAAATTTCACAAAATTTGCTCATCAAAAAAAAAAAAAAACGAATGATTTAATTTTCCTTAATTTAAATGGAAATACATCACAAGCAATTGCATATTATGCCACTCACAGTGCTTGTTCCATAACTTCGAAATATTTCGTGCTGAAATATATATTGATAATACTGTCAACAGGGTCCGGGGCTCTATCATCCTCAAAATTCTCCAATTGATTGAACTGTTCATCGAGGATTCCCTACAAACATTGGATTTTTTTTTATCAGAATTTGATTATTAGTACTATATGTTGGTATCTGATATTTTATTGGTCACAATCTCATTCCGACCACATTTTTGCATAATAGAAAAGGTATTTTTTGTTGAGGACAATTTCATAATGCGTTTGAATATGTAAGCATATTAACTATAATAGAAATAGAGCATTAATATTGGAAGTTTCCAATTGAAAAGGTAATGAAAAACATTGGGATTTTTTCCTTAGAACAGTTTCTCATTTCCAGCATAAATTTGGGTGAAGTTACATATATAACATAATCTCTAGTATTATAATTTATACAAATAAGTTTAGGATGTTTTATGAGACCACATGATCTAGCCAGAAAATCAAAAACTTGGTTGAAAATTAAGTGAAAACGATTTTTCAGCAAAAAAAATTAACTTTAAGATGAGAAAAACCTCGTCAAAGAGGGATTGCCTCATGGAGGCAATCTGTTGCTGCAAGGAACTACTAGCCATTCTCACAGAAAACAGTGGGATCAAAGCAATAATTAGGCCAGGACCGAATTGAAGGCTTGAATGCCAAGGAGAATATATAGCCAGAAAAAATAATTAGAAGAAAATACTTTTTATTTTTAATGAATAGAGGAAAACACGTTTTAAGTGTGCATTAATTGAGACTAAAAACTAAAATTACAAAATCTAAAGAAAAAAAAAATGATTCATCACTTTGGATATAATAACTGCTTTGTAAAATTAACCAAGAGGCAACAATATTCAGGGTACGTGAACATAAAAAAACAATGACAGGGACATAGCAAGTATGTGTTAAACAATAATTTAGAAGATGCGACACAATAATTATGTGATTGACAATCATCTATGAATTATGACAATCAAATTGTAAAATAGGCAGTTGCCAAGAAAGCAATAAAATTATTAGACTTGAAGAATTGAA